>JBAIAA010000169.1:0-600000 GCA_037893245.1 Crossaster papposus
CATAATGGTAGGGCTGCAACCAATTCATATTGGTTAACACGCAACCAATTGCATTGGTTATAACAAATGCAAAAATACATTATTGGTTAATTCAACCAATTTATAATGGTTAGGCTACAACCAATACTATTGGTTGTTTTTATGTATTGGTTCCTACGTTGACAAATTACGTAATTAAATAATACCAATGGAATTAACTTATTACACACTGCAAATACACATAAATACAATAATAACCTATTACCTACTGAACACTTACTACAAACTTAGCTACTGCCATTGTTAGTTTTATAGTTCGCTTTTTTTGTCCACGACGAAGTCACAGCTAGTTTTTTATGAATAATGTCAAAATTTGAATGCAAAGGAAATGTAATGTGAATTTTTCACTATGTTTGTACAAAAATCTAAATTCAATCATGGTATCGTTTGAATAATTACATATTAAGGCCAAAAAAGTGCATTTTGGACTAAATACTACAATTTAACATCGACTATTGTCAAAACAAATGTTCTCACTTCTGATTGGTCAGTTGCTGTATACAAGCTCAACCAATATGACTGGTTGAAGGCCAACCAATCTATTGGTTATGAATAACCAATAGATTGGTTAATACCTTGGTTTCAAGCTCAACCAATATGACTGGTTGAAGGACAACCAACATATTGGTTATTAATGACCAATAGATTGGTTGATACCTTAGTTGCAAGCTCAACCAATATAACTGGTTGAAGGACAACCAATATATTGGTTATGAATAACCAATAGATTGGTTAATACAATTGGTTACAAGCTCAACCAATATGACTGGTTGAAGGACAACCAACATATTGGTTATGAATAACCAATAGATTGGTTAATACCTTGGTTACAAGCTCAACCAATATGACTGGTTGAAGGACAACCAACATATTGGTTATGAATAACCAATATATTGGTTAATACCTTGGTTACAAGCTCAACCAATATGACTGGTTGAAGGACAACCAATATATTGGTTATAAATGACCAATAGATTGGTTGATACCGTCAACCAATATGACTGGTTGACGGACAACCAACGCATTGGTTACGCTTTAACCAACACATTGGTTAAAAACAACCAATATGGGGTCAACCAATTAGATTGGTTGGTCTTTTAACCAATCTGTTTTTAGAGTGCATTTCAGTGTTTTTATTCGACTAGTAAATTTACACGACATATTAAAAAAAACATTGAGCGTTTCAGGGGCACATCTATTGTCTATAACAACGTCCAAAAGGGTCAACGGAAAGGGTGTTTTGTTTACTTCTTATATATTTTTGTTCTATACAAGCTTTACACAGTTCTCGGGGTTAATCGATGACCTCGGATCATCATTAGCAAACTTCTATTTTATATAACCGGATGATATCGACTACAGGCCTTGTGGTTTACCGTTATATGCACATGTATATGTAAACAACAATGAGCAGGAGCCGCTGCAAGCAAAGTGATATCTTAATTTGTTATTCTGACGTCACCCGACCACTATGCAAGGCCAAAGAAAGAAACTTGTACAAACACTCTGCTTTGGGATTGCCTTTTGACAGGAAAGGATGTTACTCCTAAACTCATATCGCACTGAGAACTACGTACAGAGTATAGAGAATACGGTATACGTAACGAGTTTCAAACTAAGCGTAACAAATGCTAGTGTAATTTGAAAAATATAGCTAAATAAAAAGCACGAATTAATGATAATGCGTAACGTACAAAATAAAATTAAACGTAAAGTGGAATATATACAATTTTAAGTGTAACAAATAATGCGTAAACTAAACTAAAAGTTCAAAAAGTAAACATACAAAAACTCGAAAAAAATATGAAACGATAAAACTCTCAACGACTAATGTAAAATAAAACTAAAATAAATAATAACCTGCTTTTTGCACAAAAAGTAAAATTAACGTAACAAAGTTTCAGACACAAATGTGCACAATGAAAATAAAAATAGAATTTCTCCTGTTTTGGTTGTTTGTGCGAAATTATTGTAGGCCTATATCTTCTTTTGGGGGTAGTGTAAATGATGTATTAATTGTTAAATTTTATTTTTTTATCGCTATTGTTATTTCTTATACATGTACAGTTTTTGGTATACAATATACATTTACTTATACGTACATGTGTACTTATACTTGGATTTGACCTAGTTCATCCCACATAAGACCCAATAAACAAATAGGGCCTACAAGAAACCAAATTAAATAAAAACACCAAGAAAATATGGTGATTATCTACGAGAAGAAACTACGAGAAGAAATATTTACGTAAACAAATAAAAGCATAACGGCGATAAACAGGTGTCTAAAACCAGCCGGAACTCACTCAATTGGTCAACGGGCAATATACAGTTTCAAGTATTTTATTTCAATTCCACTTCGAATAATACAATAATTACATGATAATGATACGACTTCAACTGATCAAATAACGGATTAAAAGAAAACAATCACCGTCGTACATGAACAATTTGTTCATTCTCTATAACATAACGTCTTGCAATCAACTTCCCTTTTGACCCGAGTTACTAGGGTGCGACCTGGTTTTGAGTGCGTAAGTGCGACACAATTATGGTATTAGAACTTGAGTAACAAATTAGTTTAAAAAAATCAACAAATGACTAAATAGAGCAAGAAATGAGTAAATAGAGCAGCAAATGAGTAAACAATGAGTAAAATAGAGCAACAAATGAGTAAAAAAAGCAACAAATGAGTAAAAAGAGCAGCAAATGGGTCAAATGAGCAGCAAATAAGTAGAAGGGGCACACAAAGTGTAAACGAAGCACAAACAGCAAGGAATTAGTAAAAATGGGTAGTTATTTATTAAAGATTTCCTCCGTTCCTTGCCATTCGGAGATTAACCTTCAAATACTTCCCAATTGCCACCGTGTCAATATAGGCCGGGGTCACCATAGAATTGGTTGTTTGTTTTGCCAATTATCACGCAGAATACGTACGACTGAATTTTGCACTCGAGCAAGAGCCACGTGGTGATGTGTCGTTTCCTAACCCCTTTTTGAGTTTACTTTTTAATTGTTATTATACATATTTGTTTATAATTATTTTGTTTGGCACTTTAGCAAATAATGGTAGCCGACAACCCCTCTTAAAAGAGCGAGCATCTCCCTTCCTTCTCACTTCGTTTGCTCAAATACGCACCGAAAATGATCATCATGACTAAGTTTGACGTTTTGCCGAGTTGGGGATGTTTGATTTTATTCCCCAATATCATTTGCAACTTATATCGCTGTCCTCAATGTAACGTAAAAGTATAAAAATAACCATAATGGATAACTGTAGGAATGACTAACAGAGGTGACTCTTTGTATATTATTTTGTTTTCTACCAAAAGAACAAGATTATTATTTGTTAATACAGTAGTATTACAAATTAGTCTTTAATCATCAATGTCTTCCTCGTTATCTTCCTGTTAATATTTCTGGAACAGTCCGTTAAATTTGGCCGTGTGTTTAACCATTACTCTGCTCAGGGCCTTGTTTATTTCCACGCCTTTGTTTACTTTTTCTTCTACATCTTCCACAATATCTTGATGCGTGTCATTATCTTTCAGATGTAGGAAACTTGACAAAAAATCCTCGTAGTTGTTGACAAAGATTCGCTTGACTGCCCAGAGGGTCTTCCTGCTGGCTTTTTCCATGGCTTGATCTTCATCCATACCCCGGTCGACGTACTTTTCGTATTTGTTATTCAACATCTCCGTTGTGGATTCTTTGGCTTCTGCCAACCAGTCTTTATAGGCGGCATTGTCTTCCAACTCAGAACTAGACTCGTCTTCATCAGATGATTCGTCATCATATTCTATCTCCGTTTCAGATTCCGAACCCTCCTCTTCGGCATCTTCGTTTTCGTCCTGCGAAGATTCAGTTTCACTGTTTTTTATTTCCAAAACTTTAAATCTACGCTTTTTAAAATCGGGCTCGGAATTATCCACGTCAGAATTGTCCGCAAGATCATCGTCAACTTCATTTATTTTAGATGCCTCTTCAGCATGTACATTTTCTGCATGCCTCCGTAGGTTATATCTCCGTCCAAAGCTTCTATCACACTGGTGACAAGCATGGGGTTTAACTGCAGTAATTACATCCATGTCGAGTCCTTGAAGGGTAATCTCCGAATGGCAAGAAACGGAAGAATTCGTTTAATATATAACTACTCATTTGTTGCTCTTTTTACTCTTGACCCCGGCCTATATTGACACGGTGGCAATTGGGAAGTATTTGAAGGTTAATCTCCGAATGGCAAGGAACGGAGGAAATCTTTAATAAATAACTACCCATTTTTATTAATTCCTTGCTGTTTGTGCTTCGTTTACACTTTGTGTGCCCCTTCTACTTATTTGCTGCTCATTTGACCCATTTGCTGCTCTTTTTACTCATTTGTTGCTCTTTTTACTCATTTGTTGCTCTATTTTACTCATTGTTTACTCATTTGCTGCTCTATTTACTCATTTGTTGCTCTATTTAGTCATTTGTTGATTTTTTAAAACTAATTTGTTACTCAAGTTCTAATACCATAATTGTGTCGCACTTACGCACTCAAAACCAGGTCGCACCCTAGTAACTCGGGTCAAAAGGGAAGTTGATTGCAAGACGTTATGTTATAGAGAATGAACAAATTGTTCATGTACGACGGTAATTGTTTTCTTTTAATCCGTTATTTGATCAGTTGAAGTCGTATCATTATCATGTAATTATTGTATTATTCGAAGTGGAATTGAAATAAAATACTTGAAACTGTATATTGCCCGTGTTATTATTTATTTTAGTTTTATTTTACATTAGTCGTTGAGAGTTTTATCGTTTCATATTTTATTATGAGTTTTTGTATGTTTACTTTTTGAACTTTTAGTTTAGTTTACGCATTATTTGTTACACTTAAAATTGTATATATTCCACTTTACGTTTAATTTTATTTTGTACGTTACGCATTATCATTAATTCGTGCTTTTTATTTAGCTATATTTTTCAAATTACACTAGCATTTGTTACGCTTAGTTTGAAACTCGTTACGTATACCGTATTCTCTATACTCTGTACGTAGTTCTCAGTGCGATATGAGTTTAGGAGTAACATCCTTTCCTGTCAAAAGGCAATCCCAAAGCAGAGTGTTTGTACAAGTTTCTTTCTTTGGCCTTGCATAGTGGTCGGGTGACGTCAGAATAACAAATTAAGATATCACTTTGCTTGCAGCGGCTCCTGCTCATTGTTGTTTACATATACATGTGCATATAACGGTAAACCACAAGGCCTGTAGTCGATATCATCCGGTTATATAAAATAGAAGCTTGCTAATGATGATCCGAGGTCATCGATTAACCCCGAGAACTGTGTAAAGCTTGTATAGAACAAAAATATATAAGAAGTAAACAAAACACCCTTTCCGTTGACCCTTTTGGACGTTGTTATAGACAATAGATGTGCCCCTGAAACGCTCAATGTTTTTTTTAATATGTCGTGTAAATTTACTAGTCGAATAAAAACACTGAAATGGCGATGAGGCAATTTTCAATATTGGCAAAGTTTGCAAAAATAAATAAAATAAGGATAAATGCATACATTTTACCTTTATTAGAACAAACATTGAATTTTACGCGAGTTTTATTGCAAAATAAAATGCATCTACACGACGGCTGAAGCCAAGTCAACATGGGGGGGGGGGGGGGGGGGGGGGGTGGTAAACATTCAAGTCAGAACGCCGGACATTGGGATAAACAGCCAAGTCAACGTGAGAGGAAATGGCAAACACCTAAGTCCTAACGCAGGACATTAGGACTAAGTAGCCAAGTCAACATGGAGAGGAGAAATGGTAAACATTCAAGTCAGAACGCCGGACATTGTGATAAACAGCCAAGTCAACACGAGAGGAAACGGCAAACACATAAGTCTTAACGCAGAAAATTGGGATAAACAGTTCACTTCACTGACGTGAATAAACTTGAATAGGCGGCTATGAGTGAATACGTTCATTATTTACGCACAACCCCTCATTGATTTAACCCTATTTTTGTTTTGTTTTTTTTGTACATTTTGTTCTTCTTTTATATTTTACGGAAATCCGCGTTTGTTTGTTTTGTTTGATCATTATTATTTTATTTTATATCATTTAGTGAAATAAATTATACTGAAGCTACTAACGTTAGACTATGAATTAAATAATTATATGTAAACGGACATAAGAACAAATAAACACACTAAAGCATTTCTGATTTTGTTTTCACCAATAATGTTATTTAATTCTTCAACTTAGATACACCGATGCTAACAACATATTCCTTACATTTGGACTATTATGATAAACATTATTAAACAAGAAACTATTATTTCGGACACAGTAAGCATTTTAGACCATTGGTTTCATTCTACAACAATCTTGGGTTTGCATTTTGTAGATATTGTAAATGTCATTCTATAAGATCGACTGTGTATTAAACCAGTTCAGTAGTGTTATCAAATAACATCGAATAAAACGAAATCTCAATATCTGATTGATCAATCATCCACTCATTTAAAACGTCTGCGATCATTACATTTATCTCAATGTTCAAGTCCATTCCGTAAGCCCAAAATAGACTCTAGAGTCAGAATCAAGCTTTATTTCAATTTAACCCATTAACGTTTTATTTCACTACGTATTCGCGCATGCGCACACGCACACAACACCACTTCGCCCCACACAAAAGAAAGACACTTCCGGTACCAATCCTACAGGCACCGGAAGCACCACGTACGCGACGCCACACATGCACCGGTGGAGGGAGGTGTAACACCGGCACCTCCCGCACCTCCCGCACCTCCGGCACCTCCGCCACCACCCTCCACCGGTGTTGCACCTCCAAACGGGGTCGAAACGGCCCCACCTATACTACTCTCCCATGTACTGCGCATGTACAATCGAACACGCTGAAAGTAAGGAGATATTTCTTTATTTCTTGACTTTACTTGACTTTATTTCCATCCCAGCAAATACATAAATACATAATTAATCAATTTACACAACACAATAAAATGGCATTAGTGTAATAAGCCGATTCACTATTGCAACTGCGCATGTCCGTCACATGACCTGACGACTGCTGTACATGCATAAACCAATGCCTGTAACTCTACCTTTTTCCCTGTTACTTTTAGGCCCCGTATACGTACAAAATCCTTTAGTGAGCTTACTGTCCAGTGGTTTATCTCTTCTAATGTAAGATCTTCCATTCTACTTAAAAAAACAAAACAGAAATATCGCATGTTATGCCCAGAAATTGTCACACTATCGTTAGTTTTTTTGCAAGGGAGTTAATACGTTACCACTGACAACGCAATTTGTTTATCTCCCGTGACCTTTGACAATACCCAGCATGCCTTGCGCCGCGGAAATAGTGAATCGGCTTATCGGCCGATGGGTCTGATGATTTGATGACGGTCACGTGACTTAGCTGGCGCGAAACCTGTAACGTCCGATTTTTCGACAGTAGCTGCAACCTTTTCCCTTTTTTTGGCTCGGGAAGGGAAATTTGGATGGCAAAAATTCACAAATTTGAGCTTTTTTACGTTATTGGGTGTAAGAAAAACACGAATGTCCGGTTATAATATCAATCAGATGACCAGATAAAGGCTTTTTAGGCCAAGTTGTGACAATTTTGCAGAGGATTTTACAAAACACGTCCGTCTCACATGACTGCCTTACAGCTCTTTATCGCAAAGAGCAAACGTTCATGTCAAATGTTTTGCCATAAAATGCTTATTTATAGGACCTACCGACTGTATGACGTAGTCTCGGTAAAGGGCATGTTTTGAAACCCGCTGCAATTTGATGTCCGTCGCACATGACTGCTTTACTGCTCTTTATCGCAAAGAGCAAAAGTTCATGTCAAATGTTTTGCCATAAAATGCTTATTTATAAGACCTACCGACTGTATGACGTAGTCCCGGTAAAGTGCCTGTTTTGAAACCCGCTGCAATTTAAAACTTAAATTGACTGAAAAGAAACTTAATTATGCACGGGATAACAAAACGTTGAATAGAATGCTGGAGAAGTTAAAGTGCCGAAGCCTTGGCGAATTCGTCAGCTGTTTAATCAAGTGTGGGCAAGATAATGAAATATTTGGAACTGTGGACTTGGGGATTGATGATTATCAAGCGTATAGCGTCTGGTTATTAACAATGCGTAAATAATATCTGACTATATCATAAACATAACATAATCCCCAAATATAAATATCTCTATAAAGATATCTCTATTTGAAATAGGATATATATATAGGGAAATTTTGCTATTTGATATTTCAAATTGAAATATTTCTATTTGAACTTTTCTAGTATTACATCTTTTGTTCTACAGTAGTGTTATATAATAATAATAATAATAGTAGTACTTGCGATGCGGCCCACAGCCGTCTCTGTGCACATTTGGCCGTGGGTACCGAATGCGTACGCGTGTGGGCCTGAACGTCTGAACGTCTGAACGTCTGGATGTCTGGACGTCTGGACGTCTGGACGTCTGGACGTCTGAACGTCTGAACGTCTGAACGTCTGAACGTCTGAACGTCTGAACGTCTGAACGTCTGAACGTCTGAACGTCTGAACGTCTGAACGTCTGAACGTCTGAACGTCTGAACGTCTGAACGTCTAAACGTCTGAACATCTGAACGCCTGAACGTCTGAACGTCCCGGGTCAAATTTGTGTCTCAGTCCGCCCCTGTTATTAATACCAATTCGGAAGGCGGTCGAGTACCAGCCCCGTGCAGTATACCAGTATACCCAATTCCGAGGATGTCTCTTGTGCCGTGAGTTTGTCTCTGTAACGCATTTTGTAATCAATAATAAACAAAATAACATACTTACCTGTCACTAGTTGGTTGAATTGCAACTGTTTCTAGTTCCTCCGCCATTTTGTCTTCGTCAATGTGTATCCCTTTGTATTCTCAACCGTGGAATGAGATGGCTCAAATTTGTTTATGGGTTGACAAACTTGGACCTGGTAGTATATTGTGTTTTCCAACAAAACTCCATGCAAGCACTGTAAGCATTTGCAGAATGTCCGCTTTGCAGAGTTGTAGTCGAGTCACCTGTGTCGAGTCCGAGTCCGAATCCCAAGTCACTTGGGTCAAGTCCGAGTCCGAGTCCTGGACTCGAGTCATACAACTCTGCCGCTTTGTAGTCGCTGAAGCAGCTAACGGTGGATCCTGAGGTAAGGTATCGTCTACACAACGGATTTTAGGAACAGGGAGGTTGAGCTAGAGACGATTTTTTTATTTTTGTTCAAGCTGTGGCCAGAACTGACTAGAACTCAGACCGCGACGCTATTCCATATTATGGCGTTTATAATAAAGAAGCAACAATGGCCATAGAAATAAACCACCACGAAGGAATGTTCCAAGTTACACCTGGTCGTTCAACCAAACCTATTGTAATTTGCAGGTTGCTACACTTTCCGTTTAACACCTTAAAGGGGCACGCATTAATTCTATCAGATATTAACAAACTTCAAACTAGTATGTTTCATGTATAAGCACGTCAATAACCTTCCTCGTGTGTTTTTCCTCTAATTTTACTGCAGTTCATACACCCTACAAACGGATTGGTTGAAATAACCAACTAATCGGTATAGATATTATGTGTCCAACCAATGAAATTGGTCAATTTTAAACAAAATAGTTGTCGAAATAACCAATAATATTGGTAATTTTAACACAAATATTGGTAAAAATAACCAATATTTTGGTTAAAATTGACCAATAAATATTGATTGGACACATAATCAATTGGTTATTTTCAACCAATCTGTTTTTAGGGTACCATTCACAGCCATGGCACTACACTGTAAAAAATAAACTCGTAATTTTACGGGAAATTCCTGGCAGTTTGGACGCCAGTACTTTACTGTAAAAAAACGGTGGAAAATGTTAACGGGGCACGGGCTGTTTTTGACGGCTTTTGAAAGCTGTCGGTGTACATTACTGTCCCCGTTAATGTACCTTGCTATTCCTGTAAAAATACAGGGTATAAAAAAATTACAGTACGTTGCTGGAATTTAGCTAGGTTACCATAGTAACTGCAATTTTACAATTTACAACAGTGAGAACCAAACGTTTAAATAACTATATTACACATTACCATACAAATTCTACAATAACCTACTTAACACTATACTGGATACTGTCCTGGTTTAGTTTTATATTCAGCTTTTCTGGCTATGGTGAAGTCACGGTTTCACCATAAATATATAAATATTTAAATACGAAAAGAAATTTCATGCGATTGTTCACTTATGTTTGCAACAAATCTAAATTTGATCATAGATTCCTTAGAATAATAATTATACATTTCGCTCAAGAAAGTGGTGTTTTTTTGACAAAACACCAAAATTTAACGTGACATATTTTGTGAGTTCTGATTGGTCAGTTGCTGCGTAATAAGATTCATGTTCGATAACAGTAGAATCGTTGTAAATAAACAACACTTTGTTGGTGTTGCTGTATATTTACACAAATATGTTGTATTTTGACAGTGTTCTTGTAAATTTATATAATCTTTGCATAAATTAACGTCCGCGTGATATTTTCAAGGCACACTACCGTAATTTTACGTCCAAAATCCATTAAAAAATAAATATGGGGATTGTTTGGTTTTTTACAGGTGAAAAAACCTGTTATTTTACGGTTATTTTTTACAGTGTAGGTCACGTCGCAATCGTTTTCTGCCGTTCGTACGCACCACATTATTCCCTAAATACACTGAGATTCTATGGGCCTCGTCCTAGGAATGGTACTGACGGTATCACCAAGACACGGTCCTCTGAGGGATGTTTTAAGAACTTCTAAACTTAAGGAACTTCAAAAAAGCACATTGTCTCTAACTATTATTATTATTATTCTTTTCTATCATTGGTTTCATCATCTTCCTCGGAGTTTTGTTTCAATTTCTAGTCTTCAATTCGTGTTCATCTCAGTTCGTTGGTTTGTTTTTGTTTTGTTCGTTTTGTCTGTCAAGTTCCTATTTGTGTTGGTTGTTCCTGTGCGAACTGTATAATCAGTTCTGTTTGTCCAATGTGTTTTATTTGTAATGCATTTAGATGTTGTCATTGAACATGCCCCCATAATTGCCTCTTTTTATTTCTTTGTGTGTTATGTATAACGATTATTACTGGTGTATTTATTTGATCAACATAAATTATTTCTGACATTGACCTTCTTTATAATTATCTGAATGTACATTTTGCAATATGGAAATAAACGTTGAGATAAATTAAAGGTGGGATACACCATTGGTAGTTGCATGAATTATCATGAATTAGTATATATTCGGGGGGTTGTATTTTATAGCAAACTTTCAAATAAGTATTATATTTCCTAAAAGTTCGGTAGTAATTTGTTTTGTTTTTCGATATCTGCAAATTCTACCTTTAAGTCCTGAAATTCCCGAACATTTCGGATTGTTTATTTACGATATCTCAAACAAGGAAACCAACCTAATGTCTTACCGTTCCGGGACCCGTGAAGGAGAAAAACCAAACAAGTCGTTTACGCTCTTGATGCTGTAGTTCTACACAAGAATAACACACAGACGCCCATATTTTTAAAGGAAGGTTATATCCTACTTTTAAATGTCCTTTCCGATAAGCATCATTTCGTTCAACACGCATTTTGTAGCCCAATTGGTCGATTCCAGGACATTCCCTTTAAGAGATGGCCATACAGCGCCTTGGATTTTACATACGTTCATGAATTACATTTGCGTGTGTTACAAACCCGTTAGTTCACCGCTGTGGAATTTAGAACGTTTTGAATGTTAAGCTCATGGCTACACGCATTAACTCCCCTATAAACATAAAAACAAATGGACCCCCCCCCCCCCCCTCCCCTCACCCTCCCCTCCCCTCCCCCTCCCCTCCGCTCCCTTATTGTGTTGGTCATTGTGTTCCTGGAATCTCAGGAATTATTTTCAGATAGTTAAGGGGATGTGTAGGTAACCATTCGTTTGCCTCAAATCGTGCTGCATGGTTATACCTTTAAAAGGACTATAGTGTGGCCATCTTTTATTTGCCCTCGGTCTGTGTACATGTAACGCACCGTACAGCCTGTTTCTCGCTCGTGGGCTCGGATCTACCTGGATTATCGCTGGACTCGTAGCCAAATCTGGCAGTCTGGATGGACTTCCGGACTGTCCTGGACTGATCTGGTGCAGCGTGCGGAGATGGCTTGGCCTGACGGCTGGCTTCATGGCCGGTGGTCGGCACTGGCTTGGCGGGGCCAGTCCTGTTGGTTCCCTATTATAGGTATTTATAACCGGCCGAATATAATTTACCTAATTCTTTTGCTCCTTAACCATTTGTCTACTCGTAAATGTTATATGTTTGCCTCTTGCGATAATCGCAGTGGTTGTCGTTACGGCAGTTGCCGATCTAGTAATACCCCGAAGTGCAGCCCGACACTGACAATACTCTGGACCTTTCACTCTTGGAACCTGACTATCAAATAGTTTGGTTCCAAGAGTGAAATGGTCCAGATATTGTAAATGTGGGGTTTGTCAAGTCGGAGAGTCGGATCTTCAACTGCTTTAACGATAGCCAATACGTTGTGCATTTATTTATGTATTTGTTAAGATCCATGTAATTAATTTGCTTTGCCTGTACATGACGCCATGATGTTTTGTTTATATCTACTTTCAGTTTATGTTTGCAAACTATTAAACTGAAACGGTTACCTGTTAATTTATTTGGCGAATTGATTAAATTTTGTTATTATATTTGATTGACGTTATATTTGCATCAATATTACGTAACAATATTTAAAGTTCGCTTTTAGTTTTACGTTAGTTTTTGGGGCAGACCTTTTCGTTCCCTCTATTCTCGTGTGATCTCACGTTAAACTTATTTAAAGGTAAAATATACACCATTTGCTTTTGCTGTAAGTTTCGAAAATGAATGGGTTATAGGGGATTTATATTGTTACGCTGATCTGTCTGAAGTTTTGGGTTGACACAAAACAAACCAATGCTGTTCTTGCAGTCTGGTTCATTGACTCCTTTAGACGAAACGGAGCAATTTGCAGACGTCGGGGAATTATCATGTTAAATTAAGAAACCAGACTAGTTAGTTGGCTTGCACCCATTCACGGATGTACTTGCTACTAAATAATTATACCCTAACCCAGTTTAATGAATTGGAGGCAGTGTTTAAAAATAGTTAGATTTTTCCAACGATTGCCGACATTTCCACTATTCTGGGAAAACCACAGCAAACCAGGGGCCAATTTCATAGAGCTGCTAAGCACAAAGATTTGCTTAGCACAACAAAAGTCTTGCTCATTAATAACAGGTTACGAACCAAAATCCTATGGGTTTTTCATGCTATGCAAAAACCAGCTGATTATCAATCGAAAACAATAAAGATCACGTGAAAAATTTGGTCTGTAACGTTGTTTTTGCCAAGGACAAATTTTCATGTTAAGCAAATTTGTGTGCTTAGCAGCTCTATGAAATTGGCCCCAGATGCTTTGAATGATGCTTTACCTTGTTTAGGCCAAACCTTTGATATGCCCGAGCTGTACACGTACGTACTGTACTTTCGACCTCTCCTATATACTCTACGTCGACGTCAAGCGATCGGTCATAGACCGCACTGTACGCCTCCCGGATAAGGTTACTCCAGATGGGGATCGCCTGTAGAAACGAATACTATAAGGATAACATCACGGCTCAACTTGGACTTCTCACTTAAATGTCATCGTTTGCAAGCGCGGGAAAAGGAAGCCCACGTACGTGCGGTCGTAGTATAGAACGTGTAAGTTGACCTCGAGAACAACGAGACTTTAAACGAGAAACCGAACTTCCGGGAACCTTGTTTAGGAGCTTCAAGGTGTAAAGCGAGTAGTTTTCCTTGAAATAATTGGCTTTACCGCTGTGCTTTTTACTTTAAAGGTAGATACAACAAATATTAAATGTTATTTTTTCCTTTAAAACCTAACCCTGCCAGATCCAGCACAGTGCATCTGTGGTGACTGCTTGACCTTGCTGCACTCTGCACACAAGTCAATGTGACAAAGTATGCAATCTGTTGCGTCTGGCAGGGTTTCTAGCCAAAATACCCTGGAGGGTTAGGGTTAATTAATTAAATTTACAAAAAGTGAACGATATATATGAAATTAAGGAAAAGGAGAACAACAACATTACGTCATACTTACGTCACTTCATTTTACTCTCGTTCACGCGCTAGTCTTTCTATAGCGTAGATCGCATGCAGTATATGACGGTTGTCGCCATGTAATTTATGTAAATATGTACGTTCTTGACGTTCTTTGACGTCAGCGCCAGATCAAGCAGTGCAGAGTTTTTTTGGGGCCGTGCTTTTTCTGGAAAAAAAACATTTACGTTGCAACATGTACGATCAAACATTTATTCCTACCTTCAATAATTTAAACAGTCGTGCTGCACTCGTGCATGTTTCTACATTATTGTACAATTAATTTTGGATTTATCATCCGTATTTATGGCCGTTTCATGGTTAAGATATTCGTGAAAATAATCAAGTATTATCAAAAACATCAACCACGCGTAAAAGTCCTATAACCGGCGGCTCAGAGGTGCCCGGAAGTTCAAAGGTGGCTTTTTATGCGCGAGACTTTACACAATCTCCAAGGCCAATCCGGCGACCGTAAATAAAAGCCGTTGCATGCGATGGTGTCGCGCGTACGCTGCGCGCGTTCTTAAATACAAAGCGTGCGCGCACTCCGGTTGCCTTTGGCCAATACGCTTACCAAATTGCGCGGTAAGCGTCGTTTTTAGAAACGCCTGCGGCGTGCACACAGGTGTGACGCCTCATCAAAAAGGGCGTCTAAATTTGCTCGGCAAATTACAGGGATTTTTGGGGGCCAAATGAGGACGTGTATTTCATGCACACAAAAAAACCGAGTGACGACTCTTCGAATTACAACAGGAATCGTTAGCACGGCCGTTAGCAACGATAACACGACAAACGCGCAAAGCCGAAATGACGAGAAGATGCAAAAAAAAACGCTAAACGAGAAAAACAACTGCGTTGTATCCATGATTTATCTCGAGTGATGCTAAGAGGACAGAAAAGTAGGCAAAGATTTGTAATCGATCATTCATTCTCGGCTTACAATCTTTATATCGGGTGTTAAAAGCAAGGGAGAATGATCGAGGTTCAATGTATCTTCATGTAGGGAGGCGTACAACCCGAAGTACCATTGTACTGCTGGGTGTTTTTGGCGCGCAGTAGTTTGCGGGGCTTAGGCCGGCAGATGCAGAGGGGATTTGAAGACGAGGCCTAATAGTATATCGGGTGAAGTAAATTCAGCGACTTTACCTCCCAATGGCAGGTGAAATTGTTATGCAGACAAGCAGAGTGGCGATAATCATAGACTCCATTGAACTTGGATTTTCGGATAAAAGATAAATTATTGTGCTTATTGGACAATTACCAAACACACCTGCTGCATATCATGAAGGATTAAAATCTGGGTCCAATTTCATAAAACATGTGAGCACCAAAAGTTGCTTATGACAAAAATTGTTTTGCTCAATAAAAACAGGTTACTAGCCAAAACTCCATGTGGTTTTTATGCTAAGCAAAACCCAGTTGGATATCGGTCACAGACGATAAACATCACCATTCTGAAAATTTGATTTGTAACCCTGTTTCCCCCTCCTCAAGGAAAAATTTCATGCTCAGCATTTTCATGCTTTTCATGCTTACATGTTTTATGAAATTGGCCTCTGATTCCAAGCCTTGCAGTCAATGTTTTCTTAAACCGCAGTAAAATTTGATTGTCCCCGGATACGTATCGGCTGTGCTCGGAAAATAGTTATTTCTTAACGCCGCTTATTTACGCCGCTTATTTACCACGATCACAGAAGCCCATTATAAGTCAACGGCAAAACGTAATGGTCGACAAAAGTGTTCACTTCCACACGTCTCCGGGACTATAATGATCTACAGCGTTTGTCCGAATCTCGTTCCATAACAATTTTTGGTTATATTTATAATACACAAGTCATATTGGATTCGGAGTTATGGTAGATGAGATTTAACCCTGAAATATGACAAAATGTCTCGGAAAAATGTTTTTACCTTAAAGACGGCGACACTAGCATTGTGAAAAGTATAAATTGACCTAAATGTATAGACCTACACTGCCAGCACGGAGCAAAACTCGTTTGATTATCTGTCCGCGCACTTATTTCTAACACATTTGTACGCTGTACTGGTATAGCCTGATCCCAATAATTCCATATTTGGAGATGACTCGAGTTTGTGTACAAAACCTAACCGTTATGGGCTACGACAAAAACAAAGTATTTGTCAAGGAAGGCTTCTCATTCCTAAACAGTGTGCTCCAACCTGCTTAAAGCCCTATCCGCACTGGACTTAATTTGGGCAAACTAACCGAGCCAATGGGTAACTTGCCCATTTCAAGTCCAGTGCGAACAGCCTGGGTAACTTTCCTCACAGGTAACTAACCCACGCCGCGTGGGGAGTTTAACCGAGCAAAAGGTGCCCAGGAAGATTGACCAGGAAGATTTAACCGAGCCAGAAAATCCAGTGCGGACGCGGCGTCTCGGTTAAATCTTCCATCACCCATTATGTAATAAAATAATGTTGAGAGCTAGCGTCGGGAACAGACGATCCGGTCGTCAAGTCGCGGTCATAGGTCACGCAGGGCGCCCTCTTTATTGTTTTGGAGCCAGCTCGGTTAGTTTACCCATCGTCTCGGCAATTCTACCCGCGTCAATTAAATCTAAGTGCGGACGGTGGGAAGATCAACCCATCGGAATGTTACCCGGCGTCATGGTCAAATTACCCAAAATGTTTATCCAGTGCGAACACGGCTTAAGTGTCCACCATGTACTGGAATCGCCCAATTGGGCTACAAAACGCGTTTTCAACTAAACGTTGTTCATCGGAAAGATCATTGAAAAGTAGGATATAAACATTCACACAACCATCCTTTAAAAACTGGGCGTTTTTGTGTTATTCTTGTGTAGAACGAGTTTCTGGGGTCAGAAAAGTGACCCCCGAAACTCGAGCTTTTTTGGTGTAGTCTGATTCCAGCCGGAAAATGCGAGCGAGCACACACACAGAACCGTACGACTATTGACCCGGTACCAGACTGACTTGACATGCTTTGAGCGTTTACGTTGCCGATCAACAGAGTCACAAGAAGTTTTTAGCGACCTTTTTACATGCAGTTTTTACTTTTTTCTAACGTAAATCTAAGATTCTTTGTCCACCATGGATCGTGAGTTGTTGACTTCTTCCAGTGAAAGTGAAGATGCATTCACTGACGAGGAATAATTAAATAGATATAGCGGACGACGGAGCCGGTCCAGCCGCGATTGTACGTGGCGCTAAGCCGTATCGCTTTGAACACGAGGCCCCAGGCCACCCGGCCGCAGCAGACGTATCGACGTCGACGGAGATTTCTTGTTTGGTACACGGAGCCACGTTTAATTCTAACCGAATTTGTTGTCCAAATTGCTTTTGGAACCTGCTAGACTCGTCAATGAATAATTCTTTGGCAAAATATTCCTCGCATATCCGAGACCACTTGGTCGGTCGAAAATCAGATCTCGTGGTGTTTGACAAATTTCTCTCACGCACCGTTTTGTTTTTTTATCCCGTGGGAAGGTGAAAAACGATAAATCAGGATTCTTTAACGTGTTCGAGAGCAACCCCCGACAACACACACGATCAAGGCATTCCTCTCACTTCAGGGGGTGCTTTTTAACTTCAACAAAACGCCAACATATGAAAGGGTATTCGAAAAGAAAATCAGACTGCAAGAAAAAACTTTACGTACAACATGCACACGTACATAACGACCGAGGATCCCCTATTGTGTTTTCCTTTATTTCTGTACTATAACCTAACCCCATTACCCTATAACCCCATTAGCGCTTACCCGAACGATCGAGGTCCGAATTCGGACAAGGAAACCGTCCTTCGAGGATTCTTTGTTCCCTTTGTTCTCTTTTGTGTTTCGATCCTCGATCGTAATACGATACAAGAGCACGTGAGCGCGCTATGTGAAGCTTTTGCACAAAAAGCGTCGAGTCCCAGATTGACGTCACATGGGGTCACGTGCATATATTAATACATAATTTCTTTTTGGGGAAATCCAAAAAATGTTCGTAGTAACGCTCGTTTTAATTAATTTTTTGTACACACAAAAACGACAATTGAGATCGTTTTAGTTTGTGTATTTCGGAAAGAGATATGTTACCTTACTAAAACAATAATTTGGGTGGAAAATCAACCGCGTTTTATTTCCACTTTTGTTTTATTTCCTCTTAACTTAAAAGCGCTTATATTGTTTGCTGGTCATAAAAATGTGTCTTGAGACTGGCTAGAAATGAACTTAAAGGGATCGTATAAGTTTGGTAATTGGAACCCACTGTTTGTTTCAATCCTATATAGTTATAGATATATACCATAAAACTAACCTGTAAAAATTTCATTTCAAAAGGTGCTACCGATTTTGAGATATTGCCGAAAATCTAGAGCGGTTATAGTCCACGCAGGAAGAATAATCTGCATTGGATTACACAGTCTGAGAAATATCACTGCAGTAACGCTTCTCAGATTCAAAATTGTTGTGGATAAAATGTCGTATCTTTTTCCATAACCGCAGTACTTCAAAGTGAAAAGTTTCTAAAAACGCATTATACTATCCAAAGCTGCTGTACTTCTTACCAAGTAAGTTTGTATTGCCATTAATTTGTGTAGTAATTACCAAACGTATACGATCCCTTTAATGATTAAGCACTGTGGACTCCCGGATTGATGTTGGTAAATGCATCGATACGAGCAGGAATATGGTGAAATGCGAGGGTGTTCAATAAACTATATAATACCTTGAAAACAAACGAGCATAGAATGAGATTTTTTCTGGAAGTAAACATGTACCAATTTAGCCTGTGGAGTCTGTCCTTGTATGACATTTCCCCCTACGTTGGCCTAGAGCAACACGGGTAGATGCGCGTTGAACACGTCAAATTTGCTGTTTTTCATCGGCGGTATAGGTCCCAAGCAGGTAATAACCATTTCCCACGTTTCGCAGTATAGTGGAAAATACTTGCCTTAGAGATTTGAACAATGCATAGTTATGCCAGGTGGTGTTACGCAACGGGGCGTTGGCCGGGTATAAAACATGCGTATGTGTGGCCATACAATCGGTTCTAGCGAACACTTCACTGTAACAACATGAGTTATTTCCCAAAAGTTTAATTTAAAGGTTATGTGAAAAGGCTATAAAGCCGCAAAAGTTTGTCATGAAGGTGAAGCCAACGCCTTCACTAAGGAGATCGCTGACTGTTTTGGGGCACAGGTTTTCAAAGCATTTTATTTTGTTATCTCTGTTTTTTCCTGGACGTCGCCACCTCCGACGTAGTGGTGGAGGAGGTTTAACTAACATGATACAATTTGAAAACTTCGTAAACAAAACAGACGAATTAATGCTTGTGAATATTAGTTCATTGTATCATTTGGCAGATCACCATAATGGATTTTATTGAAATATAAAGGCTGTTACCGCCAGTAATAAACGGCGGAACAAAGGCAGCGCTCTAAGTGCTATAGCTATCGCCTTATGTAAATAAGTTCTGAAATTGTGCATTATGTGTTTAGTATAGATAAGACGGCATATTCCAAAATAGGAAGGACAATGGACCTGTACTAACCATGGAGGAATAAGAAGGTATTCCTCTATGGTGCTACTGTCCGAATAGCGAGCTTTCGATTCGGAACGGTAGAGCATACAGGACGGAGAGTCAACCGAACACAACAGTCTTCGCTGATACCGTCCTGGGCCCAATTTCATGGCTCTGTTAAGCACAGATTTCCGCGCTTGGGTCACCATTTTCCGCTAACCGCGCTAGCAGAAAAAATAAGTGCTTAATGTAAGCACAGAATCATTAGTTACGGGTTGTACGCATGCTCAGAGACCGAAATTCCTCGCTAACGCGTGAAATACGTTTACCGTAAGCACCGAATTTTCTGCTATAGTAAGCAGGGATTCTTCGCTAACGGTAAGCAGAGCCAAGAAATTGGGCCCTGATTTGTAAGTTGTTTCGGTTTCTGTGGACGGCCGTCACTGGATTTTCTGTTTATGCTGCTTACATAAAGCTGTACAGTAAACTGGCGCCATTATACTTGCACATGTTGTACGGAAAAGCTGATAAGTTTGGTACACATAGCCGAGCTAGGCTAGGCACATGGCTAGAAACAAGACGCTAGTTCATGTATGCAGTGCTAGCCTTTAGGTTTGCACACGTACATGTACACACAGATGTTGTCTGTATAGAGATTAGTGGGTCTGACCATAAGTATGGCGCCCCAACGCTAAATTTAAATAAAAAAAAAACAAAAAAAACCACACAACCGTAAAAAACCAACTTATTGGAAAATGTTTTAAAATTCTGCATGAAATTAAATATTTTTGCATTTTTTGGAAATCTTTCAAGATCTTGAAAGGTTTTCAAGCATCTCCCGTCCCGAATCGAGAGCTCGCTAAAAGCGAGATTTCGATTCGGGACGGGAGACAACGAGGACGATAAGCCGATCGGGAAAAAAATCGATCTGCACATGCGCGAAACCGAACATGTCTTCGTCCTGTTAAGTTTGGGACACTGATCTCTACAAACTGGAGAGGTCGAGCGGCTCTGCACGTGAAGCCATTGGCGGCCATATTGGGATATTAAAAACATTGCAGAAAACTCATTTAATATCACAGGAAACGAAGTTAACGTCGCAAAAACGATCCAGTTTGATTAGGAAAATTAAGTTAAACATAATAACACCCAATAATGAGATGTATACGCCAAGTTTGAATATTAAAAAGCCCTATTTTCGGGAAAAGATACGAGACCAAAATTTTGTTTTAACATTTCCAACATTATAACCTTATGCACAAACCATAGGAAAAGGAAAAACAAGGGTTTTTTTGATCAAGGAAATTCTTAAATTTTTGGGTTTAATTTTATATCCAGACACTAAAAAGTGCCAGTTTTATAATAAAATAAATTAGAACATTTCAATGCGCGCACGTGCGATCACTGCATTGTATTGAATATCCCAACATGGCCGCTGGTGACTTCACGGCTCGCTATCCCATCAATGTACGATCAACCTATCCAGTTTGTATAGATCAGTGGTTTGGGAACGGTTTGGGGTGAAATAGTGTCCGGTCTGTAAGCACGACGGAGTGGTATATTTTGTACACTAGTAAGCGGCGTTCCTTATGTTGTCAGTTGTTTTCTAAGACCTAAAAGTGAGCTGAAAACAGATTTGGAATGCTTAGGACTTTTTTTAACATGTTTATGTTTTCAATTATTTTATTTTATTGGAAGGGGGGGGGGGGGGGGATTTGGGGTATTTTTGCGGCCTTGAAAAACATCATAATTATGTCCATGGATAAATTGTCTAAACGTGGGGGTTATGCAAATATGGAACAAAAAATCACAAGATTCTTTAATAGTGATTAATCATGTTTTATGTTTAAAACTGTGCTTCTAAAAGAAGAAGGCCACGCCCTTGTAGGGGTTTCCAATGTTTTTACTTCAGCTAATTTCAAACTAACAACAGTCGCATGTGTTTTCTAAGACCTAGAAGTGTTATGAAACCAGTTTTGGAAATCTTAAAAGCTCTATTTATATGAATTTACATGTTTCTGAAATTTCATGTTGGAAAACATCCATTCTGGGGGCAAAACATGAACACCAATGTTTACATTTGTTTTCAGGTTCTTTATGGCGGATTTATTAAATGGCATTTCGATGACGCCATAGTGACGTCACACATTTTTCACAATTGTGTACATATGTCTATGACCCAATAAACATTACAAAAAGAATTTTAAATTTATTTTGTTTTGTTGATGAGATGGCTTAAAGGTCTAAAAATTAAACAAAATCATAAAAATCACAGGATGACGTCATCATGATGTCACTTCAATGTACATGTATATCTATAACACATCCCGCCATACCTGCATACCAAGTTTGAAGCCAATCGGACTTATACTTCCAGAGATATATGGCATTGAAGAAAAAAATGGACCACACCCAATGACTTTTCATGTGTCACGTCACATTAAATGTAAACATTGGTTTTCATGTTGAGTATATCCTAACGTTTCCAAAAATGTATAGTTTAGCAAATCTACCAAAAAAGTGAACGAAACTTTCAATATGTACATTATGAACCTGACTGTAGTTACCCAAGCCCATCTAGATACAACAGGACAGAGACATGTTCGGTTTCGCGCATGCGCAGATAATTTGTTTCGCTTGGCTAACTGTTATCTTTGTCTTTCGTCCCGAATCGCAACCACGACAACGTGTACAAAATATACCACGCCGTAGTGTTTACAGACCGGACGCTATTTCACGCGAAAACCGTTCCAAACTCGACAGGACAGAGACATGTTCGGTGTTGCGCATGCGCAGATCGATGTTTTCGCTTGGCTTACCGTCCTCTTTGTCTCCCGTACCGAATCAAAAGGCCGATAATGAACCCAATAAGACGGTCAGCTTTGCAAACAATAGCGTCAACATAAGATTTCCAGGTAAGTCTAGAATCAATTACAATGCCAAATTGTTGGATTGCATAAGTAGTAGCAATGGGAGCGTCTTCTAATTATGTATGTCGAGGTCGGATGTTACGGTTCCTATATAGTGATGTTGAAGTTGTTGTTGTAACATATATTTCAATGTTGCCATTACAATATATATGTACAATCTTATAAAAATTACAAAAAATAATTCAAGAATAATAGAAACTATGTATACACACTAAGTTAAATAAAGAAGCGATATTAAAATTAAGTGACAACAATAGGTATAAGGTTAAGCGTATAACGCCTTTGTGCCCTAACCTATGGACAGACAAATATACAAACAGGAAAACCACACAAAGGACAACAAAATACAACAAAAAGACAGACTAGTGTACAAAATAAGGAATCGAGCTTTTAAATTCTTAACAAAGACAGACAGAGAAGGTGATGATTTAAGCGAAATATCTAAACTATTCCAGTATGAGGTGCCTCGATGAGTAACACTATTTTTGGCCATTGTAGTTCTGTTGAAATGGACGAATAAATTTTCCCTGGCACTACTTCGAGTATTATATACATGAACGTTAGATGTTAAAGTAAAACAACAATTAAAACAGGAAGGGAGTGCATTATGCATAAATTTATACATGCATTTTACTGGTATTGAAAGTCAGAATGCAAGTTACACCACTCGTCTATAACTGAGATAGATCATGTAGAGCGTGCTCGTCGGAGGTGGGCTAAAAACACGGTACACGAGAATGTCATCGGCAAACATTAACACAGCTAGACAGAGTTGGGAACATCAATGATAAATAAATTGAAAAGAAGCGACCCTATAACACTACCCCGAGGCACGCCTGATGTAACATCAGCCAAGAGAAACAGCGCCCTGAAAGAGAACCCGCTGCCTTCGTCCATTACAAAGGACTAACTCAATGCCACAACATACCCTGTATAATGTACTATAGTCGGTCGCAGGCTTCTCTAAGTAACAATGTGTGGCGTGGCACCGTGTCGAATGCCTTCGACATGTCCAGGAACACAGCGTCAACTCTCGGAGGGCGACGTTCATCCAGGGTTGGTGACCAGGAGTAACTTAACTCCTGCGCTTGACAAATCCATGGGATTAAATAAACAATACAAGTTGACGTGTCGGTAATGGCGGATGAAATTATTATCTCAAGGGGTTTGCAGAGAATAGAGGTAAGTGCAACTGGGCGGTAATTTTCAAGGAGGATTTATCGCCTTTTTTGTAGACGGGAGTTACGTTAGCCAAACGCCAAATATCAGGAAGGTCACCGGTGCGCAGTGAAGCGGTAAACAAAAGACTCAAAGAGTTAGATATCTCCAAAAATGCAACCTTCTTGAGGATACTGGAGAAGGCAGACGTCAGGCCCAGGGGCTTGTTGGAGGAGCGTTTGTGAAGTATGAATGCGATTTGACCCAAGAGAACAGAGATAACAGATAAGTGTAGGATTCGGAGAGAGCAAGCACGGGGTTCATGAGGAATGGGGCCTGATGGGTTACCAACGGATAAGCAGTAATCATTGAATGCAGTGGCTATTTTTATGAGGCCTATAGTGAGTTTGGCATTACCATAAATGCGCGATATCGCAGAATCTGCGATGTCCCTTCGGGATTGGGAGAGCATCCGATTAACAAATATGTTCGGTTTGTAAAAAGCATCAGAGTTTACAAAAAGTATCAGAGTTTACAAAAAGTATCCGAGTTTACAAAAAGTATCCGAGTTTACAAAAGGCATCCGAGTTTACAAAAGGCATCCGAGTTTAAAAAGGCATCCCGATTAGATTTCTGTAATTCACTACTTTATGAATTACCCCCAAAACAGCTTGCCCGATTTCCAGAAACTACAGAACGAAGCTGCTCGTAAAACTCGCATAACTCCAGTATTGCATTCACTCCATTGGTTGCCTTTTCAATTTCGAATAGTTTTTCATTTACTTCTGCTTTTTTGTCAATTGCTTACATGGTTCCTGCTCTTAAATATAATTCTGATTTGATAATTTGTTACAACCCTTCCAGGTCCCTCAGATTTTTTAATTGTTCCTTGCTTGTGCCTAAAACAAATAAAGCATGGGGGACTGTTAATTTTCTCATGCTGGGCCAACATTACGGAACTAACTTCCTCAGAATATTAGCGACTGTTCCACCCTGCGAGAGTTCAAATGTGCTCTGAATACCCATCTCTTTGATGTTGCGTTTCAGGAGCCCATTCGTTGATCCGATTGTCTGGTTGTGTTGTGTAATGTCCACGTTTTAGATCATTATCTCTCTGTTCCCTTTGTTTTTGTTCTCTGCGCCTTGAGCATCTCATTAAGGTGGATATATTTGCGCATTATAAATTGCCTATAATATTATTATTACAAAAGGCATCCGAGTTTACAAAAAGGCATCCGAATTAGCACATTAGTGCCCGGTTCTGTAGATAATCGAATTACGGACAGACAGACACCCCGACCGACAGACGGACGGTGATTCCTTAAATTATAGTAATAGTGTTCTCGTTAAAGCTCCGATTCATCGCGTTCCGCGCCTTAACCGCAGCGCATGTCTTTATGAATTGATGAACGGATTGCCCGGAGCGAACATTTTTGAGAATGGCACCGACTAATTTGACCGTGTGCTCCTCCTTTTATCTCTGCATTTTTTGGAAGTTTGTTCTTTCCGATCTGCCAGAATTGCGGGAGGGGACAGCCCAACGAAATGGAAGTGCCGCGAAGATTAACTGACAAACTTCATCAATTCAATTTCGATGTACATTTTGAGTTTCTTTTTTTGACCAATCAGTGTGTGTTTGTGTCATCTCATAGTGGTGTGGGAGGGGGGGGGGGCACTACCTGGATTGTCCGTATTGGAACCTGAATTCCCCTTAAATCATTTCATTCACTTGCATCTCTACAGGGACGGATCCGTCATTAGTTGATTGGGAAAATCTTCCAAACTCACCCTCCCCGTTCCTGCTGGCCTGTCAGCAAAGATACCCCGTGATTGATTCGAGACACGTTGTTGCCATCTTCAGATGAGGACCTTCTATATGAGACAGCTAAACATCCCCAAAGGTGATACACTCCTTAACAAATAGGTGGCTCAATATCTGGCACTTTTATCCGCCACACCGCATTGGATAGCGATGAAAGCATCCAACTCATCCACAAAGTTTGGCGTCTCACGAAGATGACATCAAGCTGTTTCTTTCAGAAGCTAGCCAATCTTCTTCTTTTTTTGATTTTTTTTTTTTTTTAGGGGGGAAGGGAGGGGTACAAAACCAATCGCTTTTAGTACAAGATTATCCCCACGGGGTTGTATCAAATTTGATATTTTCATTCGACATCTTGACTTGACTTGCTTAGTTAATTTAGACGTGTTGTTTTCACTGCCGCGACCTATTTGCTTTAAAGCGATCGTATACGTCTGGTAATTACTCCCAAAATTAATGGCAAGAAGTACAGCAGCTTTGGATAGTATGGTGCATTTTTAGAAACTTTTCACTTCGAAGTACTGCGGTTATGTGGAAAAAGACCTCACTTTTTATCCCTAAAAATTTGAATCTGAGAAGCGTTACTGCAGTGACGTTTCTCAAATTGTGTATTCCAATGCAGATTATTCTTCCTGCGTGGACATAACCGCTCCAGATTTCGGCAATATCTTAAAATCGCTACCACCTTTTTGAAATGAAATTTTTACAGGTTAGTTTTATGGTATATATATCTATAACTATAATAGGATTTAAACAAACTGTGGGTTACAATTACCAAACGTATACGATCCCTTTAAAGGTGTTTATGACCGTACGTATGAAACCTACAGCCACAGTGCGTCTAAAACAAAATTTAAACAAGATATAATGGAATGCTACACTAGAATTTGCGAACGACATTTAAAATAAGATATCAAACGACTAAATCTGATTTTTGAGAGTTATGAGACTTCCCAAGGGGCGTCAAATTGACCATGTGGGACAACGGTAGCCTACTTTTGTGAAGTGCCGTGGCGTCGTTGTCTGGAGCATTGAATTTGTAATCTGTATAGGTAAAGCTTCAGTATGTGGGTTCAAGTCCTGTCTGGGTCTATGGTGCGTGTGCCCCTGGGCAAGGCACTTTGTCACTTATTGCTTCTCTCCACCAAGGAGTAAATGGGTTCATGTGAGGGCAGATATAGTTGTTATTAGCTGCCTTGTGCTGAAATGGCAGCATCCAGCTGTATACTCCCCAGGGAGCTGAGATGGTATTTGAAATGTTTCATGGGCCCAATGACCGGGTTAATAATGTTAAGCGCTTTGAGACTTTGGTGATAAAGCGCTATATAAGCACCGCACATTGTTATTATTATTATTACTTGCCTCTGTGTGGATAATTGCCTGGCCTACACTGAAAAAAAACCTGTCTTTAGCGAGTCGAAAAAAATCATGTTTGTAAACAAGTTTACACGTTTAGCATGATGATGGATAGAGTTTAGGAGCATTCTAAAAACAGATTGGTTGAAAATAACCAATTTATTGATTGTTAGATGTGTCCAACCAATATTTTGACCAATTTTAACCGAAATATTTGATATTTTTACCAAAGTTTTTGTTAAAAATAACCAATATCACTGGTTATTTCGACTATTTTTGTTAACATTTACCAATTTTATTGGTTGGACACGTATCTACCAATTAGTTGGTTATTTCAACCAATTTTCTTTTAGGGTGCAACGAACATTGATGCTAAGGAATTGGACACGTGTGTTTAGCTGCTAATCACCATCCACATTGTAACACCAAACAAAATCGACAAACTTGACCCCATGGTCAATTTGACCTCTCTTGGGAAATTACTCATAACTCTGTCAAACATAATAATCAGATCTGGACGTTTGATGTCTCATTTTAAAGTTGTATCTTCAAACCATTATCTATGTTGATAACACGTTATACCTGTGGCATTCCGTTAGATTTTGTTCGCATTTTTTTAGACACACTTTATAAGGTGCCCCCCCCCAAAAAAAACAAAAAAAACAAAAAAAAAACGGTCAAGCATACTTGTATAAACCCCCGAGGCCAAAACTACCTTTACCAATAGATAGAAAAATTTGTAGATGAAAAATGATACCAATATATCTTGATTTGGGGTAGTAGTTTTAGCCCCAGACCCTATTTGGTGAAGGGAAGTTGATGGCCCTTTCGCACCGATAAATAGGGCCGTGTCATGTTAAACTAGCAGACGCGGTTTAGTTGTTTCTCTGTGTGAAAGGACCCCTGATACAGGACTGTGCTTCACAGAATAGGGTCTGGAGCTAAAACTACTGGCCCAAATCAAGATATCTTGGTATCATCTTTCTTGTAAAAAGATTATCCATCCATTGGTATAGGTAGTTTTGGCCCAAGGGTAGAAGAATTATCAGAGTTGTATTCGAGTACTTTCCGAGTACCAGCTTAAATACAAGATATTAAGATGATTGGGTAGAGATAAATTGGCATTATTATAAGACACTGGACAGTAAATACTATGCTAAAGAAATTAAAAACTCGACTTTCAAAATTTTGAATAAATTGAGCTTTTAAGACAAAAGCATTCGATAAGTACTCTGCCGAGTACTTTCCCAGTACTCCTGTCTCAAAACTATGAATAAAAGGTATCTTTATGCATACCTAAGTCCCAGGTTATCCTTTTTTTCTAACACTGATTTCATTTGTTGTCTACTGTCAATGTCTGCCTTACTTTGTTCGCAACAAACAGCTCAACATTTGGTAGTGAACAAAGTACTCGAAAGGTACTTGACTACAACATTGGAAAGTATGTTTGTCCGGATAATGGGCCACCCTGTATAGAAGCAAAACAAAACGTTTCTCGATTCCGCAAAGACTCTATGGGTGCACTACCCTAATTGAAGGGAGAATTTCTCCGCGGTCTCATTAGCATGAAATGTGCCCCCCACAATTTTTTTTGAAAAAGGAGGCCGTTTGGTAAATATTTTGTAAATATAGCATGGGATCAACTCCCTGGTTTCTGAGCTTCAATCTGAAGGTAGACTTGACAAAATTACGGTTGAAAATGGGTCCTAATTGCCCTAGAACGTGGAGGGATGACATTTGTAAAATGGCTGCGTGCAGGCTGGGAAAGTATCACTTTTCGGGAGGTGAGTTTCTTTTGGTGTGAATATTAAAAAATGTAATTGGCTAACCCACCCAAAATTGAAAAGAAATGGAAAGATAAAGGCCAAGACAATAATCTGATTGTTGTTTGATAAACCCCAGTGATGTTGGTTTGCATGAAACTTGGCCCTAAACTTTGTTGATTTTACACTGTTTTCAATGGGGCTTGAATTAGGATAGTGCACCCCTATAGGGCAGCTCTAACTGAACAATCCATTTTGTCATATACAAGTAGGCGTACTTTCTATTACTTCATCCATCGTTGTTTTTGTTCAGAACGGTTTGGTTGTTTTCTTTTAATCTGTGTAAAGTGCTCCGGGCGTCAGTGTGAAGCTCTGTTTTTATACAACTGTATACAACGTTTTCCCTTGCAGTTATACTTGTATCAACAAATTTCTTATATAAACGACACTCGAATTTCGTTCCCGAACGCTGTCGAGCTCAATTCTCAATTTCAAATTCCCCTATTAGTAAATACCTTTCGGTTAAAAAGTCAAACCAAGTTTTTATTTGTTTAATGTTTAATGATTTTGTTAAACAATTTTACCTCGTGTTTTGAGGAACACCCCTCTAGATATTTTAATAGTACATGTATATGTGCCTCACACACATGCCTCGATATGAAGATAAAAGGCTGCTCCAGATGGCGTGATGTGGACAATATGGCGTGATATGGACGATAATGGAGTCGTATAGGGTGATATGACGTGATATAGCATTAGGAATATTAATTATACTCATTAGTTGTACTGCGCATGCTGTGTGAATTTTCAACCAATGAACGGGGTCAAAGTAGTCCAAATTTAATGTGGCGCTATCGGCTGTATATACGTACCCACGTATCGGGCTCTCGACCAATGGGAATAGCTACACTGCCTAAGTTCCGAATAGGCACTTGGGGAGACAAATTAGCGTAAGTTTTTAGGTAATAAGGAGACAGTGGAACTTAGGGGCACATTTCAGTGTCTCCCTAAGTGTCTAGCTACCTTAAAAAAACGATATTTGGGAGTTATTGTTTTCCTAGAACGATAGATTTTGGTCTAAATAGCATAAATCTCGAAGATCTTAGAGAAAAGGGTTAGGGTAAACAAGTTAGGACTGTTTTAAGTTTGTGTACATCTCTATGGGATTGTCTCCCCAAGTGCCTATTTAGATAATTAGTATTATTATTAACCATGAATTTATCATCTTTTATCGTAAAAAGGCAATGGATTCATCAAATTTTATTCAAAATTAATTACACTAACAACACCGCATAAAAGGCTGGTTACGCATTTAGCATTGACTTTTCGCGTGTGAATTTCGACATTGTACATATCAAAGGTGCAAGGTTCTCCGATTATAGTTCGCGTTTCATGTTTAATTGCGCTATCCGGTGCAAACAAAGTTAATGGAAAATCTGATTGAAACCTGAGAGTTTTAATGATTCTGTGGAAAATGTGGCTGCCTGTGGGTGAAACTATACAGAATTGCCTAAAAGTAATCTTCTTTTTTAGCGATATACCCTGGGGGAATCTTCTAAAGTATCACAGTCGATAATTTATAATTGGTTATATAGTTTCCGATGAGCCTCTCTATAGCGCGTCTCGCTAGAATCCATGCTTTTCCAGACATACACCGGATAGTCAACGGATTCCTCCTTAGTCTGGTTCCCAGACCAAATGTTTCCGACTATTCTTGATGAGCATTTATGTCCTATACCCAGCACGATATGTGGCAGAGGGGTACCCCCTCTTATCCATATACATTATATTATATTTTTCTTCTTGTTTATCTAAAAATCTGTTTATTTCAAACCTAACTCATGTTGGAAATAAACGTTTCAATTTTGTATAACAACAATTTAGGGGGGGGGGCACCCTGTGGTAATGTTAGTAGTATATACAAAAAATAAAGGCGCAGGTGGCTCACTATTTTCTGTGACCCCGGTTGTGTGTAACGGCTATTTCAACTTGAAACAAATGCATCGATCTACAACACACATGACTGGCTCTGGTCATAACTTGGCTTGGAAATTGGCGGGTTATTTTGCTCATTCCAGACCTTCGATTGGGGTAGAATTCAATCAATTTGAGTCACCTACAAGGATAAAGTGACAGGTGGTGGTGAATTGTTGGTTTGTTTTGTTTGTTTTGTTTGTTTGTTTGTTTAATAATCGTAATCTTGAACCCTACTGTTGTCTATTAATTGCTGATAAAACAGTGCGTGATTGAGAACGTAATTTTTAAGTCTGGTACCGTCAGCTCTGGAGCGTTACAAACTCGTATCTATGGTAAAGGAATACATATTTGGTTGGTCACTTTTAAACGTGTTACAGCGTTCAAATAGTGAACCGCTCCATCGTAATCAGGAATAAGTCGCTGGGGCCGTTTTACGCAATCGGTCGTTGAAGTGAACGCATGGGTGAAAACCATGATCAAGTCGTTTTTCTGAACATTGTATTTTTAGGAAGTGTAGTTATTACAGATTATTGTCATTAATGTCTTATATGTAAAAACTATCAATAAAGTTGAAAATGAAGAGGATTTGTGTGCGCTGTCCGTATGATTTTGGTCAATTTTGTTTATTTCAAAGCTGTTTTTCTCGGAATGTGGATTTGGCAAATAAATACACACCTGTCATCTTCATCAGACCATACATAACTCGTTAACCTAAAAAGATACACACTTGTGATGGGTATCATTAGAAAGCTTATGAAATTCCCTTTATTATCATGAGCATATCTCAAAAAGTCATTTCGAGACTTATTCCTGATTTCGATGGAGCGGTTGAGACTCGAATTGACTCTAGCTAAATACTCGACTCGACTCGACTCTATACCTTCTTGGTTTAATGACTCGACTAAACTAACTTCTTTAAAACGACTTGACTCGACTCGCTTCTTTAAAATGACTCTACTCGAATCACTCGACTAGAGTCACACACAAACTCAGTGACTCGTTAGAACTCTACTCAACACCTTTCGAGTGACGTGAAACCAATAAACACATTTTGTCCCTCAAAGAAACCCGTTAGGGTCTTCCAGTGCGGTTCTGATGTCCCCTTCTGGTCAAACAAGTTTACGCCAACAACGCTCAATTTAGGACGCCTTTGAACATGTCGCCGTTGACAGCACGTCCGTGCTCTTCTGTCAGTATATTCGGCATGGATGGTTTCATGAATCGTAACGTACAGCATGCCTCGCCGGTATCTGCCCCTACATCATCAACTCTCTCTCTCTGTCTGTCTCTTCGCCGAGGGGGTAACGAAAAAATCTCATCTTTGAATAAAAAAAAAGTTCGTTCTCGATTGCTGCAGGAATACATGCAGGTCGTTCACACCTCTCAAAGAATGAAAAGAAATGTCCCCAAATTGAGCCCAAACGAAAATAGGTCACCCCGCGCGCTGTACACTGCAGGCTTAATATCGATGGTAATTTTTGTTTTTTAAAGAATTTTTGCTGAACAGGTTACAGCCCTGTTTAGAGCGTATAGTACTTGGGTCGATAAAGCAATTCTGTTCACCTGCCTTGGAAATTACGGTAAATACAAAAAAAATATCCCTCTTCGGTTTGAATGGCAGTTTTTTGCGTGTGCACTTCCCCCGACTCGCGGATTTGAACTTGCTGCTCCAAATCACATTTCAATTTCATTTTCAGAGTACTTTAAAATTGTCTAGCGTCATGCAATTTTAAACCAAAAAAACCCAAACAATATTGAACAATCTATGCATTCAAATTTGCAAACGCATTTGAGCGCCAACATAGTTAAAAATGTCTCTATAAACGGAACTGAACGCCGTGAAAGTGAATAAAGAACCACAGATTTGAATCGGCACCATTACCAAAATTGCTTGAAACGTACATTCAAAAGCGAATTGAATGCTTTTCCTACGAACTGGATCGAGAAAACCTGCAATTGCTTTTCAACATATATGTGACCTGCTCCCACGAAATCAGAGTAAAGTTGACATTTGATATTTTGAGATATTGGTATTCTCAGATTCCTTAAATTCTTAGCTTTAAAATGATATATAATTTATTGGGTATGGGTATTTAAAAAATATATAATATTGAGAAAAACAAGCGGTCACTACACACATTAAACTAAGAATAGTTAATAATTAATTTCGCTACATTTTACTTCTTGGGTAAGCTCAGTAAAATCAAATTTAGATTTTGTTTGCTAATCTTTTACCAAAAATACTTGGTAGTTCGAGAAAAAAAACATAATGGAATTGTATCATGCCAAAACCCAAAACACGATTCCCCACTGTCAAATCGCCTATTTTCAACTCAATATAGCATAGCGCGACTTTACGCCGTTTTTGTGGGAGCAGGTCACATACCAACTTGACACGTGTCCAAAATCCCATAAAAACAAGATAATTATGAAGATATGAGACAAAGAAACCCTCCTCCTTTGTGAAGGTCATTGTGCCTGCGGAATGTTGTGGTTTCTCAAGAGTGGGTTAGGTAACAATAGTCTAAATAGTGCATATGAAGCACGATATGTGGCAGAGAACCCCCCCCCCCCCCCCCCCCCCCCCCTTCTTTTGTGTTGACCATTGTGTTCCCGGAATCTCAGGAATTCCTTTTAGGTTTCAAGGGGGATGGGTTAGGTTACAATAGTATTGAGTGCGTATAAAGTATAGAGATAAGAGGGGGGTACCCCTCTGCCACATACCGTGCTGGGTATAAAATGTATAGGTATGGGGGACTAAGGGGGGAAAAGGGTGAGTCCTCGGTCTTATATTTCACTGCAGCGCCATCAACATAAAGAATAGCAAAACAAAATGCCAGTAGATTACTGAATATGGGGTATTCAGCCGACAGGCTATGCTCGTGAAAAAAACAAAAAACAAAAAATTATACCAACAAATTGCAAAACCATTATTGAAAATAAAATAAACCTGAACACAGGTGTGTTTTCAACGACTACATTAAAACAAAAATACATCGTGGGCCCTCGGCATTTAAATAAAGCGCGTGTCCAATTGGAACATTTATAGTCAGAAATGGATATTTTTGCTCGCGGGAAAATCGATAGCATTCGCTGTGTACCACGGCATCCGTGCCGAACTCGAAGAATTCCAAAAAACTTCACTCTTATTGGTTTCTTAAATTTACACAACTTGATTTTTGCAAGTTACGCCGTTGAGAGGATAAAGAGGAAGAAAACGCATCCCGGATCTAGGGAGTTAGTGGTATACACCGACAATTATTTCTGTCAACAAAAGAAAAATCTTATAAGTGCATTTTGGCGCGAGCATTCGTATTGACTTGCCCTACTTTATAGCTGCCTCCGATACTCTCCAGAAACGCCTTAAGTGCACGAAGTGTCATTTTGCAATAAATATAGAACCGGGGACTCGGTCGCAATTGTTGACTTACGGTAATCATTCGTACCAAAAGGCGACATTTCGAGAGGCCTTCGCGCACAGACCTCAATAATTCATGAAAATGGAGATTTCTTTTTATTTGAAAAAATACCTGTCCGTTGTTTTCTCTCGCTACAAGCTCGGGGTGATAAATTCCGAACACTATTTTTTTTCACTATTTTCTTTCCTCGCTTCCTCGCCCTCTAGTGTATTATTTCTTTGGTTTCCGTTCATATTTGAACTATGAATGTTTTCCTTGTACGAATTCTCTTTCGCCACTTTGTTCTATTAACACAATTCTTTTTTATCCAATACAGGGATACACATTGATAATGCTTGAATAATCATGAATGGGTAGATTATTTTGTGGGGAGTGGGGGTTGTATTTTCACAGTAATTTTTTTTAAATTTTAACTGACCTGTCTGAAGTTTAACAATCATGGATGCTGAGAAAAGCAAGAAAAACGCCGTTCGGTTTTTTTCAACTGGTGCCGAACAGTGGTTCTTATTAATTCTTGATTGTTTTGTTTTTCACAATCGTGATTTTAAAAAAAGGAATAACAATCACTATGGTCAAAAACCTGTCTTCCCACATCAAATTGTAAAAATTAATCGATACAACAGAACAGAACAAAGGAACCTAAAGGACTAAGACGTACCCTGTTTTCGGTATATAATAGGAAGGCCTGTGCCTCTGTATAGTTGCAGTTGGTTCTCTGGCGTGGCGGTGACGACACCCCCCCCCCCCCCCCCCCCCCCCACCCACCACCACCACCCACCACTACCCACACCACCACCCTTTTACCCGACATATGTGATACGATCAAGCGGAATAAGTCGGATGTCGGGGAATCCAAAAAATGTTTTAATCAGAACTGTGTTCTTCGTTGGTATTTAAACAAATTTACATAACTCGACAACAAAACATCGTATCAACATGGGGTTTTCAGTTTTTAAAACGTACAGATGCCCTCTTTAAAACTACATGAAAACTCATTTGTTTGACCGAGGCCGACATCCGACTCATTCCGCTTGATCGTGTCACATATTATGTTACGTTATATTGTATATATTCGATGTAGTCGGAATAAAACCCTTTCGATCGTAGATCTGTGTTACTTAGTTAACCTTGTGCCTCCTCAAGTAATAACACAATACTTCGATGAGTCAAATATACAGACTATAATAATAAAATCCAGGGCGTTTCTCTCTTTTTGACGCTATAAGCATGAACACAATCTTTCTCTGTTGGAATTCAGAAATATATGTTTTCTTGCCGTCCTACACTCTAAAACCTTCTTGGTCAAAATTGACCCAGAAACGAATCCGAATATGCACTCTTCCCCTTCCTGGTTGAAAATGACACTTTTGGTGGTCGAAATTAACTAGAAAAAAAGTCAATTCGAAGCGGAAATATGCTATTTTCGACCCAAACAAAAATGTAATTTTCAACCAAGAAAAAAAAATCGTGCAGATTCAGATGCGTTTTGGGGTCAATCTGACCCAAGGGTTTTTAGAATGTAGCCTATATAGGCCGACATCGAACATCGGTCGAAAACAGTTCCGGTTTATAGTGGCATGTCGAACAAATTAAGCACACACGTTTTCAACTATACCCGGTGCACCGCGCGCGTCACGAACTAAAATCGAGCCAGGTCTGCGACGGCATTAGAAATCTAAAATGTAACAGTGCTACGGGCCCTGACATGATCTCTAGTAGAATGCTCAAACCAGTTGCTTTAGAGATTAGCTACCCACTGGCTGATTTTTTTTTTTTTTTCTTAAATCTTAATGTGTCCCCCTGAGCTTGGAAACTTGCCAATGTTGTCCCCATTTTTAAAGGCAAGGGCGATCGTTCATCTTTAGAATGTTTTTCCCTCCTATTTGTCATTTGTTTCAGATTTATTCCTTGCCAGGAGTTTGTTCTTGTTTGTTCTCACTCCTCTGGTTTCCCCTGTCTATTGATCCAACCCCCCCCCCCCCCCCCCCCTCCCCTCTACATTACTCATATTACTACTTCTTTGTTAGTTCTCTCTTTGATTCTACCCACACTAACCTCTCCCTTTAATCTCTCAGCCTAATCCTCCTTTTGTTAATTGTTCCACTGAACTCTGTGTTTTTTCTTGTGTGTTTCTCCTGTTAGCTACATGTGCATCGGGGTGTATGTTGCCCTATATATGTTTGTTTCTTGTACACAGCCATTATGTCTCTGAAGAAGAAGTTGTTAAGATCGAAATATTAGGCCCTCTTAACTTATTTGATTTGTATATTTCAGGTCATTCCAGCCAGTATTAAAGCAGTTTGCAGTAGTTTTAATCTTATTCATCTTTTGAATGTTATAGACCGATTTCTTCAGTCATATGCAAATTGCTTGAAAGGTTGATTGATACATGATCATATTTATAGGTACTGTGTGTCGAATTCTTTGCTGTTTTCCAAGCAATTCGGATTTCGTCCTTGTTTCTAGTGTAACTTACTTCTGACACAAATTTACCACGAATGGGCTTATATCTTAGACCAAAGGAATCCCCCGGATGTTCACTGTATTTTTCTAGACCGGACCCGGGCTTTTGATAAGGTGCCTAATGATTTTGTTAGTTAGAAAATCACATAAGATGGGTGTTCGTAAACAAATTAGTGGTTGGATACAAAACTTTCTTGCGGATAGACAGCAAAGTGTCATTTTCAGTGGTGAAACATCCTCTTCTATAAACGTTACTTCAGGAGTACCGCAGGGATCTATATCTTGGGGCCCCTTTTGTTCATCTTTTATTTACTAATGATCTTTATCAATGTGTCTCTCCGGGCACTTCTAGGGGGGGGGGGGGGGGGCGTTTACCGTTGAATAGGGAAACGAGAGAAAAACTTGACGGGGACATGTTTACCTATACAGTTAATTCTGTCTCCCGGATACATTTACCGGGTCGCAATCTGATAAATCTGTCCGGGGGACACATTTATCAGGGGGACAGAATTTCCTGCTACACCGGCCGGAAATCGTTAAAAAAAAATATAAAAAAAGAAATTGTGTGTGAAAAACAATCCACATCACATCAGGTGCCGTGATTTCACACACGCTTAAAACGTACATTAGCGTTTTTGTATCACTGTGGAGACATGGCTTTGTTCTCGTGTACAAAATGGTTAGAAAGTCGAGCACGTTTTTCAAAATGCTCCCATTTTAACCACAATTATTTTTCTGGGTTGAAATTTTGACCCAATACTCTATATTATACCCTAACCGAAACACTAACCCTAACCCACATTCTAACCCTAGTTTTTTTGTAATTTAAGTACTATCTAAAAATCTAATTCGTGAAATTCCTAATGGAGAACTATTCATCTATAGAAATTACCCTTTGGAGACCCTTTCACTCCCATTGTCCCCATTGTGTTCAAGTTTCCAAAGGGTACCGTATTTCGCGCCAAAAGTGTTGAACCAACATTATAAATGTGCAGTCAGTGACTACTCTAAACAAATTGGGATTTCAACCATTAGACTGACCGCACACTTATAATGTTGATTCAACACTTTAAACCCCCGTCTCACTCGAGACCGAAAGAGCCGGAATGCCGTCGAAATCAACATTATTGGTAATATATACCTGGATATTCGAAGTGCACTCGAAGTGCATTCTAAAAATTCTGACTGCATTCCAAACATTCGGGCCTACTGACTTGTGGCCGGCCTGAATATTTTGCTCATGCTCAAAACTTTCGAGGTGCATTCGAAGTACAGAAATATCGAACGGCATTCGAAGTGTATTCTAACTGCATTCTGACTGCATTATACTAGATATTCTTATGGCACTTCAGCAGCATTCGAAACATTCTGATCGCATTCGAGGGAGAATCGAAACGGCAAGCCACTTCAAATCCTGCCAGAATGTCCCGGTCTGCATTGAGGAGTCGTCTGATGGAGAACATCAACTTGTTGTCAATTTGTTCACAATTTTCGTCAATTTAAAAATTCCCGTCCAAAATGTGTCGCCCAAATGTGGGGCCTTAAGTCGTCACCGACACCACGAAGTAGCACTCATGTACACACAGCGAATAGTTTTGATTTGAAGATAAACGCGTTTGAATGTTTGCAAGTTATTATCCCGCAAATAAAATGTGAATTGAAAACCTGTTGGGGATTTATATAAAGTACTACATTAAAACGTCGTGAATGTGTTACTTATGTTTCCATGGGTTAATTAATTACGATTTAATTAAAGATTTAAGAAGAGTGTTACTTCGTGAAAACGAAATCTGCAGAAAATCCGTACAGTGCACATACACAAAGATATTATCAGTGCTACTTCGTGAAAACGAAAACTGCAGAAAACCGTACAGTGCGCGCACATACAACTCAGTGCTACTTCGTGAAAACGAAATCTTTGAATGCAACGTCGTTTTCAATAATGACCGTAGAGCGCCGTAATACACTGATTGAGCGCGCGTAAATTCATGTACACTGTAAAATGTCCGTGTATACGTACATGTGCGTGTACCCCTGGGGACGAGAGTAGAGAGTTACTTCGTGGAACTACACAGACATGCAAAGTGCTCAGAATCGTTTTCACGAAGTAACACTCTATAGAGTGTTACTTCGTGAAAACGAACAATCCACCAAAACGCGTTATTTTACTTACACTCATTAACCTAATTACCATAATAATCAACTTTTTAAATTGTAGAATTTAAAATATAATAGTTTTTGTCTTACTAATATATTTAATGTATTAATATATATTTAATGCATGGAAGTATGGTCGAGTGTTACTTCGTGGTGTCGGTGACGAAGTTTTAAGAGCGCAGGATGCTTTAGACTGTTATTCACTTAAGTCAAGCAATGTATTTCATAATATTTCAGCAGTTTTGGTTGTTGACGTTTTTGTATTCTACCTTTTGAATGTGATCCGGTGAAGTTCTAGCTCTGCGAATGCTGCATATTTGACGAGGGAACGACATTCTATGACCACAAATCAGCATTTCTGAAAGGTTCTCATTTGGCCGATTGCAAATGCACGCAGCTAGCTGCGCGATGTCACGCACTCTCCAAACCGACGAATAATGGCACATACGCGCCCGTACGTATGCGAAGTGTAAACACTTGCGCGGAATCACTGACGAATCACAAACCAACTTACATTACCAACGGGAATTTCCAAAGATGCATGTCGGAGACGCATCTTTGGAAATGAACTTCTTTTATTGTTTTCCTTAATATGGCACAAAATTCCACAGGGAGTCTGGTGTCATTTATATCTTTAATAAAAGCCTTTCAACAATATTTGGGTTGGTTACTTAGCGGCAAACGGTGCACTTGACATTTAAAGGGATCGTACACGTTTGGTAATTGGAACCCACTGTTTGTTTCAATCCTATATAGTTATAGATATATACCATAAAACTAACCTGTAAACAATTCATTTCAAAAGGTGGTAGCGATTTTGAGATATTGCCGAAAATCTGGAGCGGTTATGTCCACGCAGGAAGAATAATCTGCATTGGAATACACAATCTGAGAAACGTCACTGCAGTAACGCTTCTCAGATTTAAATTTTGGGGGATAAAAAGTTATATCTGTTTCCATAACCGCAGTACTTCGAAGTGAAAAGTTTCTAAAAATGCATTATACTATCCAAAGCTGCTGTACTTTTTAACAAGTAAGTTTGTATTGCCATTAATTTTTGGAGTAATTACCAAACGTATACGATCCCTTTAATATCGAGACAGCAGTGCAGGAATTGTCTGACCCTATATCGTTCTTATATTGTGAAGGTTCAGCGTAATGCGACAGAGCACCCTTACGGTGTTCCAGAGGTTATAGGTTCTAATCCCCCGATGGATATTATTTTTATTAAACCTTATAAAATCTAAAATTGAATTTGGTCGCAAAGATTAAACGGACATTACGTCCTTGAAGCGCGCCCAATTGGGCTACAAAACACGTTTTGAACAAAATGATGCTAATTGAAAAAAACATTCAAAAAGGTAAGACATACACATTCACACAACCATGTATTCGCGTTTTTGTATCACTGTGGAGACATGGCTTTGTTCTCGTGTACAAAATGGTTAGAAAGTCGAGCACGTTTTTCAAAATGCTCCCATTGTAACCACAATTATTTTCCTGGGTTGAGATTTTGACCCAATATACCCTCTATTATACCCTAACCCAAACACTAACCCTAACCCACATCCTAACCCTAGTTTTTGAGTAATTTAAGTACAATCCAAAAATCGAATTCGTGAAATTCCTAATGGAGACCTATTCATCTATAGAAATTACCCTTTGGAGACCTTTTCACCCACATTGTCCCCATTGTGTTCACGTCTCCAGAGGGCACCGTATTTCGCACCATCCTTTCAAAACCTGGCGTTGTGTGTTATTCTTGTGTAGAACGAGTTTCGGGGTCAACGTTTGCGACCCCAGAAACTCGAGCTGTTTGGGTGTCGACGGTGATATCATCAGTCTTAAAAGTGTTCGCCTTTTGAGAACGTGTAAGACATTAGGTTGTTTTTTCTTTCAATCAGATGTTTGAAATAGAATAAGTAAACAATCCAAAACATTTTCGGGGATCTCGGGGTGTAATGCCCCTTTAAAGGGATCGTATATGTTTTGTAATTGAAACCCACAGTTTGTTTCAATCATATATAGATATATACCATAAAACTAACCTGCACAAATGTCATTTCAAAGAGTGGTAGCGATTTTGAGATATTGCCAACAATCTTGAGCGGTTATGTCCACGCAGGAAGAATAATCTGCATTGGAATACACAGTCTGAGAAACGTCACTGCAGTAACGCTTCTCAGATTCAATTTTTGGGGGATAAAAAGTGATATCTTTTTCCACAACCGCAGTACTTCAAAGTGAAAAGTTTCTAAAAATGCATTATACTATCCAAAGCTGCTGTACTTCTTACCAAGTAAGTTTGTATTGCCATACATTTTTGGAGTAATTACCAAACGTATACGATCCCTTTAACATGGTAGTTAGCTGTGACAATATTTTGCATCGTTTTATAATACGTCGTTGAAAGATTTTCCGATATTCTTACAAATTTAGCAAACTTAAAAATACGTCAGCAATTATCAGTGATTGTATCGGATCTTAATTCATAGGTCAGTATTTCTCGCTCGGTCCCACCGGGCGTTAGGAAGCGCCTATGCAGCTTCACATATTTCTGTGAAGGAAACGCACGGCATTCTGGGTACCGTCTAGACCTTTCGAATTGCATTAGCCTCTGTCATGAAATGACGAAAATCAACCGAAGAGGGCGTTTTGCGGAAATTTGTCAATATGGCTTCTGAGCTCTCGCGTAAGACTAACGTATATACCATGGAGGAAAGACAACAGATAGTTAGTGAATTGCGGGGAAATACTTAATAAAAAATGGCCAATCATAAAACTAGATTTTCTTTCCTGCACTTGAAAAGACCCGCCGTGTATTTATGCTCCTTAGAAAACCGGTTAGGCCCAATTAACATTTAAACAAAACAACAATTTCAGTGGCACTGAACTGAAGCTTTATTTGAAAGCCATATTTGAATGCCATACAGTAAACAAATTCTGGGGCCAATTCATACAACTTGATACATGTACAAGCAATATTATTTTTGTATTTTTAATTATTTTTTGACATCAAATATAAATTTGGGGCTTTACACACAAGCACTTGGTTCACATAATTACTATATGGACGTTAAACCTCAACATTCCTGATCCTGCAATGTTAATTTAAAAACCAGTTTTAAATACTGTCACATTAAATGTACAGACGCCTGTGAAATCTAGTAATATTTTACCCTTTTATTGACTGAAACCTGACATTAAAAGAAGTTCGTAAATATTAAACTGGGATTTTTCAAGAATTATTCAATTGCGCCACGACCAATTAGGGACTGAGCACTCGGTCGATTGTGTGCACAATTTCTGGACGCCACCGTTTTGGGTTTTTTTCGGACTAAGCTTACACCTAAATTGTTAACAGAGGGTAAATAGCAAGCATTAATAACATTAACATGGTAAAGGTACAATGAATTTGCAGTTTGTCAACAAAGAAGTATGGCAACATTGCATGAGGAAAGTCGGCCCAACATTAACTGTTTATAAACAATGTAAACGTCGAAGTACAGCTATAGCTCTCCCAAAGGTCGAGTTGTCTCAACGGGCGAGTTGTCTCAACGGGCGAGTTGTCTCAACGGTCGACTTGTCCCGAGTCGAGTTGTCTCAACGGTCGACTTGTCTGACATCCGCTAGCTACGCACGTACGTATATAGCGCAGCACGCTTTCACAAACTGACCATTTTTTCAGTCGCTGTTTCTTTCTCTTTTGTAATTTTACGGTTTTGGATGACATTTAGCCTTATGCCTACGGTTTATCCTTTCGAAATAACCACAGCCTTTAGAGCTCCGTCGTAAGCCATAAAGTTCTGACATCGACGACACACGTGTTGCTGTTGGTAAGCGCCGCCATTTTGACAATTTTTCGCGCGTTGACCTTTTAGAAAGGTCATGACAGAGGCTAATGCAGCGCAGCTGAGCAGCGAAACTGGTGACCTCTAGTTCACAGGTCACACAAAATCTATCCAATCAGAGCTCAAAGCGCATCGGCGCTGGCCCCAGCGTCCAGTTTGGTATTTGAACTGCGCATGTGCACAATGATACTGGTCACGGGTCATACGACATAACTAACGCGCGCGTATGATTGCGTCCGGGTGTCGCACGACGCGCGCACGTTAATTATATTTATAATTCGCGCGTTAGTTCGCGTAATATCGCGTAACATGACGTCAGGTTTTTTTTTATCGGTTATGAAAAAAGATATCACTTGTTATCCCCAAAAATTTGAATCTGAGAAGCGTTACTGCAGTGACGTTTCTCAGATTGTGTATTCTAATGCAGATTATTCTTCCTGCGTGAACATAACCGCTCCAGATTTTCGGCAATATCTCAAAATCGCTACCACCAGTGGAATTGTTACAGGTTTGATGGTATATATCTATAACTATATAGGATTAAAACAAACAATGGGTTCCAATTACCAAACGTATACGATCCCTTTAAATAAGGAAATAAAAGTGTGGTTGGCCGGTTTTAAACAATTATGTTTAATACTGGTTTGGAGTCTGGAAGCTGGTAATAACCCGAGCCGAAGGCGAGGATTATTACTAGCTTCCGGACTCCAAACCGGTATTAAACATATTGGCTCGTCAATGCGCGATGGACACAATTTGTGCCACGAATAGTCAATTAATGGTAAGCAGATACATCTATCTAACACCACATTACCCATTAGTTTTCCATCGGTAATCCAACATTCACAGTCTGTTTAGATAGCGAGGCCATTACAAAATCGCCCCAGGCGGACGTAAGAATAACTCCTCCTATACTAAAATTACCCCGTTCTCGGTTGGAGGTCCGTGTTGGTAATCGACCCTTGAACGACGCCGACAGAGACGGGCGAAGCGATGCAAAATTCCAACTCGGAGCGCGCGTGAAAAGGTTTAGCTGAAATTGGCGTCAAACTTGACCAAACTCGCTGACATGTCAGAATTGTCAGGAGCAGGTTGTTCTTCCCGCCTTATAAGTCACGCATTGCCCTTAAGCGATACAAACCTTTTCTTGTTGAAAAAGAAATGTACACCATTTCCGCCTATAGATATAGAATTTAACATAAGTCTAGCAGCGCGTACATGGAGGGCGCCATGTTTGAGCGCGTGTTGGAAAACGTTGCGTTAAAGGGATCGTACACGTTTGGTAATTGGAACCCATTGTTTGTTTCAATCCTATATAGTTATAGATTATACCATAAAACTAACCTGTAAAAATTTCATTTCAAAAGGTGGTAGTGATTTCGAGATATTTCTGAAAATCTGGAGAGGTTATGTCCACGCAGGAAGAATAATCTGCATTGGAATACACAGTCTGAGAAACGACACTGCAGTAACGCTTCTCAGATTCAACTTTTTTGGGATAACAAGTGATATCTTTTCCCATAACCGCAGTACTTCAAAGTGAAAAGTTTCTAAAAATGCATTATACTATCCAAAGCTTCTGTACTTCTGACCAAGTAAGTTTTTATTGCCATTAATTTTTGGAGTAATTACCAAACGTATACGATCCCTTTAAGCACACCTTTATTCCCGTCGGTTTTGTACGCAAACGTGTATTTTTATGTTCGTAAAAGTAACATTTTTGACCTGTATTAGTTATGTCACCAACAAAATTCAGAGTGGGTTATCAAGCCTTATATTTATCTCAAAGTTGTGCCAGACCGTTTTGCCCGAAAAACAACAACTTAAATCCAGTTGTTTTCAGTATGTTGCGTTGGTTGTTTTATGGTGTAAATGGAGGACACATCCCTGACGCCACGTCGGTGAATTGTGGTTAGGTGTGTAATCGAGGACGTCCTCGATTGAGATTCGTGTACAAAATCAATGAGAGCCGTCGGAAAAAGTTATAGTACAACAAAGGAAATCATCGAAAAGAACAAAATAACTCCATTTACACCATAAACAAAAGTGTGTGTGTGTGTGTGTGCGCTTGCACTGTACTGTTAAACGGTGTGTATTTTAGGCACCGTAGCCCTGGACAACTTACAGAGGATTTTGTTTAACAGATAGATTGTATTGTTTAAGAACAATTTGTGAATTTAACAATTTTAGGTGACTTGTCTTATAGTGTTCCGCGGTGGAGCTGATTCCAATCTTTTATCACACCGAGTGCCTTTCACTTATTGTGTATAATGCGTTCTAACTTCTACCTGGTATACCAACATCATTCTCCTATTGAATATGACGACCCGTCATCTTTAACATGATTAGTTATTTAAAACCCAAATAAAAATTGATTGAGGGGTAAGTATCATTTGCAAGTGCACGTGGCTTTCAAAACCTAATTCGCTCTGCTGCATCATGCGCACATGTCATTTGGTCAGGGGGCACCCAACCCATTCTTTCCCACGGGCACCCTGAACCAAAGCTACGCCACTGGTTAGAAATGAGGTTGGTTTCATTTTCAACCAGATGTTCGAAATAGGATAAAATAACAATCCAAAACCTACATTTTGGGTGGACAAGTTTTGAGTCGTAATTCCCCTTTAAGTTCTTATTCTTTTGTTACGTTTACGCCGGATCCCCACGAGGCAAATTTTAATTATTACTACAGAATGTTACAATATGAGATATCGATCTCTTGTATTTCAATCAGTAATGTTGCACCCAATTTATTTCCGAATTTCAAATTTGACTACGGGATATAATAGCCGATATCTAATTGGGCAATAGGCGATTTCATTTCAGGTAATAGTCATGCACTAACATAAATTGTTGCTTTAGGGGTATCGCGCATAACCAACATATAAAACATAACTTTTAATAAGGTGCTTTTTTTAGCAATTTTTACCTAGTTTGATGGTTAAGTGTATTGCATTGATTTTACCCGTTTGCCGCATGTTGTCTCTTCACACAACAGTCGTCAATTATCTTTGCGCTGTTAACGGCTACTCTTTTTCTAAAGCATCTTATATACTTTTTCTTCTTAATGACCTCCTTCATTTTTGCCTTGGCTGCATCTGTGTGTTCTATACACGCGGCCGTGCCCTATAGTGTCTAACCAGTTCCAACGAAACCCAGACAAAGTCGCACAATGCATTTAGTACCATGTATTCGTGGTGTGAAATACGGTACCCTCTGGAGACTTGAACACAATGGGGACAATGGGAGTGAAAAGGTCTCCAAAGGGTAATTTCTATAGATGAATAGGTCTCCATTAGGAATTTTACGAATTCGATTTTTGGATTGTATACTTAAATTACTCAAAAACTAGGGTTAGGATGGTGGTTAGGGTTAGTGTTTGGGTTAGGGTATAATATAGGGTATTATTGGGTCGAAATTTCAACAAAGGAAAATAATTGTGGTTAAAATGGGAGCATTTTGAAAAATGTGCTTGACTTTCTAACCATGTTGTACACGAGAACAAAGCCATGTCTCTACAGTGATACAAAAACGCGAAATGGTGAAGTCATTTCATTGTGGATTTTACCATTTTAAGGTTTTGGGTTTTTTTGAATCACAAATTATTAATCTACAATCTCCCTAAATTTGAACATAATCCATGACCCAGAAGTGTGTTATGTTTTGTCGATTTTGTGAAACAATATGAACTTCAAAGCTGTTTATCTCATACTTCTTTGTTAGTTCTTTCTTTGATCCTACCCACACTGACCTTTCCCTTTAACGCTTCAGCCTAATCCTCCTTTTGTTGTTCCACAGAACTCTGTACATGCTTTTTCTTTTGTGTTATGTCTCTGAAGAAGATCGAAATATTAGGCCCTCTCAACTTATTTGATTTTTTTATCTCATAATTATGTTGTCAGGGTTTGTTATCACAAAATCCTGCCCCAGGGGAGATAGGATGGGGTACATAATTATATTATGTAAATGATACATCATTTTAAAACTGAGAACCTAGGGAATATGAAAAAAAGCAAAAACAAATAAAAAATAAAATTGTCAACTTTGTGCGGATTTCGTTGGAGCAGGTAACATATACCGTTGTCTCGTCTGTTCTCTCGCTTGCATTCGTGTATACAGTTCGTCATCGCCGCATACAGCGACTGTCGAATTTGTCATGATTTCGTCCTCGCCCCCTCCACCCGGGCCCCGCTCGTATAAGAAACTTAATTATGTTTACCCCTTCTCCATACGTGTTTGTTGGCCAGATTAATGACTGATTTCCTTGCCGTCTCTCGTCTTTACAGTTCGTGCCCGCACTCGCAATAGCAGCGCCTCTCATAATTCCTCCCGAATTCGGAATGTATTGTCCACCAGATTTAGGCAATACGTCGCAATATTGGCCTGCTTCCGTAGCGAAACGGGGAAGGGTCACGTAGTTACAATACGGCCCCTAATGTATGTTTGCTTCCATTACAATGCCGGCCGTTTTACTTCCCCAGGGTTTATTGGGGAGGGGAAATTCTGTCTCCTGTAGATCGTATTGATTGACGACCTCCCCCCCCCCCCCCCCCCCCTTTCTCGGTTATGCCTTAATATATCTATACAGCGATTTACTATCTCATAATGACGTCACAAACGGCAACTTGGCAGCTGAAGAAATAACTCGCGATCGCTATAGAAGCATTGGTCACGGCTCCACGTCACCGTGACGGTTAATACGAGGCTCTCCGCGCCGAGACTGTCTACTCGAATAGTTATCAAACACACAGACAAAAACAAAATTGCAGATTGAGATATCAGCGAACGAACATTAACATGTGCACCCACTAGGGGAATGACTGGAGATTCAGTCTTTGTGTAAGTGCCTTTTTAAATCTTGAAAAATAATCAGACGGGACCTTCAGCGAGTTCTGAATTATTCTCGTGGGGACTTCCTCCCCGATTTCAATTTTTTATTATTATTACATGTATTAAGAAACCAAATGCCATTTTGTTTATGAAAAAAGAAGAAGAAGATTGCCATAGCAACCTGGAAAGGACTCGTAGATGAATCCAATAGACTTCTTCTCCCGCGCAGGAAAATCGACAACCAAGAAATACACGGTTCAGCGCTGCACGATCTTTTGAGAACATTGCACTCTGACCAAAGTACAGAGCGTTCACAGATATACACTCGACGCCCGGTACTATAGAACACGTCACCACACATCGCGATATGAAGATGTTCCCAGCTGCACAACCAGGGTTGAGTTTTGTAGTTGTACCGTACCTGATATTATAACCGATGGTTTGTGAGCAGTTCAGAATTTCAAATAGGGAGGGGCACCTGTGGGGGGGGGGGGGGGAGCAATAAGGCACATGCCCCTGTAGCGCTATGACTTATCGCGATCTGAAATTATTACAATGGACATTCAGGCAACGAGAATCATAACAAACGATTAAAAACACAACAAAACTCAAAATCCTGTCTTCTTTTTACATGCAGACATTTCGTGTTTTTTGTTTAGTTAAACACTGATTTCAAGTGTGCCAACACAGTGTGCCAACAAAGAAATGTTGCTAACAAAGTGGTTTTAAGGTAGGATACACCATTGGTAATTGCTTGAATTATCATGAGTGAGTGGGGGGGGGGGGGGGGGGGTTGTATTTTATAGTAAGTATCGTTTAACTGACCTGTCCGACGTTTTACAATCATGAATGCTGAGAAAAGCGTTCCTTTTGTAGTGGTTCTTAAGTTGTTTTTGCTCTTTTTTTTCGCAATAGCCAGACGGCGATCGCAAAAAAACAATTTCTTTTATAATAAATTAAATTTTGTTCTGAATATTTGCAGGATATCTATTTCAATTATTTTGCTGGATGCCTACAATCACTATTTACTTTCAAATAAGTAAGACAATTCATAAAAACTTGGTAGTAAAACAAATCAATATCTTCAAATGGTGTATCCTACCTTTAAAAATGCTCCATTAATGATAATCTCCAGGAAAATTGTATTCACTAAAACAAAATGGAAATGAATGAAATGCGAACAAATGAACGTTTTGATAGAAGAAGCCACATTTAAATATATGGAAAACGTATCTAAACGTACACTTCATTTTGTTTGTATTTTACAAAAACAATACTTTTTGTCATTTCATTTAACTGATAATTTTGTAACATGTAATTACATAGCTTTTGTTATCATAAACAAAAACTACAGACCAATTTATTTAAGCAAAATACACTGAAAAACCGTAACATGCTAAATATGGATTTGTTTTCTGTTTACAATCAGCCACAATTATTAAAGTTTGCAGAAATGTGTTTTTTGTGTTTTTCAACTTATGTAATTTTGCTGATTTTTGTTTACTTTTTCTTTTTCTTTTTTTCCAGATATTTGTAACGTAAAAAACAAGGTCCTAGTTAAATAACCATTTCAGTAAACAGAACAAATTATATATAATTATACGCCATTAAATATTTATAATTTTAAGGTTTCTCTGTATTCTGTCCAAATAAATTCTGTCCAAAAAATACATTTTATTTGTATAAAACAAATTTCTGTGATTACAATTCACAAATTAGGTGTTGCCAGCATTTGTTTTGTGTAACATAACACATCAGTCATCAATTGTGTACAGTGCGCGTGAAGCGGTCCAACGCTCTGAGAGAAAGGTTGATGAACGCCAAAGCCGTTGTCGTGAAAGTCCATTGAAATTCTTGTAAAGAAATCAGAGAGGTTTGACCACATTTAAATTTGACAATTCCAAAGGTTAAGCTCGCGCAAGGCATGATGGGACAAAATGTCGCAGCAAGATCGTAGCCATGGTAACGAGGTTGGTCGCTGTGAATTGTAAAAGTAAAGTAAACGGAAATCTTCTTTTTCACAAAGAGAGTTCGAGTCCCGGTGTCGACACGTGTGTCCTTAAGCAAGGCAATTAAACCACTATTGCTTTGTCCTTCGGATGGGACGTAAAGTTGTAGGTCCCGTGTGTTGTATAATTTATAATGTGTGTATATAACTTTCTCGTGTGTATATATCTTTCTCATTATAACATTATACAATTGTATAATGCACGTTAAAGAACCCAGAACACTTATCGCTAAGAGAAGGGGTTTGCCCCGGTGTTCCTGGCTGACATAGCCTCTGTCTACGGGGTTCTTCTGGCTTACGAGCTACAGTGCCTTGGGCGCTTTTGGAGGATCCTTGGTTGCATTACCAAAAAATAATAATACTAATAACAATAATAATACTTTTTGCTAAGAAATTTACTATTATTACTAGGTTCACCAGAAAGTTTAGCTCGATGTGGGTGTTAATTTACTGCACATAGTAAATGCATTGTGGGAAATTTTGCAAGAACAAGAACATTTATTTTGCGATTATCTCATTTAAAAACAAACAAATTGTCTGAATAGACATGCCCGTCCCTTCGTGAAACCGGTGACTTTGAGATTAACTGAAAGCTAGTTTCTGGATAACAAGAACGAGAGAAAGTTTTCAAAAAAAATAAAATTAAAAAAATTGGCAATGTACTGAATATAAAATCGTTCCGACAAATTACACACTTTTTGTCTTTTTAATATCTGCTACTCCGTGGTTGGATACAAATATGATTCAAATAACAACACAAATTGTTTACGTAGCCTTTGCAGGCAACCATTATAAATGGTCCGCGGTGGGAACCATGATTAAATTTGTAACTCAAAGCGGAGATGAACCTTACACAAAGTACACTTTGTTTTGAGTTGTGAAATGGAGTGATTCGCAGCGCCCGGAGGTGTGTTTTTCCATGGTTTCTAAACACACACGGAGCAAAAGACAAACACAACACTGAGCGAAAAAAACCAACCGCACAAAATTGGTTTAGATTTACTCGTGGTTGGATTGGGAATTCGGCGCTCACGCAGCCCTCATCTTGAACAGGAAATCACGGCAGCGAGACTTGGTTCATGTTGGTACAATCGTACCGTACCGGTGAGCGGTTGCTGCGAATACCTCACTCGTCAGGACGAAAACTGATGCCGTACCAGAAGTTTGTACAATAATCTGACCGCTGAGACACGTTCCAATAAAAATAACAAACTTAGATGAAACCCCATGACAAAGATATACTTGAGCTCTTAATAGGCGCCAGGGCCCAGGCCTTATCACAACAGTCCAGCACTAATTTGATCCGTGGAGATATAGCGACTGCGAAGCAAACTAGCACGAACACTGCAATTGAATTGGTAACGAGTCAATGTTAAAACACCGCAATCGGCACAGCAAAGGCACTGCAGACATCTAATGCAATTAACAACTCCTTGAGCTAATATCGGCCTCAGAGATTCTTATTGAATGTAGCTCTTGTAAAATGGAGACGGGGAGGCGGTTTATTATTAGGGACATCAAAAGGAATCCGATCAAACAAGTGTCTCGGCGGTAACCGCGTTGCAAAGGATTCTTTTGTTTGTCATTCTACCCTTGGGTAGCTGGTGTGTTTGTCCCGACAATTTCTTCATCAGAGGCGAAGCGGCCTTTACCTCTGCTTGCGTTGGAGGAGCGGGTTGCGAATCTTCTCTTCCCCCGGGATCTTCTTCACACTTTGCGGGACCTCCGTTGTCACCAGGGATATTGGTTTTCTTGGTGGTGGATTTCTTGCGTTTGCAGCCCTTAGCGGTTTTGTCCTGGGACTCTCTTCGGTCTGGACCCACCGAAGCCACTAATTGGGTTTTTCGTCTGGTCTGTGCTTTGGATTCCGATTTGACTGGAGTCTTGGGTCTGCCTGGAAGCCTTGCCATCAGCTTGGTGTCGCTTGAAGTCCTCTTCCGAAATGTTGCGGGCCGTCTCGAAGTCAGGCAGGCGATATCGATGCTTTTTCGTTGAGCTATCTTCAGCTTACGTCTCTTGGACAATATCGCTAAGTCTTTCGGCATAGACTGGCGAGTGTTTCTTACGTTTTTATACTCGCAGTTGACGTCTTTGTGAGTTTTTGTAGACGCCCTGAGGTCGCCCTCGCCTGGCTCGTCTTGGTTCCTTTCTCGAGGATTCTCGATTCTTGGAGAAATGTGCAAGCCATCCCTGAAACGTTTCAGGTCGACTGAATCAATGGAGTCAGCTTGCCTCCAAGTTGGCACGGCGACGACTTTGTTGGCAGGGAGTAGCGCGCAATTCGTCAGACGCGTTGGCGCCAAAACTAATCTCTTGCGGTATCCCGACTCTTCCCTGCGGTAGTTGAAGTGACCTGCAAAGATGTCGGGTCTGGTGTCCAACTGTTTGAACGTCAAATTGACCGTATGTGCGGTGGACAACTGACGACCTTGGCCTACAGTCCTGGAATTCAGACGCCTACCTGAAGCGTTTCCCGTAACTTGTTTGGATGTTTGTCTCCATTCGTCTTTAATACTGTCCGTTGTTTCGGCTTTTGTTTTGGTTAACTTTAGCGCATCCATATTTGAATGCTCGTCTGATCGATTTTGCTCGTCATACGTTCGGTCACTTCCTTCCTCGGGCGCTACACTCTTCTTATATCTTTTCAGCGATGACGTCGTGTTTGTCCCAGCTATCAAGGGTTCTTCAGAGTTTTTTGCATCGTTCTGGTCCGTTTCCTCTTCAGCTTCACCATTGTGGCCGCTCCGTTCTTCGAGGGCGCCCTCCCCTGTTTCCTGCTCCAGCAACAGCGCCATTTTGAAATGCAGACTGCCGTTTTTGCGGCCGGCAAGCTCCATAGCCGTCTGAACCAAAACAAAAAAAAATAAAAAATAACCGAGCGTTGAATGACCACTTAATCTGATGGCGCTATAAGTGCATCCCGGGGAATACAGATTATAATCAGGTATTAAATGTCAAATCGATGTGACAACCTTAAGTAAAACGCACACAAGAGTGCATATTGAACACTCGACTAGTACACTTCTTAAAGGTAGTATACACCATTTGCAGATATCGAAAATATTTACTACTGAATTATTAAGAAATACCTTACTCAATTGAAAGTAAATAATGATTCTAGGCATTCAACAAAAGGATTGCGCTAGATATCCTGTAATTATTCCCCAAAAAATGAATTTTATAAAGAAAAATTCGCTCTCGCCGGACGGCGAGAGCGAAAAAACAAAGATAACATAAGAATAACTGCTCGACCCCGGTTGAAAACAAACGCTGTTTTTCGTGCTTTTCTCGGCATCCATGATTGTAAAACTTCGGAAAAGTCAGTTAAACGATATTTACTATGAAATACAACCCCCCAAATCTACCCATTTATGATAATTCAAGCAATACACCATTTGGAGACGTCGACAAAATTTACGGTCGAATTATTAAGGAATGTCTTACTTATTTAAAAACAAATAATGATCCTGGGCATCCAGAAAAATGAGTGCGCTAGGTTATTGCAAAAAAACAAAGAAGAACTGCCTGACGTTCGAAAACGAACGTCGTTTTTCTTTTTCTTTTTTTCTCGGCATACATGATTGTAAAACTTCAGACAGGCCAGTTAAACGATATTTACGGTACAATACAACCCCCTAAATCCACCCATTCACGATAACTCAAGCAATTACCAATGGTGTATCCTACCTTTACATCCACCCATTCCTGATAATTCAAGCAATTACAAACGGTGTATCCTACCTTTACATCCACCCATTCCTGATAATTCAAGCAATTACCAATGGTGTATCCTACCCTTACAACTACCCATTCCTGATAATTCAAGCAATTACCAATGGTGTATCCTACCCTTACAACTACCCATTCCTGATAATTCAAGCAATTACCAATGGTGTATCCTACCTTTACATCCACCCATTCCTGATAATTCAAGCAATTACCAATGGTGTATCCTACCTTTAACGCTGCTCTGCGAAGCACCTAAAGCATTTTTACGAAGTTGCTGCACTTAAAAAGTCGCGATTGAATATGTCACACCGCTTGATTGATCCATGCGATTTGAGAGCCTGACAAAATCGCTCACGATTCGCCAATGATTATCGCAATGATTACGCTGTTGAGTGAAGTTAAAATTGATACCCCGTGCTTTTTTGTCAATTCATTTTCTTCTGACAAATTTTCGGTTTTCAAATTTCAATTTTCAATTTTATTTTAACAAAAATCAAAAACTACTTTGTTACGTATAGTATACAAAATAATAAACCCGCCTTTTGAGAGCCGAATTGCTGTCTACAGCCGAATGTTTGTGAAGAAAAACATTCAAGACCGAAACGTCGGTGGGTTATTTCGATTGATGTTTCACTCCTAACGTGAATAACTTTCGTATTGCTTGGAAATAGCAATTGATACAAAAATATTTGTGTTCCAAAGAGAAACTAAAACATAGCACGATGAATGAAGCTTTAACGAGTTCGCGCCGGAGGACGTGTATACACGCAAAGTTTTTCAGAGATTCAAAAGGATGATGCTGACGCATAAACACGTCAAAAGCAAGGTCAGAAATGTCTGTCAGCAGCAAGGTGTATCCTACCTTTTAACTAATTAGTACTGTAACTGCAAAAGTACATTATGGAATTGTTTATGTCTAGACTCTTTCTTGTAAATTATTCATACTGCAGTTTACTCACGGCCTCGTCATATAACTTTGGACCACTAATCCCAGACTCCTTTGCGTCTCTGCCTCTTCCTCCCTCGTCGAAGGCTTCGAATTTCCTCAGCATCTTCCGATGCTGGCGGTTTCGTCTGCGCAGTAGAAGGTAGTACACGGCTGAATATTCATCGGCTCGCTTGCTGATGACCGAGTTGGTCACGTGGTTGACGTCGTAGCCCAGGCTGCTCCAGAGGTACTCCAAGATGTCGGGTTCCAGCTCCATGCGACTCACCACTCCGCCGCCAGGGGGCGGGCTCGCGGTGCGCGGTGGTCGCGCCGGGAGGGCGCCCTTAACCTTGTCTTCGGCGAGCCACCTGTGGTTCATTGTTTCGAGGACGGAGTACCGCATCCGTGGGTCTGGGTGGAGAAGCCTTCCGATGAAATCCTTACAATCTTTTGAAGAAGAAGAACAAAAAAGAGTTAAATTAAGAGATCTGTGTTATCATGTTGTGTGCGCACAACAGATTCGACAGGGTAGTGAACGATTTTGTAGAGCAGATAGGGGAAATAATTAGGGGAATTGTGCCTTTAATGAAACAAGCCTGACATTTGGCACAAGCAGTGGCAGCCATTTTGAAAATTTTAAAAATTGCTTGTTATTCTATCTATATTTTTTTTAAGTACAACTGTTTTCAAAAACATCACCCGATTTATGTATTATTATTATTATTATTTGTATTTGTGTGGGGGTGGGGTGGGGGTGGGGGTGGGGGTTAGAGCCTATAGGTCTTCACCATTCGACAGATGTGTTGGTATGTCCGCCATCTCTCGGTTGTTAATTTTCTTCAGCAGAAGTTTAATATTGAATGGTTCCACGGTGAACGGAAGGCATCCGGCTAGCATGGCGAACGTGTTCACTCCACTGAAAAAAAGACATAAGTATGGGCAGAAGAATAAGACTAAAAATGTCCTGGGGGTCGGTTAAACGAGGCAGAAAGTAGACCTTTACATGTCATAACTGTGCTAATGCCCTGAAAAACGATGTAATCCCCTAATACTGCCTTCGAAAGCAATGCAATTTAAGACCGCTTAAAGTCATCTAATTTTAAATTTAATAACGCCAGATCTTCTTTTATTAAAAATTATGCCGTATATAGTGCACCGACTTCTTTCTACCGTGTATAGGCGAAAGCAGATTTTTCCTTTGGCGCCATTATCGGCTCATCACGGTATAGTGCCTTCTGCAATAAAATTGGCGCCAAATTTCCAGTCAACACCCCGAGTCTTTTAGAGTTTATTAATGAAAAAAAAAATCTCGAAACGGTGCAGGGTGCGAAATCTCGTAGACCCAGCAGTCCGTATATAGACGCCACTGCTATAGCGTCGTGTAGACGAGGGAACAAGTGATTTTTTTTCTTGCAGTCAAGTACATCGCTACGTTCTACCCGCGTTTTTGTTGGTAAACTTCTGGGTGACGGATTATGTTCAAATTTAGGGGGATTGTAGATTAATAGTATGTGATTCAGAAAAACTCAAAACCTCAAAATGGTAAAATTCCCCGAAATAACTTCACGAGTACATTGTCCGGGTTTCGTTGGAACAGGTCACAAATGGTCAATAGGCTAAGTGTCCAGCGATATAATAGTAATACATTTCAGTATTTCAGTTAATCCCCTTTCAAGACAATTATTTATCTGTTTTCGGTTGTTGTTGTTTTTTACCAAGTTGGGAACTAATGAGGACTTGCTCAAAAGAGGCGGGATTATGCTGAACTGATCAGGGGACAAACGAAGAGAAAAAATTAGGTGCCAACGACGCCATTTTTTGAAAATGTTCATATGTTACCCGCTCTGATGTCGCAAAATACATTTTTACGTAAAGGGCTGTTTATTGTCTGGGAGGTGATTTTTCTTTCAACAAATAATACTTCTGTTTTAAGGCATTTTGGTTTCTCCGACACCTATATTTTCAGATCTGATCGATTGACAAGATTGTTTTGATCCCTAAATTAAATTTAATACAGGTTTTGTCATTCTCTCACCATAGCATCTGATGAAGCACTACATTTGTAAATCTTCATTTCTTTTCAAAGAAAATGTGAATATAACTGACAAAAAGCAAATTTCAAAAAATTGTAAAAGACCGATGCATTACACTACAGAGTTGTGCCATATATCAAATGAAAGCTTATTTTCTGTTTTTTGCTGACCAACTGCATGTAAAATTGAAGAAAAAAACACATCTTTAACACATCAGACTCATTTTTGCAGAGTGGGTCACATATGCATCTTAGCCACACATCCTTTATTTGTGTACATTAGTGAACTGAGAGTATTTAAGAAGCTAAGGTCAATTTTATAACTCATTTGAAGCTGTTGCCAATATTCAGAAAATCACGTGTAAAGAGACTTATGGCAAAGTTTGCCAATATTCAGAAAATCACGTGTAAAGAGACTTATGGCAAAGTTTGCCACAAAATAAATAACAAGTACGGCACCATCTTCCCAACGCGTGCTATGACGTCATTGCAAACAGCTGCAGTTTACACGACGGCAATGCCAAGTTCACAGCCAAAAATAATCATCAACTGTTTCAAATTGAGTTTTTCAATAATTCATCTTCCCCTATACAATGTTTCGTTCGTGTAAATATAATAAATAAGTCAGGGGCTAATCACCCTGACTCGCAGCTGAGAAGCTGAATTGCGAAGGACGCGGCGCGAGTCGATGGCGTGTATAGATAGCCGCCATAGCACAGTCAGATATCGAGTGAATTGGGCTTTACAATAAATGTTGCTAACAATGGTGATGTAGGATATGACGTTTTTAACACTCCCGAGACACATAACACCCTCGGCTTTTGCGGACCCCCACAAAAATTGCGGCGGGCACAGGAATTCCACGGGCGCCCTAGGGGAGCCTTAAGGCGGCCCTATGGTGCCCGTACGGTGGCCTTGTGGTATGTGGCACAACCCGCGGCGACCAAGCGGGCGCCTTGCGGCTACCTTGCGTCTGCCTTGGTTTTTGTCAAAAACCTACGGCCGCCGCAGGAATGCCTTAAGGCGACCGTGCGCAATCACTTCAACGGCCGTACGGCCGCCGCAGGTTTTCTGTCTCCACAAATTTAAAATACGCCGTGCGGCTACCCTAACATATGTGACTGCTACAGTATGTGACCGTGGAAATGCTGCGGCGACTCTATAATTACTATTGGCCGTGGATATTTTAGAACCCCACGGCTGCCGCGGCGAATGTGACTTAGGCTAGGCTTTACCCAACGTTGGGCAAATTGTTTAACCAATTTGTTAACCAACTGTTGTGTTGTTCACCTAGTATAAACGAACAGTTGGTCAAAATAAGTACCCTACCCAACGTTGGTTAAATTTGGTTACCAGGACGGTGAACAACACAACAGTTGGTTAAACAAATTGTACACAAAAATTGCCCAACGTTGGTAAAAATGTACCCAACATTGGTCAAATTAAAAAAACAAATTACACCTTGTTGGTGAACATTTTAACCAACTTTTTAACCAACAAAATTGTAATACATGTTTCGATAGTGTGTATATATATATATATTTTTTTAGTAATTGCTTGTGCTTTTTTTTCTGCTTATTGAGCTTTTCGCTTTTGCTCAGTGCATCTACTTATAAGCATTTGCTTAGTTTGTATGTACTTATAGCCCTGGTGCTAAATGCTTAAAGATGGACTACAACGAAAACTCACACATTAAATTTATTATCGGACCTTGTTTATGTTGTGTTCAGGTAACACTTTATTGTTACGGTCATGTTTTTCTCTAAATAATTTTGTTGCAATTTTACCGAAAAAATTAGACCTCGATTCTTCGATTTTGAAATTTTCCGCAGATCGCGAATATCGACGTCAAATTTGACGTCAATATTCACGACTTTCCAAAAAAGTCGCGAATATTGACGTCAAATATGACGTCGATATTCACGACTTTCCACAAAAGTCTCAAATATTGACGTCAAATTTGACGTCAATATTCGCGATCTGCGGAGTCCCTTCAGGGCCACCATATGTATGCGTTTTCATGGGTAGTACGTCACACACAAAGTATGAATTATTCATGAGTTAAGGGCTTTTGCTGAAACTGAGTTTTTCTGGGTCGTAGAACGCCGATAAATGTTGTTGTTTTTTTGCATGAAGGAACAAGATTTATTAAATACTAATGATATATTAGTAATCATTATACATTTCTCGAACAAAAAACAGCAACACAGCCTTTATCATTATCCCGTTGTAGTCCATCTTTAATGACGAAAGCAAAAGCTAGTTTTTATGTATACGGGAAATCCTAAGTAGCGGTACCCGTATACATTATAATACGTGGATCTAGAACGTGTAATATATGTAGGTTATTATAGCGAGCACCGTTGAAATGCCCAATGTATGATTGCATATCTGATGGGCCGCATTCCCGCCGGATACAGGTAGGATACACCATTTGCAGATATTTTTAATTTTTACTGCCGAATTATTAAGAAATATTTTACTTATTTGAAAGTAAACAATGATTCTAGGCATCCAGCAAAATGATTGCGCTAGATATCCAGTAATTGTTCCAAAATGTTAAAATGAAAAAATAAAATGCACGATCGCCCAGACGGCGATCGCGAAAAAAACCACAACAACAACATAAGAACCACTGCCCGACGCCGGATAAAAACGGACGCCATTTCTGTAGCTTTCCTCGGCATCCATGATTGTAAAACTTCGAACAGCGATATTTACTATAAAATACAACCCCCAAATCCACCCATTCATGATAATTCAAACAATTACCATTGGTGTATCCCACCTTTTAAACAAATGTCGCATGCGCGACAATTATCGTGATAATGATGTTTGTCCTTCGTGAATTAAACATTGGTTTTCACACCACATACGCTCAAAGTACGAGACGTCTTCACGGCATCTGATATTAGATTATGACGTATGTGCGTGTACACGCAGGGCGTCAAATTACAATGTGTAGCATGCATGTAGTGGGTATTCGATATGATACACTCATGCATCATATTTATTCAAATATATTCGTCTTAATGAAATAACAAGCGTGCACAATTATGAATACCAGATAAGAGTACAACTGCTGCAAACTGCTTACTGGCTAGAAAGACCTGAAATATACAAATCAAATAGGTTAAAGGGATCGTATACGTTTGGTAATTGGAACCCACTGTTTGTTTCAATCCTATATAGTTATAGATATATACCATAAAACTAACCTGTAAAAATTACATTTTAAAAGGTGGTAGCGATTTTGATATATTGCCGAAAATCTAGAGCGGTTATGTCCACGCAGGAAGAATAATCTGCATTGCAATACACAATCTGAGAAACGTCACTGCAGTAACGCTTCTCAGATTTTAATTTTTTTGGAATAAAATGTGATATCTTTTCCCATAACCGCAGTACTTGGAAGTGAACAGTTTCTAAAAATGCATTATACTATCCAAAGCTGCTGTACTTCTTACCAAGTAAGTTTTTATTGACATTAATTTTTGGAGTAATTACCAAACGGATACGACCCCTTTAAGAGGGCCTAATAATTCGACCTTAACAAGATCTTATTCAGAAACAAAATGGCTGTGTACATGAAACAAACATAATATACAAACATGATGCATAACATGGTTGGGAGAAGAAACACAAAAAAGGAACTAGAAATATGTCTGTTCTATGAACAGAGCATATGGCTTTTTCGCATTTTTTGTTCATTGTTTAATTTAAAACATTTATGATTCTTTTCATTTAATTGTCATTGTATACAAAATAAAAATTGAAAAAGAAAGTAATTTATTATACCTCTTGCGGTTGATTTTCAGGAACTTCCGGTTTGGACCGGAAGGGCCAATAACAGAAGTGGGGTGTAAGAACCAACTAAAGGAGGATTAGGCTAAGAGAATAAAAGATGAGGTCAGAGTGGGTAGAATCAAAAATAGACAAAGGGAGTAGTGGTGCAAACCTGGGTGGGGAACAAACGCGGAAAGGGGTAAAACCACAACAAAAGGGTCCAGGGTGAAGATCAAAGGGAAGAAGTAACAAAGAAGTATGACGATATAAAGATATCATTTTGAGGGCTTATTTTCCTGCCCCCGGGTGACGTTGGGTACTACAGTGGCATAAAAAAGGTATGTTTGTGTCTGGATAACATTAACTGCCAAAAACAACCGGTACAAAATATATATCGATGCGACAAGAATCACGATTCACGGTGCAATATTGGATATGTCTGCGAAACGGGCACTAATTTAGACTCCGTCATTGTGAGCTTCTAAACTCTATAGTTTTCTGATTAATTGTCCCTCTTGTCTTCCCCACTCGGTCAACACAAGCCACATCTGCCATGGTATTATAATAACAGTTACGCTTCAGAACTGCTGTGTTTAATTTTTTATTTATTGTTATCTTATGGCTGCCGCATCTACTACCTGTGCGTCTTGAAGGTAGGATAAACCATTGGTAATTGCTTTAATTATCATGAATGGGTGGATTTTGGGGTTGTATTTTTTTGTAGTAAATATCGTTTAAATGACCTGTCCGAAGTTTTACAGCCATGGATGATGAGAAAAGCAGAAGAAAACGGCGTTTGTTTTCAACCGGCATCTGGCAGTGGTTCTAATGTTGTTCTTGTTTTTTTCGCGATCGCCGTCTGGCGATCGTGATTTTTTTTTTAATTCGATTTTTCGGAACTGGATATCTAGCGCAATCATTTTTGCTGGATGCCTGGAATCATGTAGTTGTACAATTTTAGCAAAATTATGCAAAATAATGAATAAATTAGGATCATTAATGTGTCGATAAGAATATATTATGCATACATACATGCTCCACACATCGACTTTAGCTCCGTATCGTTGGTTGGCAATTATCTCCGGCGCAGCGTAAGCAGGACTGCCGCACTGGGTGGCCCGGAACTCCGCCCTCACTCGGCCATTTCCAACCAGGTTGCTCAGCCCAAAATCTGCAGGGATACAATAATATCAATTTTTTGTTATAAGGTCATGTAAACAAAAATGTTTAAGCCGTGTTTGCACTGGATAAACATTTTGGGTAACTTTACCATGAGGCCGGGTAACATTCCGATGGGTTAATCTTTCCACCGCCCGCACTTGGATTTAATTGACGCGGGTAGAATTGCCGAGACCATGGGTAAACCATGGAGGAATAAGAAGTAAACTAAGCGAGCTGGCTCCAAAACAATAAAGAGGGCGCCCTGCGTGACCTATGACCGCGACTTGACGACCGGGTCGTCTGTTCCCGACGCTAGCTCTCAACATTATTTTCTTACATAATGGTGATGGAAGATTTAACCGAGACGTCTTGCCGCACTGGATTTTCTGGCTCGGTTAAACTGACCTGGTCAATCTTCCTGGGCACTTTTGGCTCGGTTAAACTACCCACGCGGCGTGGGTAAGTTACCTGTGAGGAAAGTTACCCAGGCTGTTCGCACTGGATTTGAAATGGGTAAGTTACCCATTGGCTCGGTTAGTTTTCCCAAATTAAGTTTCACTCTGAATATCATAGCGGCCTAGCGGGAACCATACACTTACATCGAAGTCGGGTACACGATGACATCGATATTGATCGCCCCCAACTCGCCTTTTCTTTCCGCTGAGGGGGTACTTGTGCACGGAGCCCAGACATTTGTTCTGTTCCCAGCTTTTGGCTCGGTCCCTCTGATTAGAAAGATTTTGTGTGATCGTACCTGCGACGGTACTGTTGTGGAGTTAATTTATATGTAAATTTAATAACACCCCTCTTATCAAATATTGGTATCGTCTGGCTCTTTATAAGTGGCCACGCCCAGTGGTTTCGGTGCAGTTGGCATCGGGCGTTGGACCGGGAGGGTGTAACATTTCTTTAGTTGTGTTGATTTGTTAAAAGGTAAGACACCTCAATAAATTAGTTTGGAAATGGATTTAGTTTGTCATTGCTTCAATTGAATTGCTGAGTTTGCCTTTGCTAATTTCCCCCAAGGGTCACCGGTTTAAGTTAACATCATAACAGTACGCTACCCAGAATGCCGTGCGTTTCCTTCACAGAAATCTGTGGAGCTTCATCAGCGCTTAATTCCCAGCGCCCAATATATAGGCGGTGGGACCGGGCGAAACACCCTCCTGGTTTCTGTCTGGTTTTAACCAAAACATTATTTTTGTTTTTAATTATTTCAGAAGTTCCCAAGGAAATTTGGCGAACTGCTAAAGAGCGAAATTTCTAACGAAAACAACCTTGACCAAATGAGAATATCTCAAAAGAAAGTTGATTTAATATGAAAGATATTTACCAATAATTTTGATGTTGTTGTCGCCATCCAAAAGTAAGTTTTCTACTTTCAAATCCCTGTTTGTGTAAAAACAAAACAAACCAATTAGTATCAAATAATCTAGTGTACATTATAAGTTAAATAAAAACTTGACACTCGAATCAAGGCTATAACGAAGTTTAAAAGTAGGGCCTACCGTACTGGTCCACTATGTACACATTTTCACTTTCGTTAACATTTTGTGGGAATTCGCAAAACTATACATTTTTGGAAACTATACAGGGTGTTTTAAAAAAAATCAATAAAATATAACGGAATACCACACGTATAATGCATAACTAACATCGATAATATATAAATCAAATAAGTTAAGAGGGCCTAATATTTTGATCTTAACAAGATATTCTTCATATACATAGTGACTGTGTACAAGAAACAAACATAGGGCAACATACAGCATGATGCACATCGTGGTTAGCGGGAGAAACACAAAAGAAAAAGCACGTACAGAGTCCAGTGGAACAACAAAAGGAGGATTAGGCTGAGGGATTAAAGGGAAAGGTCAGTGTGGGTAGGATCAAGGAAAGAACTAACGAAGAAGTATTAATAAGATAAATGTGGAGGGGGGGGGGGGGGGTTAGGACAATCGACAGGGGAAACCAGAGGAGTGAAAACAAACAAGAACAAACTCCTGGCAAGGAATACATCTGAAACATGTGACAAATAGGAGAAACATTTAAAAATAGAAGTTAATCATTTTCTAGTTGGATGTTGAGCCCATGTGGTTGAATAGTCCGAAGACAATAATATAGACAATATCGATATGGTTTCAAAGATACTGGTTGCCACTTTAATGAGACATCAAATTGTCAAAATCTGTTGAATTATCAAAATAATTTAAAGCTCAGTTTATATACCTGTGGAGGATGCCCGCTTGATGCATGTGATCCACGGCAGACACTATTTGCCTCACGTACCCCCTAGCCTCTTTCTCAAGGAGACATTTCTCGCTACAAATGCGATCAAGGAGAGCACCTCCCGTACATAGTTCTAAAATCTGAAAACAAAGAACTGAGCGTTACAACTTTAGAAGCAGATCGAAATAATTCGTCACCGTTTTCACGAAGAGACAAATTGAGCCTTTCACGGTCTGAACAAACTTTCGAGAAAATCGCTTGTAAAGTTCGTCCTTTTTTCGTTTGGCAGTTTAAAACATAAATATCCATAGAATATACAAGATTAAAGTATCATGGGAAAGAAGAGATTTCAATCTTCTTAAATATGGCAAACGTTAAGAAAAATAGGTGATTAGTTTTGCAGAATTAATCAATTAATAGAATTGTCTCTTCGTGAAAACAAAAAAACGATACATTAGCAAATTCGCCCGTGGCTGTGAGAGTCAGAATGTATACATTTCCCCATTGCGCCGCAAATTTGTCTCTTCGTGAAAACGCTATTTAAAAAAGCCATTACGCGCCCAATTCGCCCAATTCGCCTCTTCTACGCGCACTACGCGCACTACGCGCACCAAAGTGCCCCTTCATGAACACGTTGAAGTCAACGCTATTTCGAATTTGCCTCTTCGTGAAAACGCAAAAGGGCACTTGAGGACCAATTCGCCCATTCGTTATTTAGGTTAATTAGGATTGTAATGATTTTTTGGATGTATAACTTCACCAGGTTGTAGAAATTGCAATATTTAATCGTTTTCATCAAAAAAAATTATTTCGATAAATAGACGATTTTTCATGAAGTTCGCCTCTTCGTGAAAACGGTGACGAATTATGTGACACGATCAAGCGGAATGAGTCGGATGTCGGCCCCGGTCAAAAATATTTTCATGTAGTTTTAAAGAGGGCATCTGTACGTTTTAAAAACTGAAAACCCCATGTTGATACGATGTTTTGTTGTCGAGTTATGTACATTTGTTTAAATACAAACGAAGAACACAGTTCTGATTAAAACATTTTTGGGATTCCCCGACATCCGACTCATTCCGCTTGATCGTGTCACATATTTATAATAGAGAGACATTTGACTAAAAATGTAAAATGGAACAATTATGAGAATGGGCAGGTAAACCGTGGGGGAAAAAATACCGTAAACTTTACGGATCAAAGTCGGAGTTGAAAACTTTGACCGTATTTTTTATACAGTGCCGTGGTTATACACAATACACTGTACAAAGAAATGTCTGTTATTTTACAACAAAGGTAATAGCAGCAGAGACACCAAATATAACTTGTTGTTTGTTTCACATCACATGAACAAAAGACGCCGGGGTAGCGGATGAAATCATTTCATATTTCTCAGCATTTACGTTTCATTGTTTGGACAAAAAGAAAATCTCTGATGTATAATGTGCGAAGTTAATGGCAATAATATTATCACGCGGAAGGTTACCATGTAGAAGTTGTTATCCGTCTCCATGACTTCGTACAGTGTGATGATGTTTGGGTGATAACGTAATGACTGCAGTAAACTGGCCTCCCGTCGCATATTCTTACGCAGGTATGGGTCTTCGCGGACTATTTTCTTATCGATGATTTTGACAGCAACCTGTTTGAGATATAAACATATTTTATGTTAAATCATAACATTTTTTTGTCTGACGTTTGAAGCTATCTAAATACATTATATTTAATGAGCCTTATGGATCTGTGATAAGAACATACCTATGGCACTTAGGAGAAAAGTATATGATCAGTGTGTGCTACCAACAGTAACTTATGGAGCAGAAACATGGACAACAACAAAACTAATAGAACATAAACTCCGCACAGCACAAAGAGCAATGGAGAAACAAATGCTACATATCTCAATTAGAGACAGGATTAAATGCACAGAAATACGAAAGAAAACTGGAGTAAGAGACATCATAAGGACAATAAAACAAGCTAAATGGAGATGGGCTGGACACACTGCCCGAAGAAATGACAATAGATGGACAACAAGAATAATGGATTGGCAACCAAGGACAGGGAAAAGGAAAAAAGGTAGACAGAAAAGAAGATGGAGAGATGACATCAGGGTATATGCAGAAACAACATGGACCAGAACTGCAAGAAATAGAAATGAATGGCATTTTCATGAGGAGGGCTACATCCTACACTGGATGAACACAGCCTAAATGATGGATCTGTATACAGGGTGTCAACAAATTCAAATCGTTACACACTTTTGTCTTATGATCCGTGTAGGTGGCTGAGCACTGGTTTATTTCGTTGGCGCCTGCACAGACAAAGACGGCAAAGTCTATTACGACTTGATTTCAAGTCTACACTTGCACAGTATCCAAACAAAATCGAAAAACTTGGTCCCATGGTCAATTTGACCCCTCTTGGAAGATTATTCATAACTCTGTAAAACATTGTCAGATTTAGACGTTTGATATCTCATTTCAAAGTGGAAACTAGTATTTTAGTAACCATATATATATTATCGATGTTAGTTATACACTCTACGTGTGGTACTACGTTATATTCGAGTTGTTGCATTATTTTTGGACACCTTGTAAAGTACAAGCCAACAACAAAAACAATTACTTTGGAGTAAAAGCATAAAAGCAAATGCTTAAATTTGTATGAAACAGAAATTGAAACCTCAAGTTGATTGATGTTTGCAGTTAGTTTTGCCCAATAAGCCATTTGCCAGTAACCCCGAGTTAAATTTGAATAACATTTGGCACACTGACTTGCTCAAAATGCTTGGCACATTTTAACTTTGAATTCTACAGACCAAAGACACTGTTGCTATATCGCGCGATTCGGGACAAGCCTTACGCTAGCAACCCCCAGCTCCGGAATGGTCTGGTGTCTTTGTGCCATTCTCAACCATTGTGAACAATGTATTGGTGCTGAACGTATGTTACGTAACTATGCAAGAGCTTGCCCCGAATCACGTGATGTAGCAACAGTGTCTTTGGTCTGTAGAATTTAAAGTTTAACGGTGCCAAGCTGTGTGAACAAGTCAGTGTACAAGATGTTATTCAAATTTAACTCGGGTTTACACGCAAATGGCCTAATCCCAGACTGTTCCAAGAAATGGTGAGCCATTCGCGTGTTTTTCCCCAAACCGAGACACCTGTTTCTCCATTGATCCTATACCGTTTATATCTTTTTCTGCCTAACCACTAAAAGCTCATATTTTTCATGCTAGTATTTGCGTCTCTTTTGTTCAAGGTTGCCCCGACCCAACCTTGAAGAAATACTAGAAACTTCACCCAAAATCTGAATCACATTCCCCATTTTAATCATACCAAACGAAGCCAACGCTGATAATGTGTTAAGCATATTACATGAGAAAGTGTGGATTCGTAATTACGAGTGAATTTGTAACTATTACGAATTCACACTTGCAAGTGTATTCTCTGACAGACTTAAACCATTGCGTCAACACTGATTCGCATGTTTGTATCAATGTGGAGACATGGCTTTGTTCTCGTGTACAAAATGGTTAGAAAGTCGAGCACGTTTTTCAAAATGCTTTCATTTTAACCACAATTATTTTCCTGGGTTGAAATTTCGACCCAATATACCCTATATTATACCCTAACCCAAACACTAACCCTAACCCACACCCTAACCCTAGGTTTTGAGTAATTTAAGTAAAATCCAAATATCTAATTCGTGAAATTCCTAGTTGAGACCTATTCATCTATAGAAATTACCCATTTGGAGACCTTTTTACTCCCATTGTCCCCATTGTGTTCACGTCTCCAGAGGGTACCGTATTTCGCACCTGTCATCCAGTTATTTTTAAGTGGACAGTGTTGCACTTAATACATGCATTCTGGTTACGTGGCCATGTACTAGACGCGTAATTTACATACAGGATCTATACGTAATGAAGCTCTGGTGTCCAGGGGCCGGTTGCACCAAACATGTCCTACATACTTGTCGTAAGATAAGAAATTTAGGACCACCCTAAGACATGTCGTAACTGCGGTTGCACCGAAAAGCTTATAGGCTTGTCCTAAAATGCATATCTTACGACACGTCGTAGGACATGTCCTAGTGTATAATTATAACTGTATTGGGACCGACGCTGGTTACAATCCCGAAATTAGATAGAAACTGTACACAGCATGTTTCCAATCACTTATGTTTTATTGAGATAATTAGTGATTGTTTACAAATGCATATATGTCACCAATTCATTTCATCATAATCAAAATGGTTGTATTCCCAGGGTCCTTTGCTATGGTTACCGTCACTCTTCAATTTATTGATCTTTAAATTCATATAACGAAGCTTTGCATCTTGGACTTTTTTCTGAAGAGTGAGTAATTCCATATAGTTGCCTCGTGTTCCTTCCTGAACATTTCCAATTGCGAAGGAAATTGCAAGAACCAGTGTCGAAAGATGCATTGGAGTACGAAAACGTAGGTGGGCATGTCTTCGACATCTAAGACTGCAGCCTATTGAAAAGGTATGCCAGGTAATAGTTGTAATGGCTATGCTTCACAACTTTGCCAGACATTTGGCTCTTGAAGACGAAGATGGGCAGATGTATGCAGAGCTAATGGATGAGCATCCCGACGACAACGAGTGGCCTGACATTGATGATGATCCAAATCATGAAGGGATTGCCCAAAGAAACCAAATTGTAGACTTATTGAGGGCTGAACGATTTCCCTAGTTCAACCCTGAACATAAATAACAGTTAAAGAAATCGACCCAGATACATTTTTCTTAAAAAAGTAATTAATTTTGATACACCAATCAAACATGTCAATAAAGAGCATGTTCTCTCTCACTCATTTAAAAAAAAAATTACTTTCTTTTTGACTCGCCAATTTGTAGATTTAACCATTTCACTTTGTTGGACCCTGTTTTTGTTTTGTTGTTCAGTTTGTACTCATTGCTATAATTGGTTTTTGTTTAGTAGAAACAATTAAAGCATATGAACGAAATCTAAACAGTTAATCCCATGTGCAGTCTCAGAAAACGTCTTTTAAAATTTCTGTCTGGTTCTTCTTTTCCCTCAGCTACTGATTTTATGAAGGATTTCTTGATAACTTATTGCTTAGCCGTTTTTTACACGAAATTCGTGTTATCTAAGTACAAAAACTCTTCTAATGTTAAGCTAAATGTTTTTTGTATAATTATTTCTTTCACAACCAAATGGTAATAAACATGCAGAAGTATTGTTTTCAATATTTTCCTTAACAGAATCCTAAACGACATTGTACTTCAACCTGAACATATTGCCGCGTGTGGCTACCCTAACTATTTTAAGTCACCTCCCCACTAGACGTAATTTTATGTCGTAAATCCATGTCCTACTAATGCGTAAGTTGTGATGGTGCAACAGTTGTGTCGTAATGTCTTTCGGTTGCACGAAAGTTGTCTTACACCACACGTAAGTCAGAATGCGTACGGCAAGGAAGTTAGTACATGTCGTACTAGTGTTCATGCGTTTTGTACGTACGTAAGACGGTCATTAAGCTCTTGGCCAATGAAAAGCTCTGCTTTGCTGACTCCGCCCTAAGCTCCAACCCCATCCGACCGTCGACGTCTATAGAATTTTACAACGAGTTCGGTAGCCGATTGTTCAATTTCTTTTCACTCGTGGATTTGCAACAATGGGGATTAACAACACACTGCCTTCTATTACTTCAATGGTTGTCCGGCAATAAGAACTGTTATAGTCTAGGCGATATTTAAAAAAGGCTCTCATCTAGGGCAAGAAGAGGCATCTTTTGAGTAGAAGTTTGTAACATAGCTATTTCGGAGTGCTGAATCCGAAAATGATGGCCACCAAGCTGGATTTTTAGTGGAAATATGCCTAACTTGCATAAATCTGTAATACCTGTCGTGTGATACCATTTGTTCCCATATTTGGATATATTATTATATATTTTTTAATTTTTTTGAAATTTTTTTGGGGTGATTTTACTTACAGTTCCTTACTTCAATAACATTTGGTAAAGCACATAATTGACTGAATAATTATGAGAACACAGTAACGATCGAAATGGCTAAAATCATACCCTTAAGTTGCGCGCATTTACCTTGGCTCCAGATATCATCAAGTAGTCCTGCCAAACCTCAGTATTGATAAGCTTTAAATTCACCAAGTTGCATACTGGCACAGTTACCATATTAAAACCTTATGGAAAATCACATGAACAATGATAACATTGTAATATTTAGCCCAGCAAACACAAATGTGAAAACATTTGGTGTCCGTATAAATTGGGCTAAAAAGTGGTCAAAGTTCAAGGAAATCACTAAAATTATGTGTAAGAAACTATTTGACGTTGACATAATTATAAGCAATAATACTCTTATTTTAGGATTTCCTTGAACTTGTTTAAGTCTCCCACGTTACGCAACCCTTCACCAATCTTTTAGCCTAATTTACAGCCATCTCAATTTTGCCTGTTTTTGTTTGCTGGGCTAAATATCAAAATGTTATCATTGTTCATAAGGGTTTAATACTTGGTGATTTTAAAGCTCATCAAGACTAAAGTTTGGCAAGACTACTTGATGATATACATTGTATGGAAACAAGGTAAATGCTCGCAACTTTAGGATATAATAATTAGCCATTGTGTATCGTTACCATGTTCTCATAATTGTTCAGTCATTTCAGAAAATGTTATTAAAGTAAAAATATGTAAGTAGATTCACCAAATCATACTTTTCAACAAATACAATCTTTAAAAAAATACCCCAATATGTGAAAAAAATATGTTACACAACAGGTATTTACAATTTATGCAAACTGAACATATGTTTACAAAACTTCGGAGGCCTCTTAGGCTAACATTAATTACTAGGCCAAAGGGGTCTTCATGCCAAATATGGTGCTTTTATCCGCCTGGTAACGGTAATCCCTTAATATAACATTAAGCTACCTGACTAAAAGGCGTACCTAAAGGATTGTGAGTCTTTTCAAATGATACGTCCTGTATACAAATATAAAGTAAAAGACGTACCTAAAAGATTGTGAATCTTTTCAAATGATACGTCGTCTATACAAATGTGAAGTAAAAGACGTACCTAAAGGATTGTGACCCTTTTCAAATGATACGTCGTGTATACAAATGTAAAGTAAAAGACGTACCTAAAGGATTGTGAGTCTTTTCAAATGATACGTCATGTATACAAATGTAAAGTAAAAGACGTACCTAAAGGATTGTGACTCTTTTCAAATGATACGTCATGTATACAAGTGTAAAGTAAAAGACGTACCTAAAGGCTTGTGACTCTTTTCAAATGATACGTCATGTATACAAGTGTAAAGTAAAAGACGTACCTAAAGGATTGTGAGTCTTTTCAAATGATACGTCGTGTATACAAATGTAAAGTAACAGATGTACCTAAAGGATTGTGAGTCTTTTCAAATGATACGTCGTGTATACAAATGTAAAGTAAAAGACGCACCCAAAGGATTGTGACTCTTTTCAAATGATACGTCATGTATACAAGTGTAAAGTAAAAGACGTACCTAAAGGCTTGTGACTCTTTTCAAATGATACGTCATGTATACAAGTGTAAAGTAAAACACGTACCTAAAGGATTGTGACTCTTTTCAAATGATACGTCATGTATACAAGTGTAAAGTAAAAGACGTACCTAAAGGATTGTGAGTCTTTTCAAATGATACGTCGTGTATACAAATGTAAAGTAACAGATGTACCTAAAGGATTGTGAGTCTTTTCAAATGATACGTCATGTATACAAATGTAAAGTAAAAGACGTACCTAAAGGATTGTGACTCTTTTCAAATGATACGTCATGTATACAAGTGTAAAGTAAAAGACGTACCTAAAGGCTTGTGACTCTTTTCAAATGATACGTCATGTATACAAGTGTAAAGTAAAAGACGTACCTAAAGGATTGTGAGTCTTTTCAAATGATACGTCGTGTATACAAATGTAAAGTAACAGATGTACCTAAAGGATTGTGAGTCTTTTCAAATGATACGTCGTGTATACAAATGTAAAGTAAAAGACGCACCCAAAGGATTGTGACTCTTTTCAAATGATACGTCATGTATACAAGTGTAAAGTAAAAGACGTACCTAAAGGCTTGTGACTCTTTTCAAATGATACGTCATGTATACAAGTGTAAAGTAAAACACGTACCTAAAGGATTGTGACTCTTTTCAAATGATACGTCATGTATACAAGTGTAAAGTAAAAGACGTACCTAAAGGATTGTGAGTCTTTTCAAATGATACGTCGTGTATACAAATGTAAAGTAACAGATGTACCTAAAGGATTGTGAGTCTTTTCAAATGATACGTCATGTATACAAATGTAAAGTAAAAGACGTACCTAAAGGCTTGTGACTCTTTTCAAATGATACGTCATGTATACAAGTGTAAAGTAAAACACGTACCTAAAGGATTGTGACTCTTTTCAAATGATACGTCATGTATACAAGTGTAAAGTAAAAGACGTACCTAAAGGATTGTGAGTCTTTTCAAATGATACGTCGTGTATACAAATGTAAAGTAACAGATGTACCTAAAGGATTGTGAGTCTTTTCAAATGATACGTCGTGTATACAAATGTAAAGTAAAAGACGCACCCAAAGGATTGTGACTCTTTTCAAATGATACGTCATGTATACAAGTGTAAAGTAAAAGACGTACCTAAAGGCTTGTGACTCTTTTCAAATGATACGTCATGTATACAAGTGTAAAGTAAAAGACGTACCTAAAGGATTGTGAGTCTTTTCAAATGATACGTCGTGTATACAAATGTAAAGTAACAGATGTACCTAAAGGATTGTGAGTCTTTTCAAATGATACGTCATGTATACAAATGTAAAGTAAAATACGTACCTAAAGGATTGTGACTCTTTTCAAATGATACGTCATGTATACAAGTGTAAAGTAAAACACGTACCTAAAGGATTGTGACTCTTTTCAAATGATACGTCGTGTATACAAAATGTAAAGTAAAAGACGTACCTAAGGGATTGTGAGTCTTTTCAAATGACACATCGTCGATACAAATGTAAAGTAAAATAGGGTACCTAAAGATTGTGAGTCTTTTCAAATGATACGTCTATGTAAATAACGATCACTTGGCGTACGTGGGACGATGTCTTCTGAAAATACAACTCGTCTTTAGAAATGTAAAACTTTCATATAAAAGGAAGTAACTCAACTGCAGGTGTTCACCAAGAACACCATATAAAGCGCCATATGTAACAATAGTGTGGACTGTGTATATGGATAAGAGGGGGGTACCCCTCTGTCACATATCGTGCTGGGTATAAAGAACACTCTTGAAGCCGCCGACTGTATTCACGGTATATGTCTAACCTACGAGAAGTATGGATCCCAATGTCATTTTATTATTTGTGTGGTACAGTACCGTTATTTCTACATCAAATCACCATTATTTACCCTGGAAAATGTGGACCTTTTTTGAAAAAAGGGGTGGGGGTGTGTCGCACCCCCCTGTGTACCGTACGGGCCTGCACTATCGCCATAAAGAGTCCTATAACCTCCGAGCCGTGAACAACTCGATGAAGTATAGTGTTGCATTGTCCTCTTCACGACCTTTGTTGCAAATCAACGGAGTGAAAGAAAACGAACAATGGCAGACCCTCTTATTCCTCCATGGGCAGACGGGGCTCATTGTGGAATTTTAAGGACGTGGACAGTCGAAGGGAGTGACGCTTGGGGTGGAGCCTGCAAAGCAGAGCTTTTTATTGGCTAAGAGCTTAATGGCCGTCTTACTTACGTGCAAAACGCATGAACACTACTAAGACATCGATGGTGCAACCCATTTTCGTTCGTAATTTTAGTACAGCACTTAAGACCGTTGGTGCAACCGGCCCCAGGACAAATATAACTGCAGTGAATTCGTAATTGTTTAAATTTAGCCAAGATGAAAACCGCGAATTCCGATTAACTTATCTTGTGTAAAGAAAATGTGAATAAATCGCGAGCGCTATACACTTGTACAACCTAGCTAGTATAGGGCTATAGCATTACAAATCTGTTTACGTCAACATGGAAAGTTCACGGATGTTTTTGACTCGAACTATATAGTATACATTTCTTAAATTATGTTCTCAATGTCAGTATTAAAACGTTAAAACAATTGTGCTACATTTCCTGTGATCAAACATGCACTTATTTTGCAGTAAGTTGTTCACATGGCAGTTTAAAAAGTGTGGATTCGTAGTTCCGAATTCACACTGTAATGACGTCATAGCAAAGGTTTAAAGCTGATGCTTCAAAGCTATAAATGCTATAAATGCTTAAAAGTAAATAGATTTGCTATCTAGCAAATGCTATCCACTGAAAGCATTTGATTCATTTGTATTTACAGATATAGTGAGTGTTCAAAATGTGATATAGTAACAAACAAATACTACTTTTTATTCATACGTTCCATATTGTTCCTGTAAATATTTCTAGGACTCCCATTATCTTGTCCAAAGATCTATACACTACAAAACGGGCCAAACTGAGCATATATTGCTAAAGAACCGTAAAATAGGCGAATGGTTTTAACTTGGTTTTCCCAAAACCAGATTTGCCAAAATAAACAGTCCAAAACACAAAGTATATCAGAAACAAAGTACCTTAGAAAAAAAGAAAAAAACTCGTAAATCCGTTAAAAAAATATATCTATATATATATATTTCACATAAACAAAATTGTATCAGTTTTATTGGAAGTTTACGAGTGGAATCTAGAATATTCATAGATTAGTACCCTATACAACATTTGTATCGGTTTTACCACCTGTTTCGCGGACTTGTTTTGATCACAAGAAACACATGTTTTGTCTACGCCACATTCCTAACGTAGAATGTTGACACTTGGGAACAAAGCACTCTGTGTGCCAAATAGACTCGGAAACAATACGCACGACCGACCATTCAATCGCTGGAAACAATTGCAAGAAACTGCTGGTCCAAATACCATATTAAAAGACTACACAATGATTCATTATAGCACACTATATATCTTGTTGTCGCTATATTGTCTAGAATGTGGTGTAATTCAATTCAACAACATTTTGGCAATTCCATTCCACCAGTCATTAAGAAATGTAAATAAGCAAGATTGGAATGAAAATGGAATTAGGGCACAGCACACACATGTACATGCACCCCCACATGATTAACTTGAGTTAGGGAGTAGTAGACGCACAAGCGCATAAAGTAATTGTACAATAAACAACAAAGAGCACAGGTTGGTAAACACCGCCAATCGTGGACGGGGCATTGTCCGACCGTCTTCCCTTTTTTGTTTGTACTCTAACGTTTTCGGATGACCTCCACGGGATTTGTACACGATTTGGAATCGTGGACGTTTTGCCAATCGTGGACGTACCCAATTCTGTTGTCTGACGATCACGATTGGCGGTCAATACATACGCACAAGCACTGCAAACTAAATTAACAAAACACATACAGTAATTTTACAATAAACAACAAAGAATAAGGACACAATTCCATGATTGATCTAACCCCACGATCTAACTATTAAATTAACCAAACCAAGAATGGGTTTAAAACTAGGAAGATAAATAAATCACAAAACCTCTCACTCCACTGCAAATACTGCGTATCGAGTTTTCTAAACACTTTCAGTTTGAAAACATGTTTACATGCTAAACATGCTTATCATGAGGTGGATGGGTATAGTGTTTAGTCATTGACCATTGATGTTTAGGAATTGGACACGTGCGTTTAGCTGCTAATTATAGTCGACATTGCAAAAGTGCATGCACATAATAATAATAATAATAATAATAATGATTAATAATAATAATAATAATAATAATAATAATAATAATAATGGGTACTTTGGGAGACAATCCCATAGAGTCGTGCACAATCTTTTTTGTAACCTAACCCGTTTTTACCTGGAGCTTTTTCCACGAAATTTCATATTTATGCTATTTAGACCCAAATCTGTCTTCTCCGAGCAAAAATAACTCCCAAATATCGTTTTGTGGGGTAGCTAGACACTTAGGGAGACACTGAAATGTCTCCCTAAGTGCCACTGTCTCCCAAGTGAATCAAAACTATCGCTAATTTGTCTCCCAAAGTGCCCATTAAGTAAAATAATGCTAGTTCTTATATAGCGCTTTAGACTCCCACAATGTGGGTGTATCAAAGCGCTTTACAATTTATTATTAACCCGTTCATTGGGCCCATGAAACATTCCAAATACCATCTCAGCTCCCTGGGGAGTATAGACGATGTGCCCTCTGACGTCACGTGTTTACATCTGTATTCAAATGTGCCCGGCAGTGATGCGCACCCATCATGTTTTACATAAAATTTGCTTAAAGACTGACGTCGCAGGTCAGATCGCCTTTGAATTATGTGACCTCTGATGTCATCTCTTAACCAAATTTATGTAAAAATGATTCGTGCGCATATTGACGGGCACATTTGAATACAGATGTAAACAGAGGCACATCATCTATACAGCTCGATGCTGCCATTTCGGCGCAAAGCAGCTAAATCAACCACAATAACCATCTCTGCCCTCACAGGTACCCATTTACTCCTGGGTGCAGAGAAGCAATGAGTGACAAAGTGCCTTGCCCAAGGGCACACGCACCATAGTCCCAGGCCGGACTAGAACCCACAACCTGTAGCTTTACATACAGATTACAAATTCAATGCTCCAGACCACGAGACCACGGCACTCCACGGCACTGCACAGTATCCAAACAAAATCGAAAAACTTGGTTCCATGGTCAATTTGACCTCTCTTGGGAAATTACTCGTAACTCTGTTAAACATTATCAGATTTGGTCGATAGGTGTCTTAATTTGAAGTGGAAAGGCGTATCTTTCGAATCATACCTATATTATCTATGTTAGTTACACATTCTACGTGTGCCTTCCGTTATTTGTTGCTTGCATTTTTAGACACACTGAATATTCCAAGATTAGTTTTAAAGCTAATTGGATCTCACCTTTTCTCCCACCACGCTGTGCAGTGCTTCCTTCACTTTGGCAAAACTTCCTTCCCCGATGGCCTTTCCGAGAAGGTACGGTCCCACCCTCTTCACGTGCGGGTACCTGGCCGTTTTCTCCCGCAGGGCAGCACGGCCCAGGGCCAGGGCGGGCTTGGTGGTATCTATGGTCGGCAGCGCTCCCGACTCGGCCCGCTCGTAGAGGTACCGGAGGCCCGCTGGGTTCACATGCGACATGTGCGGGAGGTGAACAAGCGTCTCACTTAGTGCAGGCATGGTGGAACTCAAAAAGTTGTACAGGCAGAGACTCGGTGAAAAAAAATGTTTACACAGTCGTGATTTTGGCTGGGAAACGCTGTACAATCCTCCAAGCATCCAAGGTAGAAGTATTACAGGTTGTTTTTATATTTTGGACATTTCCAGACTTTAAAGTTTAATGTGATATTTTAGGAATGATGACAGTCGTGGTGGCCCGCTTCACTCCGAATACTTCCGCTAGACACTGAGTATTACTTCAGTAGGGTTCTATAGTCATGCAGATTGGTAAAAAATAAATATCAAATGATAAAAGCATGGAATTTGCACACAGTTATAGTATATCATGGGAATGATATCGCAGATTTTCACAATTTTCAAAATGGCTGCCATTGCAGGTTATTCTACCTATTTTGTTTTAAGGTCAAATCTGCAATGACCCTTTAACCAAATACCTTTCCCATTATACATCCATGCTCTGACGGTGTGCAAAATGTCATGCTTTAATCACCAAGTAAACAAATCATAACTGTGCACCAATCTTTCCGACTATTCTGACAAATTCAATTAAGTTGGAGAAATCCAACTTTCTTGCGCACGAGAAATACATTGTTACTTCAGATTGGCTCGTTAAAGACAAATGGTGCGATATGCGGTGGGCACAGTCTATTATTTGCAGAAGTACGTCTGTAAACCATCAATACTGGTCGATTCCAATTGGTGTACTATTTCCACGAAGCACTCTATAGTCCAGGCATCCAGGGGTCGTCGCTGATAACCCGCTGATAAAGTAGCCTGTTTCAATATTTGGTGCTCCTAACATGAAGGAGCCAGAGCCTCCATGCTCTTAATATAAGTCCACGGTGTTGAAAATATAATGTTTAATTTCACTGGTCCTCCGTACCTAAGTGGCATCAGACACCAAGTCCTGCTCTCCTACAGTATGTAAAAGCGTTAAAAACTCACACTCCAAAAACACTGAGCTTCTTATAACACCAACAAGAGTGAAGTGGAGTTTGCAGAGCGAAAACTACTCCGAAAGAATGAAATTACCACTTTTTTTGAGGAACAACTCTTCTAAAAAAAGAGAGCTGCCTTTCATAATAGCCCCTCGAAAGAGCGGAAATGTACTCTTTTTTTTTATACTTTTCGGAATAGTTTTCACTCTGAAAAACTCAATGTCACTCTTTTTGAGAGGTTTAATAAGAGACTCGCTCATTGGACGGAGAGTGAGCTGTTTAATCTTGTACATTTAGAGAGTACAGCTTGTCGAGTGAATGGCGGTACGGTTATCGGATATACTCACGGCAATTGAAAACAGAACCACCAAATAATAAAGAGCAACACGTGATTCTTTGGCAAAACAAACATCAACTGCATCACGATGATATGCCAGCGTCATCCAATTCATAAACTCACGTCTTTAATAATACAGCCGCCGCCATTAAATCCCGCCGCCATTATCAAATATATTTGCTCACTGAAAGCCAGTTATTTTGTTACGACTCGTTCCTTGGAAGACATAAAAAACAATCTGATAACGTGGAGTTCCCCATAACATCTCCGGGTTGCTCAGTGTACACAAGCGCTTATCAAAACCTGACGATTTTACGTGTTCTTGTCGACGGCGTAACTTGATAGATGTTCACTGCGTTCTGACAACTCCAGAAACACGACGGCTGTTCAAGGACTAATTTTTTTCTCCTTGCAAGAAATATTTTAAGAGAACATCAATTGTGACCTGCTCCCACTAAAATATTGAGTTATGATTAAAAATAGCCATGGGGAATTTGGGGGTTTGGGCATGATACAATTCTCACATGGTTTTTTTCTCGAACTACCAAGTATTTTTTTGAAAACAATTAGCAGAAATAATCTAAATTTAATTTTATTGAGCGTACCCAAGCCATGTACAATGTAGCGAAATTAATGAAAATATGAAAATATCATGATAAAATTATTGTATTTTCACATCAAAAACCGCGGCATTAATACCCTACCCAACAAATTATATATCACTTTAAAGCTAAGAATTCAGGGAATCTGGAAATAGCAATATCTCAAAATATCAGAATGTCAACTTTACCCTGATTTCGTGAGTGGGAGCAGGTCACAATTGGTGTTTTCATGTCTGCAATAAATATGAACCAATTTCTTGCTGGTAAAGCGCCGGTGTCGTATGAAAATCAGACTCCTGTGGAAATCAGAACCCCCCCCCCCCCCCTTCTCCCCCTTTTATTGGTTAAACCATCTCACGTGACCAGTCACTCTTATCATTATCTCTACTTAAAGGGATCGTATACGTTTGGTAATTACTCCAAAAATTAATGGCAATACAAACATACTTGGTCAGAAGTACAGAAGCTTTGGATAGTATAATGCATTTTTAGAAACTGTTCACTTTGAAGTACTGCGGTTATGGAAAAAAATATCACTTTTTATCCCAAAATATTTGAATCTGAGAAGCGTTACAACAGTGACGTTTCTCAGATTGTGTATTCCAATGCAGATTATTCTTCCTGCGTGGACATAACCGCTCCAGATTGTCGGCAATATCTCAAAATCGCTACCACCTTTTAAAATGCAATTTGTACAGGTTAGTTTTATGGTATATATCTATAACTACATAGGATTGAAACAAACAGTGGGTTCCAATTATCAAACGTATACGATCCCTTTAAGCATGCGCAATATTACTCAATAAATCCGGATTTCATAAAGTCTGAAATTCATGCTACACGGCCGGTAGGGTACTCCGGAGGTCGGTGTTCAAATCTTGCCAGTTGTTTTTGTTTACTTTGAAAATTGTATTTGAATTTACCTTGGGGTTTGTTTGACGAATTATAAGTTAAAACTTAGTGGTATGTATGGCCGTTTTATCGTTCAGATCTTCATAAAATCAAAGTATTATAGAAGACAAAAAAATCACTGAACTACATGTAAAAGTCTAGTCGGGTGCTCGGATGTGCCCCGAAGTTTAATTGTGACCTTTGTGCTCGACGTCGCAGGTAAAAATCCCTCGAATTTTCTTTCCCCACAGGAAAACTGGCCCACGAAAGTTCGAAAGATGATGTCGAGGTTTCCCTTAAAAACTTGAGAAGGACCGTGCATAGCGCCGATTTGTCTTTGGTGCCACGATGAAATGAAAATCTTGACAAATTGAGCTGGAAGGAAACAGTCGTTTAGTCTACAAGCGGTTACAATTACTGTGTGTACATGTAATATATCCCCCAATAAACGATCTCCCAACGCGTGAACATCAACTTACATCTCACTAACAAGATAAACACACACGATAAAGAAACAATTACCTATGAATACAAGGCCATCGCCGCCAATTGTCCGAGACTACGAACTTGATAGGTTGGCCCGAAGCACGGACAATGGCGACGGCGACCATTATAGCTTGTATACAAGCCCGCGAATAGGTTGAGTTACCAGTGGTGAGGCGGCAAATTGGGCGAATGTTGACTAGTATTGACCAACAAGACGATCGGTTTACTGTCTCTAAACTAAAGCCGTGTTCCCAATTGGACTTTATTTCTTCCGCGGCCTCGCGGTAACGCACTGCGGCGTTCCTTTGTGTAATTCTAGCTTGTGTTCCCACTTGGACTTTTATACCGCGACGTAACGTTTTATTCTGTCAAATATTGTGGGCGCTGTGCACAGTAGTCTAGCCCTAGACCCTTGTGTTATTTCGGCGCCCATCACGCGCGCAGATTCGTTAACGCTGACTCTTTTTCAAATCCCGGCTTCGTGTGCGTTCTGGTCTCACGCATGCGTAGTTTACAAAATGCGGCTGGATCCATGTTCGCACTGGAGCCGACGTTTGACAAACGTACATGATTTTGGATTCCCCTAAGGGTCTAGCACTAGTTGGCTAGCAATTGTTAACTTTAACCTTAGTTTTCGACGATTCTCCCTCGCTTTTCCGAGGGATCCAATCAGCGACCGAGTTTGAGCCTCATCATGAATTATTCATTATACACAAATACAGGATATGACTGGGTGTGTGTACACAGTGTACATGTACATGTAATGTCTGTGTACAGTACATGTACAGTGTATGTGATGGCGACTGTATGCACGTATAGTATGCATTGCGCGAAATAGCATTGTGTGGCCGATCTTCCGGGGCAGTGCTACTAGTGCAAGCTAGCTGCAGCCGCCAACCGGCGCGGCCTGGACGCATTGTACCCGTACCGATCTTGTCGAGTCCCGCTGCAGCATCTCGTTAGTAATGTGGTGCCGCGGAGAACGGAAGGTTTTTTTTTTATTCCAGTGTATCGAACCATAGAGAAAGGAACAGATCGAAGTCGAACGTACGTCATTTTGGCTACGTTTCCCTGAAATCAAAGGAAACATTATCATTCGTTTCGTGGTTTCACTCATCACAAATTTAAACACCAAAGGCAAATACCTCTGCACCCGCAGTCACAAATAAACGCCGGGGCAGCCATGATTTGCTGTGTCGATGTACAATGTACATGTACATGTGTACACAGGCAGGTCAATCGCGGCGAGTCTGGACATGTGTACACAGGTCAATCGCGGCGAGTCTGGACATGTGTACACAGGTCAATCGCGGCGAGTCTGGACATGTTTTGCGCGACACAATAACCCTCAGGTCTGCACGTATTTGCTTAACCGTCCATCATTATCACGTGATATGAATACTGCATATATTACAATAGTCTGACCACGCCCACGATGTGCCAACTTGTCCAAGACCTTCGACAGGGTCCAATTCACGCGTGGGGGTTCGTCGTGAACTAGCGCCCTCTATAACATCGGTGGTTTGTGTCAGTGATCGCGAAATAAACAACACGAAGGTCTTGGAACCAAGACTATGTGCACAGTCACATGTTCACCTCGAGACAAAGCAGACTTTTTACCGTCCCTGATAAACTTACCGCGGCTGAGCGGAAACTTTTCGCGACCACTTTCGGCCTAGTCTTGGTTCCAAGACCTTCGTGTTGTTTATTCCGCGATCACTGACACAAACCACCGATGTTATAGAGGGCGCTATCTCCAGACGAATCGCACTCAGCCTGGTTGTTTTACATCACCGCCGCGGTACTTTGACAGGGACGTTTAGTCTACCGCGCGTTCCCATTGGATTTAATTTGGTCATTCTACAGAAAAGTCGCGGCATCTTAACCAAACAATCCAATAGGAACACGGCGTTTGTCTTAATTAAAGGTAGGATACACCATTTGCAGATATCAACAATATTTACTACCGAATTTTTAAGAAATATCTTACTCATTTGAAAGTAAATAATGATTCTAGGCATCCAGTAAAATGATTGCGCTAGATATCAAGTAATAATTCTGAAAAATATAATTTTATAAAGAAAAGTTCGCGATCGTCGTCTGGCGATCGCGAAAAAACAAAAATAACATAAGAATAACTGCTCGACGCCGGTTGAAAACAAACGTTGTTTTTCGTGCTTTTCTCGGCTTCTATGATTGTAAAACTTCGGACAGGTCAGTTAAACGATATTTACTATAAAATACAACCCCCAAGTCCACCCATTCCTGATAATTCAAGCAATTACCAATGGTGTATACTACCTTTAAGGAGGGTCATAATGGGTACAACTATTCTTCCATGGTACAACCATGTAATAATACTAGGTTTTCCCGCCCATTTTTCTTTCACATTTTCCATTCAAACTAACGCTCAACTTCAATTTGATCGTCCCCAAAAAACTGGAACGTGCAAATGCTACAATAAATTTAGTCATTAGTCCTTCTAATTAGTGATCAATGGTCAGTCAATTTCATTTTTTTTTCATTTAATGTCAGATTTCAATCGAATCTGTGTCACCTCAGTGATGATCATCTACATCATGCAATTATTGAACATTCGTCTTTGTAATTATTTCAAGAATGTTTCGCTTAAATTCATCGAACGCTGTACGAACTATAACCATGTACAGACGTAGCCCATACAATTGTATTTGCATGCATGTGCAGAGACATTATTTCTTCCAGTTGTCAAGTTGACGCATAAAATTGTAGAAGAAATGGACGTATATAAGATATAATTTTGCACTCATACTAACCCCCAAATCCACCCATTTCTGAAAATAACATCACAAATGAGGTATATTCTGCATGTTGTATGGATTACGTTTTAGAGAGGTTCGACAAGCTCGAGATTCAAGCCCGTACGGTATCACGTATCCGTTTGGATTCACCGTATGACGTCATCACTTTTTTGCCTTTCGTCTTGTACGTGATGCGGGAATTTTGATACAAAAAGTTACAAAGTTAGAGAAGGGAAGATAGGACACTGGGTATTATTGTAAGGCGACTGGTGAAACACGACGACGTCATCATATTTGGCCGCGGGGAAGGGCGCCGCATACGACAGGTAGGGTGTGCATGCGGAATCTCTATTGGTGAAGGAATACAAACGTTTAAAGTCGAATACACCGAGAGAGAAAAAAAGGGGGGGGGGGAGAATAAATTAATGAACGAGTAAATCAATTAAATAGGCTAAAAGTAGACATGTCGGTGAAAAAAACAACGTGTTGAGATTTAGCAATGAGAGTCTTGAAAACATGTTATAAGCAGAGAGTCTTTAACTAAACGGCAGTCCTCTTTTCTTAAACAACGTGTGAAATTGTATCTTATTTTGAGGTTATAAAATAATGAAGAAGTTAATGTTTTTTTGTTTCTCTAGGAGTAGACCCCCTAGCCTGTGCATGTTCGTGTCGTCATCAGTACCCTAAGGGGAAACACATTATTGCAAACATGGTATCCCCTATAGGTACTTTTGACAACAGAAACATGTAAACCCCCTCGGGGTCGCCGCCAGGGGGTCGCCGCCAGGGGGACGCCGCCAGGGGGTGGTGTAGCCTAGCTTCAGAGGTCCCTAGCTCCAGAGGTCGCCTAGCTCAAGAGGTCGCCTAGCTCAAGAGGTCGCCTACCTCAAGAGGTCGCCTAGCTCAAGAGGTCGCCTAGCTCCAAAGGTTGCCTAGCTCCAAAGGTTGCCAAGCTCCAAAGGTCGCAGAGGTCGGCCCAGAGGTCGGCCCCGGGGTCGGCCCAGGGGTCGCCTCCTGGGGTCTCCTTCGGGGTCGCCTTCTGAGGTCGCCTCCAGGGGTCGCCTCCAGGGGTCGCCTCCGGGGGTCGCCTCCTGGGGTCGCCTTCGGGGTCGCCTTCTGAGGTCGCCTCAAGGGGTCGCCTCCAGGGGTCGCCTCCTGGGGTTGCCTCTAGAGGTCACTTTCTTAGGTCGCCTCCAAAGATCGCCTCCAAAGGTCACCTCTAGGGGTCACCTTCCGAGGTCGCCTCCAAAAGTCGCCTCCAGATTAAGGTCGCCTTCAGAGGTCGCTTCCAGGGGTCGCTTCCAATAGTCGCCTCCAGAAAGTCGCTTCCAAGAGTCGCCTCCAGAAAGTTGCCTCCAGGGGTCGTTCCTAGGGGTGTCCTCCAGGGGTCTACTGCAGGGGTCTCCTCCAGGGGTCTTCTCCAGGGGTGTCCTCCAGGGGTCTCCTCTAGGGGTCTCCTCCAGAGGTGTCCTCCAGGGGTCTCCTCTAGGGGTCTCCTCCAGGGGTGTCCTCCAGGGGTCTTCTCCAGGGGTCTTCTCCAGGGGTCTCCTCCATGGGTCTCCTCCAGGGGTGTCCTCTAGGGGTCTCCTCCAGGGGTCTCCTCCACGGGTCTCCTCCAGGGGTCTCCTCCAGGGGTCTCCTCCAGGGGTCTCCTCCAGGGGTCTCCTCCATGGGTCTCCTCCATGGGTCTCCCCCAGGGGTCTCCTCCATGGGTCTCCTCCAGGGGTCTCCTCCATGGGTCTCCTCCAGGGGTCTCCTCCAGGGGTCTCCTCCATGGGTCTCCTCCAGGGGTCTCCTCCAGGGGTCTCCTCCAGGGGTCTCCTCCAGGGGTCTCCTCCAGGGGTCTTCCCCAGGGGTCTCCTCCATGGGTCTCCTCCAGGGGTCTCCTCCAGGGGTCTCCTCCAGGGGTCTCCTCCAGGGGTCTCCTCCAGGGGTCTCCTCTAGGGGTCTCCTCTAGGGGTCTCCTCCAGGGGTCTCCTCCAGGGGTCTCCTCTAGGGGTCTCCTCCAGGGGTCTCCTCCAGGGGTCTCCTCTAGGGGTCTCCTCCAGGGGTCTTCTCTAGGGGTCTCCTCTACGGGGGTCTCCTCCAGGGGTCTCCTTCAGGGGTCTCCTCTAGGGGTCTCCTCCAGGGGTCTCCTCCAGGGGTCTCCTCCAGGGGTCTTCTCCAGGGGTCTCCTCTAGGGGTCTCCTCCAGGTGTCTCCTCCAGGGGTCTCCTCCAGGGGTCTCCTCTAGGGGTCTCCTCCAGGGGTCTCCTCCGGAGGTCGCCTTCAGAGGTTGACTGGCCCAGAGGTCGCCTCTTAAAGTTTTTCCTAGGGGTCGCCTCCATGGTTAGCCTCCAGGGTTACCCTCCAGAGGTTGCCTCTAGGGGTTGCTCCCAAGCAAGTTTATTTTTGGCCGATTCCTTTTTTTTAATGCAAGGGTAATAACTTTGCATTTTTCATTAAATTTAGCCAACAAAATTCCTGGAGTTTTTAGTCCGCCTTTAAAAACAAAATTGTGTTGATTTCAACGAAAAATGTATTTATTGAGAAAATAAATACCAGTTTTGGGCTTATTTTGCTAGAATTTTTCCAGGCATTTTCTTCCTTGTAAAGTTACACATTAATTTTAATGATTTTAAATTCTTCCAAAAAGTTACATATTAATTTTAATAAAAAGTTTTGCCCAATTTTAATAAACATGTAAGGTTAACCCCTTACAATTGCTAATTGTTTTAAAAAGAAATATAAGGAAGCGTCTTTTAGCAGGCACCGTACAATTGGCACGCTGCCTAACATTGTAAAAATTTTACAATGTTAGGCAGCGTGCCAATATCAATGGCCAGCTAGCTGCAGGCGTTTGTATACATTTTACTAAAATGTATACAAACGCCTGCAGCTAGCTGGCCATTGATATTGTTGGCTTTGGCTGTGCCTTCGGTCGTTGCTATGCTGTTGCTAAGGGCAAACAATGACCGCCCATAGCAACAACATAGCAACCGCCGAAGTCACAGCCAAAGCCAGCTAAAGTACTGCACGCGCGATTTCATCCTTTTCTTTCTGCACACGAAAGTGTAAGTATTGTTCGGACAGAGTTGTGCTCTAAAAGTAACAATTTAGCTTAGAAAGAACACAATTTGTGCTTTCTGTGCATTGTCATATCATAATAGCACTTTTCCTGCTACTTCTGTTCAAGGTTTTAGTTTATATCGTGTTGATAAAAGGAGTCATTTGGAGGTAAAATTGTTATCGCAATTCTAGAAGTTTGACGGGCAAAACACATTGCATCATTGCATCGTGTACTGTTTCATGTCAGGTTAATTTTGCGGCTGTTGTATGTTTTAACACTTGCGTTTGGATCTGCTCCAAACAGGTACAATTGAATTTTGGGAAATTAATTTTAAACTGGAACTCTAAGGAACTAACTTTAGGCCTGACTCTTTAACATATTGTCATAACTCTGGCCTTAGAACTAACTTTCAGAACTTGAACTTGCAACTTTAGGAACTTAAAGAAATGTGTCTTCATTTTTATTAGAATTAGACCTTTGACGTTATAGAACTATAGTCATAATAGTGATTGCAATTAAATGTGCAGAATTTATATTTTGACTTGAAACTAGTTTAGTTTTAGCTTTTTAATTGAGTTTGGTGTCAGAATTATAAGGCTACATACAAAAAATTGATTGTTTCTCATCAGCGGCCGGGCCAATTTTTCGTGCCGGGTGGATATTTTTTTATATTTTATAAACAAAATATAAATGTACCGGACGCCCGAAAATTCCGAGATTTTTAATTTTTAAATTTTGTATATGCTGTAAAATCACGCTGTTGAAAGCAATAACAGTTAAAACTCACGCGGGCCAAGTGAATGTTTTTAGTGGCCATACGTGTTCTAGCAGAAGCAAGCCGGAAAAATCTAAATCGACGGCGGACAGGAGATCGGAGAAGCCGAGTAGTGAGAACGGTGTCTGTGTGCCTCTTTCATTACAAAAACAGGGGTGCTCAAAATAACTGATGGGAAAATAAATCGACTTAACTATATTTGTGTGTTTCTACCAACATTATTTGAGCTTTTATTCTATATGAAATGTGTGCATTGGTCAGTTTTGGAAAGTAAATCAACGAAAAGAATTTGTAATTTAGATAAAGAATGCAATGTCCCAATGAAGTTTTTGTCAACTAGCGCTTTCACCCCCGCACGCGGTGGCGCCCATACTAGTATAACTGGGCGCTGGAAAACACCTGACGAGCTTCATAGATTTCTGTGTAGAAAAACGCACGGCATTCTGGGTAGCGTACATGCTCTGCCGCGCAGCTGAGCCACGGAAGTAGTAACCTATCGCAGGTCGCAACACAAATTATCCAATCAGAGCTAAATGCACATCAGCGCTTACCACCAACGCCCGGTTCATCAACATGTACATGTACATGTATGTATATGCGGTAGGCACGAACGAAACCAGCGCGCCTGTAGTTGTTTAGTCAGATACCGGTTTCAAAGATTCGGCGACATTTTTATTCTATAAAATATAAAATATAAAATGCCCTGACGGACCATTTTTTCAAAAGGGTTCTGATGAGAAACAATTAATTTTTTTTATGTAGCCTAATTGTCTTTTTTATAAAAGTCAAGTCTTTGTGAAACAAGTTCTGAAACAAGAACAATTTGACTCCAGTTTGCATTCATTAGTTCTGTTTGTCTCGCATTGACAAAATAATGTGATCTGCTCCCACGAAATCAGAGTAAAGTTTACATTTTGATATTTTGAGATATTAGTACTTCCAGATTCCTTGAATTCTTAGCTTTAAAATTATATAACATTTATTGGGTAGGGTATTTAGAAAATATATAATATTGGGCAAAACCAGCAGTCATTACACACATCAAATTAAGAATAGTTAAGAATTAATTTCGCTACATTTTACTAAATTTAGATTTTTTCTGCTAATCTTTTGCAAAATATACTTGGTAGTTCGAAAGAAAACATATGTGGGAATTATATACTATGCCAAAACCCCCAAAACAACCCCCCTCTGTCAAATGGCGTACACCGCTACAGTAAACAATTGGCCAATTTTTTTGGAAATGCAAGATTACCCTGTACTATTAAAAACAAAATAAAGTCTTACATTTCTCGAAATAGTCGAAATGTTGACCTAATTTGCATAACAATGCATAATTTGCATAACCCTTACAAACAAGAGTATTATAAATAAATTTTGAGTTTTCTGGCAAAACAATACTTTGACCTAATTTGCATAACAATACAAGGCTAACCTCTTACATGTTAATTTGGGGTGGATTTGAGACGTTTTTAGGCAAAATCATATTTTCACCTATTTTGCGGGAAAATGCAAGGCGTTTGAGACGTTTTTAGGCAAAATCATATTTTCACCTATTTTGCGGGAAAATGCAAGGCTAACCCCTTATAAACAAATTTTGGGTGGATTTGAGACGTTATGGGGCAAAGTAATATTTTGACCTAATTTGCATAACAATACAAGGCTAACCCCTTGCACATTAATTTTAGGTAGATTTGAGAGGTTTTGGGGCAAAATCATATGTTCACCTATTTTGCGGGAAAATGCAAGGCTAACCCCTTGTAAAAAAAAAATTGGGTGGATTTGAGACGTTTTTAGGCAAAATCATATTTTGACCTATTTTGCGGGAAAATGCAAGGCTAACCCCTTATAAATTAATTTTGGGTGGATTTGAGACGTTTTGGGGCAAAATAATATTTTGACCTAATTTGCATAACAATACAAGGCTAACCCCTTAGAAATTAATTTAAGGTGGATTTGAGAGGTTTTGGGGCAAAATCATTTGTTTACCTAATTTGCATAACAATACCCCCTTATACATTAATTTTGGGTGGATTTAAGACGTTTTGGGGCAAAATAATATTTTGACCTAATTTGCATAACAATACAAGGCTAACCTCTTACATGCTAATTTTGGGTGGATTTGAAACGTTTTTAGGCAAAATCATAATTTCACCTATTTTGCGGGAAAATGCAAGGCTATCCCCTTATAAACAAATTTTGGGTGGATTTGAGACGTTATGGGGCAAAGTAATATTTTGACCTAATTTGCAAAACAATACAAGGCTAACCCCTTGCACATTAATTTTAGGTGGATTTGAGAGGTTTTGGGGCAAAATCATTTTTTTACCTAATTTGCATAACAATACAAGGCTAACCTCTTACATGTTAATTTTGGGTGGATTTGAGACGTTTTTAGGCAAAATCATATTTTCACCTATTTTGCGGGAAAATGCAAGGCTAACCCCTTATAAACAAATTTTGGGTGGATTTGAGACGTTATGGGGCAAAGTAATATTTTGACCTAATTTGCAAAACAATACAAGGCTAACCCCTTGCACATTAATTTGAGGTGGATTTGAGAGGTTTTGGGGCAAAATCATTTTTTTACCTAATTTGCATAACAATACAAGGCTAACCTCTTACATGTTAATTTTGGGTGGATTTGAGACGTTTTTAGGCAAAATCATATTTTCACCTATTTTGCGGGAAAATGCAAGGCTAACCCCTTATAAACAAATTTTGGGTGGATTTGAGACGTTATGGGGCAAAGTAATATTTTGATCTAATTTGCATAACAATACAAGGCTAACCCCTTGCACATTAATTTTAGATAGATTTGAGAGGTTTTGGGTCAAAATCATATTTTCACCTATTTTGCGGGAAAATGCAAGGCTAACCCCTTGTAAAATAATTTTGGGTGGATTTGAGACGTTTTTAGGCAAAATCATATTTTGTCCTATTTTGCGGGAAAATGCAAGGCTAACCCCTTGTAAAATAATTTTTGGTGGATTTGAGACGTTATGGGGCAAAATAATATTTTGACCTAATTTGCATAACAATACAAGGCTAACCTCTTACATGTTAATTTTGGGTGGATTTGAGACGTTATTAGGCAAAATCATATTTTCACCTATTTTGCGGGAAAATGCAAGGCTAACCCCTTATAAACAAATTTTGGGTGGATTTGAGACGTTATGGGGCAAAGTAATATTTTGACCTAATTTGCATAACAATACAAGGCTAACCCCTTGCACATTAATTTTAGGTAGATTTGAGAGGTTTTGGGTCAAAATCATATTTTCACATATTTTGCGGGAAAATGCAAGGCGTTTCAGACGTTTTTAGGCAAAATCATATTTTCACCTATTTTGCATAACAATACAAGGCTAAGCACTTGCATATTAATTTTGGGTGGATTTGGGACGTTTTTAGGCAAAATCATATTTTTACCTATTTTGCGGGGAAATGCAAGGCTAACCCCTTATAAATCAATTTTGGGTGGATTTGAGACGTTTTGGGGCAAAATAATATTTTGACCTAATTTGCGGGAAAATGCAAGGCTAACCCCTTAGAAATTAATTTGAGGTGGATTTGAGAGGTTTTGGGGCAAATCATTTTTTTACCTAATTGGCATAACAATACAAGGCTAACCCCTTATTAACCCCTTATAAATTAATTTTGGGTGGATTTGAGACGTTTTGGGGCAAAATAATATTTTGACCTATTTGCATAACACTACACCCCTTAGAAATTAATTTTTGGTGGATTTGAGACGTTTGGGGGCTAAATAATATTTTAAACTAATTTGCATAACAATACAAGGCTAACCCCTTGCACATTAATTTGAGGTGGATTTGAGAGGTTTTGGGGCAAAATCATTTTTTTACCTAATTTGCATAACAATACAAGGCTAACCTCGTACATGTTAATTTTGGGTGGATTTGAGACGCTTTTAGGCAAAATCATATTTTTACCTATTTTGCGGGAAAATGCAAGGCTAACCCCTTATAAACAAATTTTGGGTGGATTTGAGACGTTATAGGGCAAAGTTATATTTTGACCTAATTTGCATAACAATGGGGGCAAAATCATATTTTCACCTATTTTGCGGGAAAATGCAAGGCTAACCCCTTGTAAAATAATTTTGGGTGGATTTGAGACGTTTTTAGGCAAAATCATATTTTGTCCTATTTTGCGGGAAAATGCAAGGCTAACCCCTTATAAATTAATTTTGGGTGGATTTAAGACGTTTTGGGGCAAAATAATATTTTGACCTAATTTGCATAACAATACAAGGCTAACCCCTTATAAACAAATTTTGGGTGGATTTGAGACGTTATGGGGCAAAGTAATATTTTGACCTAATTTGCAAAACAATACAAGGCTAACCCCTTGCACATTAATTTTAGGTGGATTTGAGAGGTTTTGGGGCAAAATCATTTTTTTACCTAATTTGCATAACAATACAAGGCTAACCTCTTACATGTTAATTTTGGGTGGATTTGAGACGTTTTTAGGCAAAATCATATTTTCACCTATTTTGCGGGAAAATGCAAGGCTAACCCCTTATAAACAAATTTTGGGTGGATTTGAGACGTTATGGGGCAAAGTAATATTTTGACCTAATTTGCAAAACAATACAAGGCTAACCCCTTGCACATTAATTTGAGGTGGATTTGAGAGGTTTTGGGGCAAAATCATTTTTTTACCTAATTTGCATAACAATACAAGGCTAACCTCTTACATGTTAATTTTGGGTGGATTTGAGACGTTTTTAGGCAAAATCATATTTTCACCTATTTTGCGGGAAAATGCAAGGCTAACCCCTTATAAACAAATTTTGGGTGGATTTGAGACGTTATGGGGCAAAGTAATATTTTGATCTAATTTGCATAACAATACAAGGCTAACCCCTTGCACATTAATTTTAGATAGATTTGAGAGGTTTTGGGTCAAAATCATATTTTCACCTATTTTGCGGGAAAATGCAAGGCTAACCCCTTGTAAAATAATTTTGGGTGGATTTGAGACGTTTTTAGGCAAAATCATATTTTGTCCTATTTTGCGGGAAAATGCAAGGCTAACCCCTTGTAAAATAATTTTTGGTGGATTTGAGACGTTATGGGGCAAAATAATATTTTGACCTAATTTGCATAACAATACAAGGCTAACCTCTTACATGTTAATTTTGGGTGGATTTGAGACGTTATTAGGCAAAATCATATTTTCACCTATTTTGCGGGAAAATGCAAGGCTAACCCCTTATAAACAAATTTTGGGTGGATTTGAGACGTTATGGGGCAAAGTAATATTTTGACCTAATTTGCATAACAATACAAGGCTAACCCCTTGCACATTAATTTTAGGTAGATTTGAGAGGTTTTGGGTCAAAATCATATTTTCACATATTTTGCGGGAAAATGCAAGGCGTTTCAGACGTTTTTAGGCAAAATCATATTTTCACCTATTTTGCATAACAATACAAGGCTAAGCACTTGCATATTAATTTTGGGTGGATTTGGGACGTTTTTAGGCAAAATCATATTTTTACCTATTTTGCGGGGAAATGCAAGGCTAACCCCTTATAAATCAATTTTGGGTGGATTTGAGACGTTTTGGGGCAAAATAATATTTTGACCTAATTTGCGGGAAAATGCAAGGCTAACCCCTTAGAAATTAATTTGAGGTGGATTTGAGAGGTTTTGGGGCAAATCATTTTTTTACCTAATTGGCATAACAATACAAGGCTAACCCCTTATTAACCCCTTATAAATTAATTTTGGGTGGATTTGAGACGTTTTGGGGCAAAATAATATTTTGACCTATTTGCATAACACTACACCCCTTAGAAATTAATTTTTGGTGGATTTGAGACGTTTGGGGGCTAAATAATATTTTAAACTAATTTGCATAACAATACAAGGCTAACCCCTTGCACATTAATTTGAGGTGGATTTGAGAGGTTTTGGGGCAAAATCATTTTTTTACCTAATTTGCATAACAATACAAGGCTAACCTCGTACATGTTAATTTTGGGTGGATTTGAGACGCTTTTAGGCAAAATCATATTTTTACCTATTTTGCGGGAAAATGCAAGGCTAACCCCTTATAAACAAATTTTGGGTGGATTTGAGACGTTATAGGGCAAAGTTATATTTTGACCTAATTTGCATAACAATGGGGGCAAAATCATATTTTCACCTATTTTGCGGAAAAATGCAAGGCTAACCCCTTGTAAAATAATTTTGGGTGGATTTGAGACGTTTTTAGGCAAAATCATATTTTGTCCTATTTTGCGGGAAAATGCAAGGCTAACCCCTTATAAATTAATTTTGGGTGGATTTAAGACGTTTTGGGGCAAAATAATATTTTGACCTAATTTGCATAACAATACAAGGCTAACCCCTTATAAATTAATTTTGGGTGGATTTGAGACGTTTTGGGGCAAAATAATATTTTGACCTATTTGCATAACAAAACAAGGCTAACTAACCCCTTGCACATTAATTTGAGGTGGATTTGAGAGGTTTTGGGGCAAAATCATTTTTTTACCTAATTTGCATAACAATACAAGGCTAACCTCGTATATGTTAATTTTGGGTGGATTTGAGACGCTTTTAGGCAAAATCATATTTTCACCTATTTTGCGGGAAAATGCAAGGCTAACCCCTTGTAAAATAATTTTGGGTGGATTTGAGACGTTTTTAGGCAAAATCATATTTTGTCCTATTTTGCGGGAAAATGCAAGGCTAACCCCTTATAAATTAATTTTGGGTGGATTTAAGACGTTTTGGGGCAAAATAATATTTTGACCTAATTTGCATAACAATACAAGGCTAACCCCTTATAAATTAATTTTGGGTGGATTTGAGACAATTTGGGGCAAAATAATATTTTCGCCTATTTTGCAGGAAAATGCAAGGCTAACCCCTTAGAAATTAATTTTTGGTGGATTTGAGACGTTTGGGGGCTAAATAATATTTTAAACTAATTTGCATAACAATACAAGGCTAACCCCTTATAAAATAATTTTGGGTGGATTTGAGACGTTTTTAGGCAAAATCATATTTTGTCCATATTTTGCGGGAAAATGCAAGGCTAACCCCTTATAAATTAATTTTGGGTGGATTTAAGACGTTTTGGGGCAAAATAATATTTTGACCTAATTTGCATAACAATACAAGGCTAACCCCTTATAAATTAATTTTGGGTGGATTTGAGACGTTTTGGGGCAAAATAATATTTTGACCTATTTGCATAACAATACAAGGCTAACCCCTTGCACATTAATTTGAGGTGGATTTGAGAGGTTTTGGGGCAAAATCATTTTTTTACCTAATTTGCATAACAATACAAGGCTAACCTCGTACATGTTAATTTTGGGTGGATTTGAGACGCTTTTAGGCAAAATCATATTTTCACCTATTTTGCGGGAAAATGCAAGGCTAACCCCTTGTAAAATAATTTTGGGTGGATTTGAGACGTTTTTAGGCAAAATCATATTTTGTCCTATTTTGCGGGAAAATGCAAGGCTAACCCCTTATAAATTAATTTTGGGTGGATTTAAGACGTTTTGGGGCAAAATAATATTTTGACCTAATTTGCATAACAATACAAGGCTAACCCCTTATAAATTAATTTTGGGTGGATTTGAGACGTTTTGGGGCAAAATAATATTTTCGCCTATTTTGCAGGAAAATGCAAGGCTAACCCCTTATAAATTAATTTTGGGTGGATTTGAGACCTTTTGGGGCAAAATAATATTTTGACCTAATTTGCATAACAATACAAGGCTAACCTCGTACATGTTAATTTTGGGTGGATTTGAGACGCTTTTAGGCAAAATCATATTTTCGCCTATTTTGCAGGAAAATGCAAGGCTAACCCCTTATAAATTAATTTTGGGTGGATTTGAGAGGTTTGGGGGCAAAATCATTGTTTTACCTAATTTGCATAACAATACACCCCTTATAAATTAATTTAAGGTGGATTTGAGAGGTTTGGGGGCAAAATCATTGTTTTACCTAATTTGCATAACAATACACCCCTTATAAATTAATTTTGGGTGGATTTGAGACGTTTTGGGGCAAATAATATTTTGACCTAATTTGCATAACAATACAAGGCTAACCCCTTGCACATTAATTTGAGGTGGATTGGAGAGGTTTTGGGGCAAAATCATTTTTTTACCTAATTTGCATAACAATACACCCCTTATACATTAATTTTGGGTGGATTTGAGACGTTTTGGGGCAAAATAATATTTTGACCTAATTTGCCTAACAATACAAGGCAAAAATAATTGTAAAATAATTTTGGGTGAATTTGAGACGTTTTTAGGCAAAATCATATTTTCACCTATTTTGCATAACAATACAAGGCTAAGCACTTGCATATTAATTTTGGGTGGATTTGGGACGTTTTTAGGCAAAATCATTTTTTTACCTAATTTGCATAACAATACAAGGCTAACCTCGTACATGTTAATTTTGGGTGGATTTGAGACGCTTTTAGGCAAAATCATATTTTCACCTATTTTGCGGGAAAATGCAAGGCTAACCCCTTATAAATTAATTTTGGGTGGATTTGAGACGTTTTGGGGCAAAATAATATTTTGACCTATTTGCATAACAATACAAGGCTAACCCCTTGCACATTAATTTGAGGTGGATTGGAGAGGTTTTTGGTGCAAAATCATTTTTTACCTAATTTGCATAACAATACACCCCTTAGAAATTAATTTTTGGTGGATTTGAGACGTTTGGGGGCTAAATAATATTTTTAACTAATTTGCATAACAATACAAGGCTAACCCCTTATAAATTAATTTTGGGTGGATTTGAGACGTTTTTAGGCAAAATCATATTTTCGCCTATTTTGCAAGAAAATGCAAGGCTAACCCCTTATAAATTAATTTTGGGTGGATTTGAGACGTTTTGGGGCAAAATAATATTTTGACCTAATTTGCATAACAATACAAGGCTAACCCCTTGCACATTAATTTGAGGTGGATTTGAGAGGTTTTGGGGCAAAATCATTTTTTTACCTAATTTGCATAACAATACACCCCTTATAAATTAATTTTGGGTGGATTTGAGACGTTTTGGGGCAAAATAATATTTTGACCTAATTTGCATAACAATACAAGGCTAACCCCTTGCACATTAATTTGAGGTGGATTTGAGAGGTTTTTGGGTAAAATCATTTTTTTACCTAATTTGCATAACAATACACCCCTTATAAATTAATTTTGGGTGGATTTGAGGCAAAATAATATTTTGACCTAATTTGCATAACAATACAAGGCTAACCTCTTACATGTTAATTTTGGGTGGATTTGAGACGTTTTTAGGCAAAATCATATTTTCACCTATTTTGCGGGAAAATGCGAGGCTAACCCCTTATAAACAAATTTTGGGTGGATTTGAGACGTTATGGGGCAAAGTAATATTTTGACCTAATTTGCATAACAATACAAGGCTAACCCCTTGCACATTAATTTTAGGTAGATTTAAGAGGTTTTGGGGCAAAATCATTTTTTTACCTAATTTGCATAACAATACACCCCTTATAAATTAATTTTGGGTGGATTTGAGACGTTTTGGGGCAAAATAATATTTTGACCTAATTTGCATAACAATACAAGGCTAACCCCTAATAAATTAATTTTGAGTGGATTTCAGACGTTTTGGGGCACAATAATAAATTGGACAATTTAAAAAAGAAGAAGCAAGGCTAACTTAACTAATACGGTACCGGTACCTTAAAATTTAATAACGCGCTACCACCGTTAAGATAAAAGAACTCGTTACCAGTGTAGTACTCGAGTTTGTCCTTGACATAATACCAACAAGAATAAGGCCTTTTTTCACAATTTAAAAACAGATTAGTTTGCAGATATCAACGTCAAAGTTCTACATAACTTTTAAGATAAACAAATTAAGCAATTGTACAATCTCCACACTCCTTACAAATTTATTCTAATAATGAGGCCAAGTAACAAAAATAACATGTTGATCGTCCGGACTTTTTATTTGTTTTTTTCAATTTTTTTGTTATTTTTTCAAAGATGGCCGCCATGTCTAAATTGGCCGTCATAACATATTTGAAGATGGTTTTATGGTGCCGTTTAAGTTATTAAGTTGCCAATATCACAAACAGTATTGTACATCTTGAATGACAAGTGACACAAATAGAGCGTCCCTTGTGTGCATATATACATACAAAAGTGATGCGGATGTGTATGTAGTGCATATAATAAAATTATGCAGTGATTGCGATGTGTGTTTCTGTGTCCATTTTGATACATATTTTTATTATTTTCAAGAGTTCTTATCTTGCTTTTGCTCCAAAGTTATTTTAAAGGAGTCGAGCTGCATAAACGTGGGATAAAACGGCCATCCGATTTATATTTTTCTCACGATTGCGTTGTGGAAATAGTAGGCCTACATTCAATAAAAATGAAGGATACACTTGAAAATAGGTACGAGAGTTAGGGCTCCGATATTTGTTTGGTTGATTTCGTTGTTGTTTTATTTTTTTTAAATTTTTTTAATTGTTTTTATTAATTGTTTTTTTTTTTTTAAATAACAAATAAAAAAAGAAATCGGTGCGGCGTCAACAATCGGAGCGGGCGGGACGATCAACATGTAATTTTTTTGCTTGGCCTAACACTTTTCTCAAGTACTTATACCGCACCAACTTATGTGAGGGGTTCTGGCAAAATTGAGACGGAACTGGGCAGAGGTTGAAATAAGGGTTCCCGGTATTAGAAAAGAGGAAACAATTCTCCTTACAATGCTGTTTGTTGCGCTTCAATCGGACATTCCATTAACAAGTTATGGCTGGTTAAAGGGATTGTACACGTTTGGTAATTGGAACCCATTGTTTGTTTCAATCCTATATAGTTATAGATATATACCATAAAACTAACCTGTAACAATTTTATTTCAAAAGGTGGTAGCGATTTCGAGATATTGCCGAAAATCTGGAGCAGTTTTGTCCACACAGGAAGAATAATCTGCATTGGAATACACAGTCTGAGAAGCGTCACTGCAGTAACGCTTCTCAGATTCAAATTTTTGTGGATAAAAAGTGATATCTTTTTCCATAACCGCAGTACTTCGAAGTGAAAAGTTTCTAAAAATGCATTATACTATCCAAAGCTGCTGTACTTCTTACCAAGTAAGTTTTTATTGCCATTAATTTTTGGAGTAATTACCAAACGTATACGATCCCTTTAAAGTTCACATTGATCAACATGTCGCAGCAAAAGTATAAATATTGAGAAAAAGGCCTTTGAACACTGTTTCGTGTTTCGTGTTTTGTATGGACAAACGTTTCCTTTAAAACACTTCAACAACTTCCATATTCAACAACTTCCATACTATTTTTTTTTAAATACATGTGATGCGATCAAGCAAAATCAGTCTAAAGTAGGCCTTGGTCATTTTTTGGATTTGTACATATTCTTTTGTAGCGTACTTCAGGCTCCATTTCAGTGAAAACCCCATGTGAATACGACCTTTGGTTAAAAAAATTACAACCATTTGATCACCAGCACGTTAAAAATAAAGAAACTGAGAAAATCATGTTTTGTATCACTTCCCTTCTGAATTTGGTTAAAAGAGTATTTTCATGTAAAAGAAAAATATTTTCCCCTTCTGTTTTTGTAAAAAAAAGGCAATTTTGATTTGTTCACCCCTACGAACATTATTTTGGCCCTGTCTCAAAACAAGAATTGCCGAGTTCCGAAGGATTTTGCTTGATCGCATCACATAATAGTTAGCAGGCATACCAAAAATTACAATTTTTATCAACAAAATCACCCATTATTCATTATTTCGCAGTTTTTTTCTACTATCCCCTTGACCCAGTTCCGTCTCATTTTGCCGGAACGCCACGCATATTACACACGGCAACTTAGTTGCTACATATATTTTTTTGCTTTGCTTTTTAAATTACATCTCTCTGATATTATTTCCACCCAAGGGAAAATAAATTTCGAGAACCAGAAAAACTTAATTCGAAACTTTACAAATGCATTATTAAACCATTACCACATATCACACCTTCAACGTAAACCCTTAACCTAAACAACTATAATAATAAATATACAGACAAGTATTATTTACATACAAAATATATGCATTAGAAATCGACACTAAACAAAAAAGCATAGTTGGCACAGTTCTGTGAAAATGAGTCAGATGTCGAAAATTTGACAGAGTTATGTATACATTTAGAAAGAGTGCACTGTCCTCTTTAATTTGATATATATTGGAGGTCTGTAACATCTTCCGTTCTTGTGATACACCGATTTTAATTGTGATGATTTTGCAAAATCTAAAAACCCCATTCATAAGAAATTATGCATTAAAACAAATTATTTCCCTCACTAAATCTGATTTAATTCAGCATGTTTTAATGTAGAAATTGAAAATATAGATCCTAACCAAGGTGAAAATCATGAAATAGGAATATCGAATTTTCGTACGAAAACCCCCCTTCTCCGCGTTCAACCACCCAAATCTCGTAAGCGCACTGTGCGACATCTGACTCATTTTCACAGAGCGGGTCACATATATTCTATACTCTAAACTTAAAATATGTAAATGCTATCAAATTCTTAAGCTAATAAGATAAGTTATACTATAAAACTAAATTTCCACCTCTCCACAATGTTTTTCTTGATAGAATTCTTTACTACACCTCATAAATATTCATGAGCAATATTCATTGGCCGATTCCGCCGCGCATGCGTCCGGGAAGTAAAAATAAAACGCTGCCAGGAGACGTCATCCCGGTGAGTATCCAGCTCGCTGACGTGTGGTATTTTTTTTCTGGTAGCACACCAAAAATCCCCTTTAAAACCTTGACCCGCCTCGTAGACGTGTAGTCTGTTGCATGTAATATTTACAGAACCGGTCTGTTGTTATGGCATCTATAGTGAGTGACGTTACCAGATTTCCGTCATTGACTAACGAAAAACTTGATGCAAATTCTACAAAGATGCATAATCTACGAAGGCCGTTATCGACAAGTCGGTGAATATTTATGAGGGGTAGCTAAAACAAATACAGCATGGTTTATTTCTGGAAAATAGTGGGAGTTACTGGTCCCTCGACGTAGGTCAACTCGACTACCTCCCTCAACGTCGCATCGGGAGGTAGTCGAGCTGACCTACACCTCGGGACCAGTAATTCCCACTACTTCCCCTCAAACCATGCTGTATTTGTATATTACTGGTCCCTCGGTGTAGGTCAGCTCGACTACCTCCCTTTGCTTGGAGGTAGTAGAGCTGACCTACACCTCAGGACCAGTAATTCCCACTACTTCCTCTCAAACCATGCTGTATTTGTATATTACTGGTCCCTCGGTGTAGGTCAGCTCGACTACCTCCCTTTGCTTTGCGTCAGGAGGTAGTAGAGCTGACCTACACCTCGGGACCAGTAATTCCCACTACTTCCTCTCAAACAATGCTGTATTTGTATATTACTGGTCCATCGGTGTAGGTTAGCTCGACTACCTTCCTCCGCTTCGCGTCGGGAGGTAGTCGAGCTGACCTACACCGAGGGACCAGTCATTCCCACTACTTCCCCTCAAACCATGCTGTATTTGTGACCGGCTCTACAAAAAGGTGTCTTAAGTCGTGCTGTGCACTATCATGTAATGGCCCGCTCAACGTTGAGAGGGTAAACATTTCATCAAAATGTGATTTTAATTTGTTGTCATGAATGAAATCTTCAATATCTGCAGTTTCAGGTTTCATTCAAAGAAATGTTGATTTTGATGAATAAAGTGGGAAAAAAATACCAATTTGTGTGCATCGTTCTGTTGTAGTACAACAGAGCCGGCTATTTCAAAGCCTGTTTTCCCAGTTCTGTATTTTGAACTCAAAGGAATTAATCAATATGTAAACACCTAATATTTCTAAAATAAGAGGGGCTATGGAGCTCCTTTATATACCAAATAAAAGCTTACGTTGTGGAATTTCCAACCATGTATATAACTCAATTTCTTTTTTTGCAACATAATACACCTTTTTGTAGAGCCGGTCACATTTGAATATTAACCGCACTGCGTTAATTTTATTAGGGGGGGGGGGGGTATATTATCTATATGTCGCCTATCCACAACAATTGGACATACACAAAATCTGATGCGCAAGAGTTGAAACTTATGAATGTTAGACTTCATGTCGCACATTCAAATTACATCAGACGTAACCATAAAAAAAGTCCTACATGCAATTTTGGCGAAATATCTCGACGCTATGATGAGTAAACCTACAAGCCAACTTTGAGGCCGAAACATTTCCATAACAACATAAGAATAATTAATCCTTTTGCATTAAATTCTCGTCAAAGTTTCTGAAATTATTCTCAAAATGCCTTAGAATTTGTAGAGTTCCACATCCTCATCTTTCAGCATCGTCAGCAATCTTGGCATCGGCGAAGCCTCCGAGTAGTTCTAGCAGTTTTCTCCGCTGTGCAGCGATCGGAAGCAGACCTCTCCCAGCATGCACACAGTATGGGCAGCACCTGGGCATGTTTCGTGGGGAAGTGATGCTCCAGCTGATTGGCACGAACCTGGAAAAAAAACACGATAATAGAATCGACTGATGCCAGGCTTTCAGGCAGACCCAGATGGACAAGGAGAAAGTTGGATCCAAATTGTGACCGGCTCCCAGGCCTTAAACTTGGCATTTGTTAGGGCAAGGCCACATTGGCCTTGAATGAAGCAAAATTATGGAGGGCACCAAGGTCAGTTTGTAGGGCACCAAGGTCAAAAAATATTTGGAAAAAGGGCACGGAGGCTAAAATGAAAAAAACTAGACTAGACTGTTCATACAGTACATAGCGTACACTATATTTACGGGGTCTGGTCGCGAAGCTAGATTCAATTTGTGTCGTTAACGTTGCTGCGTGCGCGATATACATGTATAACGTATGCAGCGATATTTTTTAGAACAATGATTCAGTGTTTGGAATACTAACGTTAGGCTCAAGTCAAAGGATGTTTTTGCAAAAAAAGGGCACGACGGCCAAGGTAGAATCGGGGGCAAGGCAAAACTGGCCGTGAAAACGGCAATTTTTAGTGGGCACCTCGGCCATTAAAAAGGCAACGACGGCAATGGCCGTCGTTTATTTCAAGCCCTGGGCTCCACAAAAAAAAAGGTATTAACCAGTTCGTGCCGGATGACGTATATAAACGCAAAGTTTACCCCCCGATTAAAAAAACGGATGCGGATAAAAACGCCACGAGCAAGGACGGAAATGTCTGTCAGCAGCGAGCAAGGCCGGAAATACATGGGTGTGCTTCCCGGTACCATCAGCCTCGGACAGAGTTTCGTTAAAAAATTAATCCTGCGCGTCGGCTCGGTGATGTTAAAATAATCCCGGTGCAAACTGTTTTAAAAAGGTAGGATACACCATTGTTAATTGTTGGGATTATCAGGAATGGGTGGATGTACATTGTAAAAGGTAGGATACACCATTGGTACTGTAATTGCTTGAATTATCAGGAATGGGTGGATGTAAAGGTAGGATACACCATTGGTAATTGCTTGAATTATCAGGAATGGGTGGATGTAAAGGTAGGACACACCATTGGTAATTGCTTGAATTATCAGGAATGGGTGGATGTAAAAGGTAGGACACACCATTGGCAATTGCTTAAATTATCAGGAATGGGTGGATGTAGAACATTGGACTCATTAAGCACATTTAAATCGGAGCTCCGACATGTCATCCGTTAGATATTATGCCAATCGCGCTGATCTACGGAGTTATAACTTGGTTGCCACTATAATGTGGAGCCAGATGGGAATTTCCCCTTCTCTTCCCCCCCCCCCCCCCCCCCCCCCCCCCCCCCCCCCTCCCCCTCCAAGGTTTTTTTTTGCAGGTTTTCGCCTATCTCGTAAAACAGAATTGATATCAATGTTTTGGATTCCTGTAAATATCTTTGTACGTCTGTAAATATTATGTTTGTAACTTTCTGTAAATGTTGTTGTATTTATATGTACTGTTATTTTATTTAACGATGTATGCAGGGCCCCAATGAAAACCAGTTTTAAACTGTTTGGGCACACCCTGGGTAAAGAAATGGAATAAATAAATAAATAAAAGACTATAATGCAGGGTAAGCTTTAGCACACAGGACTCCGACAAGAATGTACATGCCGAGTCTTTACCATTTCTCTTATATGTGCAGGAGATTGGTGACAGTGGTTCGAGTACGGTGGTTTCTTGTAGAGCATCTCGTGTAGGAGACATCCGATTCCCCAGACGTCAGAGTTGTAAGACAGTGGTTCACCGCAAAAAACCTAAAATCATGAAATAAGAAATTGTAAATACTTATTTACAGTTTAGCCATTAATATATGACCTTCGCCTTCAACTTGGGCCATTAACGCGTCAAGGCCTATGAGCTATTAGGATACACCATTGGTAATTGCTTGATTTATCTGGAATGGGTGGATGTAAAAGGTAGGATACACCATTGGTAATTGCTTGAATTATCAGGAATGGGTGGATGTAAAAGGTAGGATACACCATTGGTAATTGCTTGAATTATCAGGAATGGGTGGATGTAAAAGGTAGGATACACCATTGGTAATTGCTTGAATTATCAGGAATGGGTGGATGTAAAGGTACCGGTAGGGCACACCATTGATAATTGCTTGAATTATCAGGAATGCCGGGTGGATGTAAAGGTAGGATACACCATTCGCAATTGCTTGAATTATCAGGAATAGGTGGATGTAAAGGTAGGACACACCATTGGTAATTGATTGAACTATCAGGAATAGGTGGATGTAAAGGTAGGACACACCATTGGTAATTGATTGAACTATCAGGAATGGGTGGATGTAAAGGTACCGGTAGGGCACACCATTGATAATTGCTTGAATTATCAGGAATGCCGGGTGGATGTAAAGGTAGGACACACCATTGGTAATTGATTGAACTATCAGGAATGGGTGGATGTAAAGGTAGGATACACCATTGGTCATTGATTGAATAATCAAGAATGGGTGGATTTGAGGGGTTGTATTTTATAGTAAATATTGTTTAACTGACCTGTCCGAAGTTTTACGATCATGAATGCTCAGAAAAGCCAGAAAAACGGTGTTTGTTTTTAACCGGCGTCGGGCAGTGGTTCTTATGTTGTTCTTTTTTCTTTTTTGCGATTGTAATTTGTTTTGTATAAAATTCATTTTTTGGGAACAATTCCAGGGTATCTAGCGCAATTATTTTGCTGGATGTCTGGAATCATTATTTATTTTCAAATAAGTAAGCTATTTCCTAATAATTGGGTAGTAATTTTTTTCCGATATTCGCAAATGGTGTATCCTACCTTCAAATTTATCTACATGGAAAATACCCCGTCATAACTTGAAAATAGCATTCGGACAGCAATCCTTTCATTATTGTGTCTAACAACTGTCTTAAGATCCCCATAACAAGATCATAACAAGATCATAACAAGATCATAACAAGATCATAACAAGATCATAACAAGATCATAACAAAACAACGGACCAGATAACGTGATCTGACTGTATACTAAGCCTGCAACAGTTACACGGTTACCCGACCGCGCAAGCGGTTACACGGTTACATTTTTCCTGTTCGATTAAGCTTTCTTTTTTTTTCTTTTTTTTTCAAAATAAAAGAAACCCCCCCAATTGTCAACTTTGCGCGAGTTTCGTTGGAGCAGGTCACAAATAGTACAATTGAATAAATTTTGTATGGACATTTCTAATAGCTTATCTAACAAATAGCCAGTCGGCCTATAAAATTTGATGCAGACAATTAGCAATCGCAGATCTGCGATTATCAACACGTACTAAAAATAAAAAAAATAAAAAAATTAAAACTAAATTTCTTAATGAAGCCCATGCCTTTTTTTTTCTTTTTTTTTAATGTTGGTTACGGTTAACCGCAAAACAACGGTTACAAGGTTAATTTAATAACCAGAAACTGGCAGCCTTACTGTTTACAATGTTACCTCTGGTGCAATGAAACAGGGATCGTATGTATCGACGATGCTAGCTGGACATCTGACCAAACTGCCTTGCTTGATCTGAACGGCCCGGCTGAAGTTACAAAGTTTGATGTTTACACCATTGGTACGTCCATCCCAGAGTATATTGGAACCTTGGGGCAAAGAGAAAGAGAATCAGGACTGCCTGAATACATGTATGTGACCTGGCACCACGAAATGAGCGGAAAGTCGCACATGGCCAAAACGAGTTATTGGCCGAAACGTCTATTTTTCAAGTGGGAGGTCGGTTTCGAGTTGTTAACGTTTTTACATAAAAACAACCCTTCTTTATCATATCCCAACTTTTTATAGCTCAATTAAAACTCTAAAGTGTGTTTTTGGTGGCTATATTGCACTGAATGATAGTAGAGTTGGCACGGTTCACACACTTTAAACTCCGTTTTCTCAAAACAAGGGAGCATGACTTCAGCAATTTCAAAAGAGTATAGCGGCGGCTAGGAATAAGTTACAGCAACACACAAAACATAATTTGAAAGCTTAGGACTTCTTTCTAGAAATGTAACAATGTAATTTTTTTATTTTGCGACTTTCCACCCATTTCGTGGTGCCAGGTCACAAATGTCAAAATGGGGTCAGGGATGTGGTTGTTGTTGTTCCTGCAAGTCCATCACAGGTACATGTACACCACAAAGCCTTCGGTCTTTTATTTTTAACGAAACTCGATCCGAAGCAGGTTCAGGCCGCTATTACCGGGAAGCACACCCACGCATTTCCGGCCTTGCTCGTGACGTGTTTATGCGTCATCCGTTTTTATTCTGGGGAAAACTTTGCGCGAACTGGTTAACCAATGTTACAAAAGCAGTCCTTTTTCATTGTTTAACCCGTTACGTGCGACTGGAATTGTTACAGGACATGACTACAGCACAGAACAGGTACATCATTTTAAAGCTGAGAACCTTAAGAATTTGAAGAAAAAAAAGCAAAATCTAAAAAACTAAATTTGTCAACTTTGTTCAGGTTTTGTTGGAGAAGGTCACAATTGTGCATTTTCGAGCAAATTACTTGTACATGTACTTACATTTCCAGTTGAGGTAGACAATCTCAATAGAATGAAGGTACAGAGCAGCCCGGAGGACTTGCTGAAGCAGTGTCAAGCACAGGTCAAGGGTGAAATCTCTGTACATCATGACAGTGTGAAGACTATTCATGTCTGGAAATAACATCAATCGTTCAGTTTTAGACATTTCTATTGGCCGAGAGCCTGTCACATGGGTAGTTTTAAAGGTTGTATAGTATACCCAATTGATTATTTTACTACCGAATTATTAAGAAATATTTTATTTGAAAGTAAATAATGATTCTAGGCATCCAGCAAAATGATTGCGCTAGGTATCCTGTCATTGGTCGTATGAATAACAATTAGCAAATGCTGTATTGACGAAATGCTTCAATTCGTATGAAAAAAACAAAGCTTACTTGCAGGTAATCGCACAAACCAATGATTTATAACAATAGAGTCTCTGTGTACGTACATACACGTTTGTTTATGGTGTAAATCGAGGAGTTTCTTTTGTTCCTCTCAAAAATTTCCTTTGTTTGTACTTTTTTCGACGGCTCTTATTGGTTTTGTACACGAATCTCAATCGAGGTCGTCCTCGATTCTAACCCTAACCCCAATTCACCTTCGTGTCGCCAGGTATGTGTCCTCCATTTACACCATAAACAAACACAGCCACACACCCATGGTATAGCATGGTATGTCATAATTGTCGCTCCAGCCAAAACGGAATACTGAGCTGCATTGTGCAGACCTAAAGCCCTGTTCGCACTGGACTTATTTTGATAAAACTTACCGAGACGTACGATGGGTACTTTTCCCATTTTAAGTCCAGTGCGGACAGCCTAGGACGTTTTCTTCTCGGTTACTTTTCCCGAGTCCAGTGGATACTTCTACCGGCCAACTGCTGCCCAGGAAAACTTCCAAGGTAACTTTTCCCGAGACAATAAGTCCAGTGCGAACAGTGCGAACAGCGCGAGTCGGTAAAAGCGGCTCAGGATAACGTACATCCGGCCCCCTAGTGCGATTTCATGCTACACAAGACAACACGCATGCAATCTTTGCATTTTTTAGGTGCGCGCACGCTGATGCATGCACACTGCATCGTGATCACATTCGCATGTGGTTCTGCAAAAAGATTACGGAGTGTTGTTGTTCCTTTGGTCAATATTATGGCAGATATTATTATTGATACAGTCGGAAGTTTGATTGGTGCTACCAGTGCATCATTTTCAGATGATAATAAAGAACGTCAACGGACAATGCAAAGCGCCCTCACGAGTCATTATACTGACAGCTCGGTTACTTCTCCCGCAGTCTCGGTAAAAAGATTTCGAGTCGAAAGTCCAAGTGTGAACAGTGGTAAGATTTGACCCTTTAGGAGATCCATGCAATAGAATACAAAACCGTTTTTTCTCACTAAATCTGATTTAATTCAGCATGTTTTAATGTAGAAATTAAAAAATATAGATCCTTTAGAACCAAGGTGAAAATCATAAAATAGGAATATCGAATTTTCGTACGAAAACCCCCCTCTCCGTGTTAACCCTTAGCACGCTACCATTCATATACACACGTATTCCCATGGCGCTGGATTCCCTGTGCAAGTCACTAAGTAATGCACACTAATATGTTCCGAAGCTTTTTATTCTATGATGGGTGTGTTTTACAGGAAAATGCAACATAAACTATTTGTTCAGTATGAAATTTTCTTTCCATTGGTGGCCGTGAGGATGGCTAAAATTGATCAGCCAGTTGTGGTGGTAAGCCCTCCGAAATGCATCATTACGAGCTGCGATCCGAGCCGCGTTGGGAGCTACAAAACCTCCCGCTTGCTGGCGAACTTCACCGGGGCCATCGTCATCAATGGAACCTTCACCACGTTCTCGTACACACTGGCATACTCGTTGTCGACACTATCGTTGACATAATCGTCCTGAAAAAGGCCTTCAAAGTCCGAATCTCTGGAGTCTGAGTCCCCAAAAATCTCCTGAAATGCAGCTCTGGCGTCCATTGAACACTCGAACAGCGGAACGGACAGATTTTCAATCGAAAATAGCAGAGAATTTTGTAAGAAACGAGTGTGAATTTATGATTGAACAACGTTAGCCTCGTAATCATCTATCCAATGGTACCCGGGTGAGGGTCAGGGGTCAATGGTTTGTCATATTCATTCATTTATAAATAGAACGTTGCCGCGGGCGACTGTAGTCGCCCGTAGCAGTGTGGGAATAAATGCGCTGGGCGACTGGAGTCGCCGATAGCGTGCAAAGGGTTAAACCACCTAAATCTTGTAAGCTCACTGTGCGACATCCGACTCATTTTCACAGAGTGGGTCACAAATGTGATGCGATCAAGCAATATCAGTCGGAGCTCGGCAATTCTTGTTTTGAAATCGGGCCAAAATATGTTCGTAGGGGTGGAAAAATCAAAATTGACTTTTTTACAAAAACAGAAGGGAAAATATTTTTCTTTTACAAGAAAATACTCTTTTAACCAAATTCAAAAGGGAAGTGATACAAAAACATGATTTTCTCAGTTTCTTTATTTTTAACGTGCTGGTGTTCAAATGGTTGTAATGTTTTAACCAAAGGTCAAATGTGTTTTTTTTTTAACTGAAATGGAGCCTGAAGTACGCTACAAAAGAATATGTAAAAATCCCCAAAATGACCAAGGCCTACTTCAGACTGATTTTGCTTGATCGCATCACAAATATGAGAGCCATTGAAATAACAAGGGACTCCCTTTTAATTACCAGCAGTTGGATAATGCACAGAGCAGACTAGCAGGCAGTTCTCCTGATGTAAATCACTGCACCACAAACTCTGTACAATGTACTGCGACGACTTCACATTAATCCTGAAGAGCACGTTCTTCGAACCGGGGTGACACACGGCCTGAAATCAAAAAGAATTTAGGTTGCAAATTTCTCTCAAAAATAAAAATAATAATATGTGACCTGTCACCACAAAATGAGAGTAAAGTCGCACAATGTGATTCAGAGATATGGCCATCCAAAGTCAAAATATTATGAAGGGGTGGTCAATTTTGAGATTTTGCGTAATTTGGAAAGCCTAAGTCCTCCTCTACACTATTCCCATTTTTGGGGTGAAATCAGATGATCGAAAACCTCTTAAATTACGCGATTTTGCGTAGTGTTTGCGAAGTTAGTGTTTGGATTAAAGTCCATTAGTGGTCTTATTAACACGGTAATTAAATATGCAAATCAGGTATCCCACTTTTTCGAAATTTTAAATATTTTGTTGTTTATACAATAGTTTGTAGGTGTGGAAAATTTCAAGAAGAAATAATGATTAGAGCATAGTCATTGCTATGCTCAACCGAACCTTACTTGTCTTACTAATCTTTTGCGTGTTTTGTTTAAGATGTTTAAAGTAAGTTTTCTCACAAACACGTTTTGTGAAACCCATGACTTTCTGGAGCGCTGTAAAAAGTATTTATGGCAAACCTCCCCAAGTGTTATGTACCATTGGAAAGTTTTCTTTCTGAAGAATTAAAAAATACCAACATCTCAATATTTCTGACTTTACTTTCACTTTGTGGTGACAGATTACCCAGACATTGGTAAATAGGGAGACTTTCCCATAGACGCATGCACACAATTTGTCAATCTTTACGGTCGCCTAACCCAGCTGTTTTTTCCTAATTCTTTTTTTTTAACCAGTTCACGCCGGGATTATTTTGACATTACCGAGCCGAGGTGCAGGATTATTTTTTAACGAAACTCGATCCGAGGCGGATTCAGGCCGATGGTACCGGGAAGCACACCCACGCATTTCCGGCCTTCCTTAAGCGGACACTGGTGTTCGTTAAACATAGGACGATTTGCAAGCTTGCAGTGGTTAAACGGTTACCCGACCGTTCAAACGGTTACACGGTTACATTTTGCCTGTTCGGTTAATAACCTTTTTTTTTTAGTTTTTTTTTAAAGATTTTTTATAATGTTTGTTTTTGTTTTTGTTTGTTTTTTTAATAAAAGAAACCTTATCAATTGTCAACTTTGTCTGGGTTTCTTTGGAGCAGGTCACAAATAGTACAATTGATTACATTTTGTATGGACATTTCTGATAGCTTATCTAGCATATACATGTAGCCAGTCTGCCTATACAATTTGATGCAGACAATTAGCAATCGCAGAACTGCGATTATCAACACGTACTACGCGCACACATTAAATTTCCTTGATGAAGCAGCGCTAATTAGATATGCAATGCAGGCCCATGCATTTGGGTTTTTTTCTTGTTTTTTTAATGTTGGTTACGGTGAACCATTAACCATAACCGCTCAGACAACGGTTACACGGTTAATTTGATAACCGCAAACTTGCAGGCTTAATTTGACCAAGCCAGCTATTCGTTATTTTTTGGTGTTTCGACTGGTCAGACTTCTTCCCTGAATTTACGTCGGGTCAGAGAGTTCAGATATCTGTAAAGTTTTCGGGTCAGTTTGTCTTAGGTGAAACTCTAAACCCATGCACATCATTACTGTGTTAAAGAGATCGTATACGTTTGGTAATTGGAACCCACTGTTTGTTTCAGTCCTATATAGTTATAGATATATACCATAAAACTAACCTGTACAAATTTCATTTCAAAAGGTGGTAGCGATTTTGAGATATTGCCGAAAATCTGGAGCGGTTATCTCCACGCAGGAAGAATAATCTGCATTGGAATACACACGCTGAGAAACGTCACTGCAGTAACGCTTCTCAGATTTAAATTTTTGGGGATAAAAAGTGATATCTTTTTCCATAACCGCAGTACTTCGAAGTGAAAAGTTTCTAAAAATGCATTATACTATCCAAAGCTGCTGTACGGTAGTTCTTACCCAGTGAGTTTTGATTGCCATTAATTTTTGGAGTAATTACCAAACGTATACGATCCCTTTAAATTACGAACTACCTTTTTGATGACAACGTTCAATGGATCGTTCAAAGGATCTTGGAATACAACACGGGCTCGCAGGATGTTGAAATCGCCAAAGTCTCCCAAGAACTGGCCCTCTTGGACCCGAGCCGTTGTCCATGAATCGTGGCTGATTGGGCTGCTAGGATTAAGCTAGACGGAAAACAACAGAGAAAAAAATATCCCCGCAGTATTAATGAAGCAGTTTTCAACATTAGCAGTTTGTTCTACATTGTGATTAATGTTTAGCTACGGTACATTATTGCTCTGAAATGGGAGTTTAAATGTTCGACTTTACTCTCATATTGTGGTGACAGGTCACATATTTACTATAACCCTCTTATGGTTTTACCTTTCAAAATCTGCTTAAGGGGCAAAATGGCTATCAATAAGTATGAACCTTTCAAAACGCTCCAGAATTTGTTGATACTGCACTACTACACCTTTTAAAACCTTTTGAAAGGTGGTTTTTTTTCGCAAAAGTTTGTTCAGAGAGTTGTTTTACCTTTCAAAATCTTTAGGTTCCTTTTGTCAGACAGCTTTCTCACCTTACAAAACCCTTTAGTCCAGGAAACTTGAAAGGTTTTGAAAGGTCCGACAGCTCTATGGTAATTGCACTATATATAGGAGGGTTAAAATACAACCCCTCAAAACCACAAATTCCTGCTAATTCAAGCAATTATCCATGGTGTATCCTACCTTTAACACTGTGAAGCCCAAAGACGTGAAAAGTACAATTGGTCCCTTTTCACAAATTACAAAAAGTGATAATTGGACCTATTCATTACTTTTTTTTCTGTTTTTCATTCCTACAAAAGGTTTTCAAGTCTTTGGGCCATGCCACACAGTGTAAATGGGCGGGGGGAGGGGGGGGGGGGGGGGGGGGGGAGTGCTCTTGTATCGTATTACGATCGAGAATCAAAACACAAAAGAGAACAAATGGAACAAAGAATCCTCGAAGGACGGTTTGCTTGTCCGAATTCGGACCTCGATCGTTCGGGTAAGCGCTAGGTAATGGGGTTAGGTTATAGTACAGGAATAAAGGGAAACACAATAGGGGATCCTCGGTCGTTATGTGGTTCACGGCAGAGTGGGTGTGAAGATATAGTTACCTGGAGCAAATGTTGTGACCTGACCTGTGTGTGCAAGGCGTTTACCAGTTCCATCTGAAGTTCTATGTTCAACGAACCGCGGCACATTTGAGCAAACTGCTCCTCAAATGAAACACGTTGCCTGGGATATGAAAAAGTAGAAAATACAAATATACCGTACAGGGCGAGTCCGAAAGATTGGTGCTGATTAGATAAACAAAATATTCATGAATACCTGCATCTTGAGCCACGCAGAGTTTAACGGGCTCTTGAATTGTCGCCCTCAAACCATGCAGACATTCGAAGCAAGCATTAAACAAGTTGGCCAATACATGATATGAACGTACACCCCTGGTAAAATGACAATTTCTACCACTATACTCAATTCTATTGGCGTTTATGTAGCTTTTCAGTCTTTTATGTTTCTTATTCTGTATAATATATAATAGCAAGGCTTTATTTCACATTCTGTACGTTAATTTCTACAATTTTTTCGATTAATTTTAATTTTTACGTGGGAGGATGAACATTTGTGAGAACACCTCAGATGTCCAAGCGAATGGACCAATAGAAATGCGCGTTGGTTCGCATGCCTTTGGCTGTTTTTCGAACCCCAGCTTTGTCTTCGTCTCAGGCTTCATTCATACAGTTTAGCAATAGGCTGTAGCCGGAGACGGATCTAAAGCCAGGGTTTGTGAAATGGCCTTGGTCTGTTTGTAACGGAGGCTCTGATTGGGCACATGATTGTTAAAAATGTGAGTTTTTTTTCAATTTTACAGTTGGTCAGAAAAGCAGGAAATAAGCTTTCATTTGATATATGGCACAACTCTGTAGTGTAATGCATTAATTAGTCTTTTACAATTTTAGGAAATTTGCTTTTTCTCAGTTATATTTAAAATGAAGATTTACAATTTGTTTGTTAGCAGGATTACGAAATAATTATTATTTTAACGAAACTTAGTGAGTAGATAGCTTATACATGTAAGTTAAGGATGATTCCATTAAATTTTCAGATTGATCTGGATTAAGATCTGGGCCCAATTTCATAAAAGCATTATAACTTAGTATATTACAAGATTCCAAATGCCTAGTTGGTTGCTTGCTAGCAATCAACTAAATCGCATTCCATAACACCATTCTATGAAACATTCTTACTAGTTGCTTGCTTGCAGCTTGCTAGAATGGTGTGGATTTTGCATAATCAACAAAGTTCATGGTCAGTTTGAGTTAAAAATAGGAAAAGAGTTCAAATCAGGTCAATCTGTGGGTTGTATTGTCAATGCATTCCTCTGTACCGTGTACATTTGTATCGGCCTAAGCACATGTTTCAGAAATGGCTAATTCAGAGGGTGTTTCAACTCAAAAAAGGGGAAAGAAGCCTAATTACTCGACTCAGGAAAATCTGTTCCTTGCAGAACGCTATGAGGAGTTTAAGGTTATCCTTGACTCTGCGCATAAGGATGTCAATACAAATTCCCAAAAGATGAAAGATTGAAAGTGACTTAGAATGGTGCTAAGGATTTAGACATACCCTAAACCTATTCTAATTTTAGCAAACAACTAGGAACCTTGCTAAGCGTATAATGGTTTTATGGAATAGATTTAGCAAGGAACTAGAGATAGAAAGGAAGTTAGCAACCAACTAGGCTTAGAATGCTTTTATTTTATCACTTTGAATGATTTTTTGTATACATTGGGAGATACATGTAGGGTGCTTTGGCGGTTTTAGCAGAGGATCGTACGTGCTCTACAGAGTGACCATATTCTAGTTATTATTATGTATCCGTGAAAAAACCACAAGTAAAGAACTCACCTCCGATATACATCACAGAATGGCACAATGCATTGTATCTCCCTGCATTGTTTACTGTGGTCCCATAAGCATCTCATGATGTCCCCCTTATCTCGTATCTTGTCTATCAGGAAATGCTCCTTCAGTTGGAGGATCTGTTTTTTCCCCTGCAAAAAAATATGAACATAACATGAGATATATGCTCATGGTGAGAAAGGGAATTTCATAAGCTTTCTAATGATACCCATCACAAGTGTGTATCTGTTTAGGTTAACCAGTTATGGTCTGATGAAGATGACAGGTGTATATTTATTTGCCGAATCCACATTCCGAGAAAAACTGCTTTGAAATAAAAAAAGAGAAACACACGAGAGGTCCAGAATCAAAATTTGGGGTTCAAAACATTTTCTGGAAGCAAGAAGAATTAGTAATTTACCAACGATCTCCACAAAGATGAAGGGATGTCTAAAGTACGTATGGACGGTAAAGCTGTGTGTTTTAGCGAGTGCAACAAATAACCAGAAACTAGGTGTTTGTGCCCTTGGGCAAGTCACTTAACTACAATTACCTCTCTCCAGTCAAGCGTATAAATGGGTACCTGAGAGGGTCGAGGCCAATTGTGACCCAGCACGAGTATAAAATGAGACACTTTGCGGCAAAAATGAAAATTGAGATTTTGATTTCATCATTTAAAGCTAAACAAGCTTTAAATGATGAAATCAAAATCTCAATATATTTTTTTTGTCGCAAAGTGTCTCATTTACTCGTGCTGGGTCACAATTGAGCACCTATATCGACAGCCGCGTGGCCCATGGCCTGATGAACGGGGTAATAATTGTAAAGCAAAAATCCAATCGATCTCTGGCTGTGCTCCATGGTCATTATTGGGTCGTGTGGCGGCTGTCTACATGTACATGCCATCGACTCGACAACGTTGTAGCGGCGTCCTTCGCAATTCATCTCCTCAGCTGCCAGTAAGGATGATTACCCCACTATTATTATTATAAATGTGACCCGCTCTGTGAAAATGAGTCAAATGTCGCACAGTGCGCTTACGAGATTTGGGTGGTTGAACGCGGAGAGGGGGGTTTTTGTTCGAAAATTCGATATTCCTATTTCATGATTTTCACCTTGGTTAGGATCTATATTTTCAATTTCTACATTAAAACATGCTGAATTAAATCAGATTTAGTGAGAAAAACCGGTTTTGTATTCTATTGCATACATCTCACTAAAGGGAAATAATTTTATTAATGCATGATTTCTCATGAATGGGGTTTTTAGATTTCGCAAAATCGTCAAAATTAAAATCGGTGTATCACAAGAACGCAACATGTTACAGACCTCCCACATATCAAATTAAAGAGGACAGTGCACTCTTTATAATGGTATACATAACTCTGTTTGTCAAATTTTCGACACCTGACTCATTTTCACAGAGCAGGTCACAAATGACCATGATTCTCTATACAATGTTAAATTTTCACAGGCAGTCAATAATGTTCTCAAAACAAACATTAAATTCAGACAGGATAGCAGATATTAATTGTTACCTTCAAACAACTGCCAGAGCAGTTACTGTGCGACAGTCTCTTCATGCAGAATATAGATCGCTCCAACATGAGATGACACGGCTCTTGAGGACTTTGATCCTATTTCAGAGTTCAAAAATTAAAAGCAAAATTGATTTAATTGGAACTATGGTTCGCTTATAAATCTTAAGTACATCTTTCCAAAGTTGTAATCGGGTCAGTTCGCGGGTCAGTTCGCGGGTCAGTTCGCGGGTCAGTTCGCGGGTCAGTTCGCGGGTCAGTTCGCGGGTCAGTTCGCGGGTCAGTTCGCGGGTCAGTTCGCGGGTCAGTTCGCGGGTCAGTTCGCGGGTCAGTTCGCGGGTCAGTTCGCGGGTCAGTTCGCGGGTCAGTTCGCGGGTCAGTTCGCGGGTCAGTTCGCGGGTCAGTTCGCGGGTCAGTTCGCGGGTCAGTTCGCGGGTCAGTTCGCGGGTCAGTTCGCGGGTCAGTTCGCGGGTCAGTTCGCGGGTCAGTTCGCGGGTCAGTTCGCGGGTCAGTTCGCGGGTCAGTTCGCGGGTCAGTTCGCGGGTCAGTTCGCGGGTCAGTTCGCGGGTCAGTTCGCGGGTCAGTTCGCGGGTCAGTTCGCGGGTCAGTTCGCGGGTCAGTTCGCGGGTCAGTTCGCGGGTCAGTTCGCGGGTCAGTTCGCGGGTCAGTTCGCGGGTCAGTTCGCGGGTCAGTTCGCGGGTCAGTTCGCGGGTCAGTTCGCGGGTCAGTTCGCGGGTCAGTTCGCGGGTCAGTTCGCGGGTCAGTTCGCGGGTCAGTTCGCGGGTCAGTTCGCGGGTCAGTTCGCGGGTCAGTTCGCGGGTCAGTTCGCGGGTCAGTTCGCGGGTCAGTTCGCGGGTCAGTTCGCGGGTCAGTTCGCGGGTCAGTTCGCGGGTCAGTTCGCGGGTCAGTTCGCGGGTCAGTTCGCGGGTCAGTTCGCGGGTCAGTTCGCGGGTCAGTTCGCGGGTCAGTTCGCGGGTCAGTTCGCGGGTCAGTTCGCGGGTCAGTTCGCGGGTCAGTTCGCGGGTCAGTTCGCGGGTCAGTTCGCGGGTCAGTTCGCGGGTCAGTTCGCGGGTCAGTTCGCGGGTCAGTTCGCGGGTCAGTTCGCGGGTCAGTTCGCGGGTCAGTTCGCGGGTCAGTTCGCGGGTCAGTTCGCGGGTCAGTTCGCGGGTCAGTTCGCGGGTCAGTTCGCGGGTCAGTTCGCGGGTCAGTTCGCGGGTCAGTTCGCGGGTCAGTTCGCGGGTCAGTTCGCGGGTCAGTTCGCGGGTCAGTTCGCGGGTCAGTTCGCGGGTCAGTTCGCGGGTCAGTTCGCGGGTCAGTTCGCGGGTCAGTTCGCGGGTCAGTTCGCGGGTCAGTTCGCGGGTCAGTTCGCGGGTCAGTTCGCGGGTCAGTTCGCGGGTCAGTTCGCGGGTCAGTTCGCGGGTCAGTTCGCGGGTCAGTTCGCGGGTCAGTTCGCGGGTCAGTTCGCGGGTCAGTTCGCGGGTCAGTTCGCGGGTCAGTTCGCGGGTCAGTTCGCGGGTCAGTTCGCGGGTCAGTTCGCGGGTCAGTTCGCGGGTCAGTTCGCGGGTCAGTTCGCGGGTCAGTTCGCGGGTCAGTTCGCGGGTCAGTTCGCGGGTCAGTTCGCGGGTCAGTTCGCGGGTCAGTTCGCGGGTCAGTTCGCGGGTCAGTTCGCGGGTCAGTTCGCGGGTCAGTTCGCGGGTCAGTTCGCGGGTCAGTTCGCGGGTCAGTTCGCGGGTCAGTTCGCGGGTCAGTTCGCGGGTCAGTTCGCGGGTCAGTTCGCGGGTCAGTTCGCGGGTCAGTTCGCGGGTCAGTTCGCGGGTCAGTTCGCGGGTCAGTTCGCGGGTCAGTTCGCGGGTCAGTTCGCGGGTCAGTTCGCGGGTCAGTTCGCGGGTCAGTTCGCGGGTCAGTTCGCGGGTCAGTTCGCGGGTCAGTTCGCGGGTCAGTTCGCGGGTCAGTTCGCGGGTCAGTTCGCGGGTCAGTTCGCGGGTCAGTTCGCGGGTCAGTTCGCGGGTCAGTTCGCGGGTCAGTTCGCGGGTCAGTTCGCGGGTCAGTTCGCGGGTCAGTTCAGAAACATCAAGAGAAGCTTTAACCAGTTAGCGCCAGGATTATTTTAACATCACCGAGCCGAGGGGCAGGATTATTTTTAACGAAACTCGATCCGAAGCAGGTTCAGGCCGATAGTGCCGGGAAGCACACCCACGCATTTCCGGCCTTGCGCGCTGCTGACATACATTTCCGAACTTGAACTTGGCGTGTTTATGCGTCATCCGTTTCGAATTTTGGGAAATTTTTGCATTTATATACGTCATCCGGCGCGAACTGGTTAACAAAGAAATGCTTTTGTCAAAGTTCATTAGAAAAAGCTAAGATACACCATTGGTAATTGCTTGAATTATCACGAATGGGTGGATTAAGGGGGTTGTATTTTATAGTAAATATTGTTTAACTGACATGTCCGAAGTTTTACAATCATGGATGCTGAGAAAAGCCAGAAAAATGACGTTTGTTTTCAACTGGCGTCGGGCAGTTGTTCTTATGTTGTTCTTGGTTTTGTTTGCGATCATCGGGCGACGATCGTGATTTAAAAAAAAAAAAATTCAATTTTCCGAAACAATTACAGGATATCTAGGCGCAATCGTTTTCCTGGATACCTACGATCAATAATTACTTATATGTAAGATATTTTTTAATAATTCGGTAGTAAAAATGTTTGAGATCTGCAAATGGTGTATTTTATTTTTAAATAGCTTGCGATCGACATGACGCACACGAACGTGGGCGCTATATATTACTGGTCGGTTTAGTGCACGGCGTGTGCACAACAAATAAAGCTGCATTTGGCCCTCTCAGATTTCATAAACAGAATAGTATCATGTTGTTTATTTCCTTTCAAATGGTTTTCAAGAAAGAAAAAAGTTTATTAGCAGGCTTCAAAAATGTCCAAGTGCCTCCAAACAGAAGGAAAATAGCTTGGGAAAACACATGAAAGAAACATCTAGTCAAATTACTACTGGTAGTATTTTGGTCTAAACAGAACAAAAACATGTTTGAAACAGGTACAGTACATGTATAAAACAGACATTTTCAGAAACTTATGCAAGGGTAAAGTTCTACACTTACCTTGTATTTATAATTTGGGCTTGTACATCCATAACCCAACATCTGCCCAGTTGGAGCCATGATACATGTGTATGGCTCACTGCCACTCACAACCTGAGACTTAGTGTCTCTTTCCCTGTAGCCATTGGACTGTCTTCTGCGACATGGCCCAGCGAAGCCCTTGCCCAGAGGTGCATCGGGTGAAGTTTCCCATTCCTTCGGGGTTGGACCTCTGCTCTTCGAGCCGGCTCCTTGGTTGCTGAAGCCAGTTGCTCCTTCCACGCGACCGACGGAATAGATGCCATTAACCGTCGGTTGCGACCGAGCTCGATTCCGAGCGTTTGAGTAACCGTTGAGCTGGCGAATCCCGCTTTCTGCCACGCTCGGCGGGCTTTCTTGTGGGCTCACGTCACTCGCAGACTTCGCTCTTGCCGATGTTATTGGAGATGAATGGCCAATTATACGGGAACCAGCTAGATGGTTTGCCGAGGCAACGTGGTTGAGTTGTTGGGATGGGATTGGCTTTGCTTGTGCACCAGTGGTGGGGTAACCTGGTGGGTCCATGTTGCCATCAACATCGTCTACCGGTTGGCTACTCAAACCTTGGATGCCACTGTCTAATGGTTCCTTGATTCGGGATGTGCCGAGGTAAAGTGAAGGCTCTGTTGAATAAACAAGTATGATTTAATGCAAACCATTTTTTGCTATGACGAGACTTCATACAAACAGTAAGCAGTGATCAGCCAGGTGATTAAGAACTGGGGCCAATTTCACGGAGCTGCTAAGCACACAAATTTGCTTAGCATGAAAATTTGTCCTTGGTAAAAACACGTAGAATTTTGGCTGTTAACTTGTTTTTAATGAGCAAGACTTGTTTGTGCTAAGCAAATTGTTGTGCTAAGCAAATTTGTGTGCTTAGCAGCTCCGTGAAATTGGCCCCTGTCCAATTGTTGGACACAAATGTCTGATTCACATGCATTCACAATTTCCTAAAACGATCTTGTTTAACAATTTCATCTAATGTTTTGAGGAACACCCCTCCAGCTATTTTAGCCCTAACCCTGCCAGACACAGCGCAGTGCATCAGGTAGAAAAAACAAGTCTGGTGCACTTTATTAGCTGTCAAAAACATCGTATAAACAACCAGTCCGAGACTATGAAAGCTAATACCCATTGAACAATGCCAGAGATGAACCCTGCTGCGTTCTGTGACCACAGACTCTGAAGCAGTTTGACTCTGATATTTCCGACCTGATGGATCTTGCTGCACTCTTCAGGCAAGTCACTTTGACAAACTATGCAATCTGATGCGTTAGGGTTAATGGTAAATGTATGTGCCTCAAGCACCCTTGGAGATTGCGCACTGCTGCTCGATATGGCGTGATGTTTGTTGCAAAGCGCATTGAGACTTTATATACAAACTGAGTAGTATTGAGCATGCCGTGTGAAGTTTCAACCCATGAATAGGCCATGAACCAGACTTCATTATTCTTAGGAGTCTAAATTTAATGCGACACTGATAAAGAATTTCAAAACTAGCTGGGCCATGTTTTATGGGTCGTATTTCCCGTGTCGGACTCTTGACTAACAGGAATTAGAATGGTATTCATGGATTAGAAAAGAGAGATCTTAAACTTTAACTTCTCACCTGATTCGGCTGATAATTCCAAATGTAATTGCTCTTCAGAAATAATACTGTCCTCCAAAGCCCAGGATTGGGAGCTTAACGGCGCCATCGATTTTGCCAGGTACATGTACTTGAGAAATTTGTTGTCTGTTTCCACTTCTGTCGAGATCAGTCCAGTTAAGGCGTCCTTCAAACTGCTTCGCTCAATTTCGCGGAGGTCAAATTTGGGGAACGGAATGTTCAGATTGGCGTTGACAATCTCCTCAAAGTACTTCATAAGCTCGGGGTTTGCGGTATTTGAGATCACTTCGTCTCTAATGTGCGAAGGAATCCTGATGCATACCGGTACATCGCACAAGTGTCGAGGTAGAAGTGTCTCCCGCCATTCGACTTGTCTCTCGCCTTTGCCCAATTGCGATGCTTTGGGTTGTTTGGCGAGGCCTTCTGCATTCGGCTTGCAATGAGGAGCATCTTCGTTACTCGGGAAACACGACTTGAGATTTTGGTAGTCATCTTCGAGAGCCTTCTTTTGGCGATCGTCTTTGTCCACTGAAGTCTCGGAGGAGCCAAAGACACTCGGGAAATTTTCGCATTCAGAGATGTCATCGCTGCCGCCGGTCCCATATCCACTGGATTTCTTGGACTGGCGAAACCTCTCGCCCTTCTGTCTTCCCTCTTCTGATATGAATTTTTCCTCCTCGCCGTTTACTTCAATCTTTGGGATGTCGCGACCAGAGAGTAAAGTTGGCGACTCTCGAACCTCTGACGATAAACTAACGGACGACCGATATCTTCCTGGGTCCCCGTTTTGGAATCCCTCGTCAGCAGATTTCTCCGAGACGCTCTTTGATTCCTGAAGGTGACTTTCAACTCCTCCACAATAACCAGACGGTGGTTGTTGCTGACAGACGTCCAACTTCCTTGGAAAAACATCTGAATAATCGATGTAATGACCCAACATTATTTTCTCTTGTTTACAACCGGCGAGCATTCCGGACGAGGCAGGAAGCCCATCCGAAATATCTCTTTTTCGGGGGGGCTTCTCAGCTTCTTCTTTTTGGCGCGGAATCTCTTCTGCTGAAGCGAGCGTAGTTTGATGATAGCGAACAGTCTCGCTGTTTCTCTGTCTAAAGAGGAGTCGGTCGTAAGCTGACAACCGAGCACTGTACACGTACTTCGCAAAAAGCTGGATGGTTTTGGCAACGTTTTCATCCTGGGAACGGGAGACATTTTCACCCTGTGGTGAATTGTTCTGCGAGGAGTTTTCCTGTGTCGCAATGGAGTTTGGCAAATTGCGATGTGAAACTTCTTTGCTGTGTTCATGGATAGGCTTGAGCCTTGGAAATCCGGACTGAATTGTAGGTACGGTTTTGCCGTTTTGATTTGGACCTACGGGTCCATCTGCCACGTCCGAGTTCTCTGTAACCGCGGACTGCCTGAAAAATGGCCTGCGTCCCACCGACACATAGCTTGAGTGGATCTCCATCTTGGAGTCAGCGGTGACGATGAAAAACTTGGAATCGTCTTAATGCAAGTCTTGAAACACCGACTGTTCAGAGTAAATTGTTTAAGTCATTCAGACTAATCTCGATAGACGTCTTTATTTGTTGCAAAAGCAGATGTAATGGTCTTTCAGTTACAGAAGCCTGTAGAAGAACCACACTGAAAGAAAAACATGAAGAAAAATAAAAAACAATTTCATAATTTCCGCTGAAACCAAAATTTTCTAACTGCTTGTCTCGAAAGTAAAACAATACAATGCTTTCAATGGTAGTGAACGGGACAGAGTATCCGCCGCTGTTTGTATGGTCTGCATTCAAATAGTCGACGTAGAATAATAGAGGGCAATAGGGTCCACGATTGACAGAAAGTCTACAATTGAAAATCGCGTACAAAACCTATGGGAGGCCTTCCAAAATAGTTAAAGTACAAACAAAAGAGGGACAATATGTGACCTGTCATCACAAAATGAGCGTAAAGTCGCACGGAGTGATTTCCCAGTACGGCCAGTCAAAGTCAAAATTTGAAGGGGTGGTCGATTTTGAGATTATATGTTTGTTTTAAAGACTACATTAAATCCCTGGAACAATCAATTCCAAATTTTTCAGGACGATCAGATAAAACAAAATTAGTTTGAGACAATTTTGACTATGCCTTTCTTTGCGCGTTCACACAATTTCTCGCAAGAAATGCCCATTTTCTCATAATCTCTGTATTAAGACTCCAGACTAAAAAATAAAAATAAAAAAAATATTCATTATCAAACATCCAAGTGTTATTTATACCATTAGAAAGCTCGGTTTCAGCAGAATTTAGAAATACCCATATCTCAATTTTGTATTTTGCCGACTTTACGCTCATTTTGTGATGACAGGTCACGATGGAAGGTGTACACACAAATTTGTGGGTGGGTGGGTTCGGTCAGTTGGTGGGTTGGCAAGCGGACAGTTTACTCGGCATTGAATCTGATTTGCGCGATGGACCGGTGGCCCGCACGAGAGCAAAAAAAACTCCAATAACAACATAAGAACCACTGCCCGACGCCGGTTGAAAACGAACATCGTTTTTCTGGCTTTTCTCAGCATCCATGATTGTAAAACTTCAGACAGGTCAGAGATTTCAGCACTTAGTACCCAAACGTTTATTATTATTTTTTTGGTGAATGGGTTTCTAGATATAGGGTTGGCGGTAATAACAAAAAAATTGTTTCCCTAAGTCTGAACCCCAAAATAGGGTCGGTCGGAAATGACAACCACAGAAATAAAAAAGTGACTGCTTTTACTCTCTAGATAGCATTTGTACTAAGCACCCTCCAAAACGAAAGTGATTTCTCATCATGGGAGTACCCTTCGATAAATTACTATGCGTAACAACGGATGAACTAACACAGCAATGAACAAACGGAAGTGTCCTGACTGAACAAAACTTTCTTTGTTTGCACAGAATGTACGTAAATGATCAAGCACCATTCACAGTGTTTGAGGTTTTTTTTTTAACATGTAATTTCTGGTTAAAGGTAGAATACACCATTGGTAATTGCTTGAATTATCAGGAATGGGTGGATGTAAAAGGTAGGATGCACCATTGGTAATTGCTTGAATTATCAGGAATGGGTGAATGTAAAGGTAGAATACACCATTGGTAATTATATGAATTATCAGAAATGGATGGATTAGGGGGATTGTATTTTATAGTAAATATTGTTTAACTGGCCTAGGTCCAAAGTTTCACAATCATGGATGCCGAGAAAAAAAGTAAGAAAATGGCATTCCTTTTCAACCGACCGGTGTCGAACAGTTGTTCTTGTTTTTAGCGATCACCATCCGGCGATTGTAAAAAAATGTTTATAAAATCAAATTGTTCAGAACAATTACAGGATATCTACATGTAGCTCAATCACTTTGCTGGATGCTGAAAATCATTATTTAGTTTACAAATAAATTTTGTTCTTAACCCTTTAAACTCAGGCCTGTTTTCGAAGATTTTGTAGGTGTTGCTAGTTTGTATACAAATATCATTTACAGTGTACAAATCCCATATAAATGTATCATTGGAAAGCTTAAAAATAGGGCTATATTTTGGGGGGATATTTGGACCCCCAGGACCCTTAAGGGACTTATAAGTCAGATGTAGCGCGGGGCTGAGTGCAAAGGGTTAATAATTCGGTAGTAAACAATTTCAATATCTGCAAATGGTGTATCCTACCTTTAAAACATTAAGAAGAAGTATGTTCAAAATGAGCTCATGATCCTGGACGCGTTAATTTATGCCAGAGCCAATGTCATGAGCCACCCACATTTTATGAATAGTCAAAAAGTCAAAACAAGTCGAAAATGCAAAACAAATTTTGTTCAACAATTTTACATTGTGTTTTGAGGAACACCCTTCCAGCTATTTTAACCCTTCTAGATATATAGTGCTGTTGCCATTGAATTGTAAGACCTTTCAAAACCTTTCAAGTTTGCTTTCAAATGTTTATCCGAGTTTTGGTGGGACTTGTGCATCTTGAAGGAAGTTAAAACTGAAAATTCATAGAACGGAAATGATATTACCGGTACCAGAAGTAAAAAAAATATAAAAACAATTACAATCGAGGGAAATTGTCTGCATTCAAATTTGGTTCAGAGAATTGTTCACAATTGAACAGAATCACTCGTGCCTAGATATTCCTGAAAACTGATGGTATTGATAAACTTTATATAATAATTTTTTGGAAAATCCATCTACGGAATAAATCCGCAAATTTTTAGGTTAATTCAAACATTTTGTCCGAGTTTTGGTCGGAAGTACAACTTGAGGGAAGTTAAAACTAATAATGCATGGAACGGAAATGAGATTACCAGAAATAAAAAAATAAATATAAAAAAATATAAATACAATCGAGGGAAATTTTCTGCATTCAAATTTTGTTCAGAGAATTGTCCACAATTGAACAAAACCACTCGTGCCTAGAGATTCCTGAAAACTGACATACATGTACGTGTATGGGTGCAAGGTTTTTATTGACACAAAATGTACAAAAATAACTACAATCGATACAGCCCGCAGAGTTGATACGTCACGCAGAATTGACACGGCAAACGTACTTCAAACACAACACGTCAACCATGCATTCATGGAATTGAATTGGGAACAGACCTTTTATAATTGACAAATCAAGCGCTACGCTTTAAATGAAGGGCCGTCAGTCACATTTTTGTTAAGTGAAAAAGGGAAGAACAGGGTCACAAAATTGGTGTCACTGTCAATTTTTCTCGGACTCCAAAATAGCAATTGAATTGGACAAGTTAGTATTTTTTTTTTTTTTTAAAGTGTTCTATTGCTGTGTACGTGCTCTTTAAAGGGGCTAATTTTGTAATAGACAGGTAAACACCGTATTTAGATGTATTGACGAGTAACCCAAGGTTTACAGCATGACATTAGTAGTTTTTAGTGGGCCGAGGAGAAGGAGGGGCGGGGATGAAGGGTGGGGGGGGGGTAAAAAGATGAAGGGTGGGGGGGGGGGGGGGGGGGGGTGAAAAGAGGAAGGGGGGGGGGGGGAAATGAAAAGGGGAAGCGGGGGGAAAGGAGAAGGAGGGGCGGGGATGAAGGGTGGGGGGGTGAAAAGATGAAGGGTGGGGGGGGGGGTGAAAAGAGGAAGGGGGGGGGGGGGGGGTGAAAAGAGGAAGGGGGGGGGGGGGAAATGAAAAGGGGAAGCGGGGAGAAGGGACTTGCTAAAAGTTTTTATGTGTAAAATGCAGGATATTTCCTTAGGAGTCACAGTGTCTAACAATAAATGTGGTTCTCGAACTGCGCGTCACACCATGAGCAAGTTCAGGCGCGAACTATAGTCAACCATTAGTCAGTCTCTGCTTTTACCAATGCGCATGCTCAAATGCAGTTCGCTCGAACGGCTCTAGTCGAACTATTGTTGAAAAGATGGCAACCGCTTTGTTTACATTTGCGACATGAATGAAATGGGTATTGCCACTATTCTTCCACGCATATTTAAGTAGGATAAGCCATAACGTTAGTCATGTTGGTCCAAAAACAAGGCAAAAATTACATTAGGACCGCCAGATTTTCACTTAACGTTACTGCCTTTCCCTCCACCCGACTACTGACATCACCTTTTTCTACGTCACTGGTTCTCTCCATGTTTTTCTATGAAAAAAGGCTACTGTCAACCAGCGGCAACCGTGCTCCGGGGTCTGGTTCCAAATAGTCGACTAGATAGTCCAACCATCCTGCGTTCGAGCGACGTTAGTCGAACTATGGTTAACTATAGTTCGCACCCGAACTTGCTCCAAGATGGTTCGCAAGCCTTTGGCTGTTTTTCGAACCCTAGCTTTGTCTTCGTCTCAGGCTTCATTCATACAGTTTAGCAATAGACTGTAGCCAGAGACGGATCCAAAGCCAGGGTTTAGGAAATGGCCTTGGTCTGTATGTAACGGAGGCTCTAATTGGGCGCATGATTTTTTTGCGCTAATAACCATGGATCTTGCCGTACCGGTATGTCCGCAGGGGTTTGAGCGCTATTAGTAGAAAGCGCGTAAAAGCGCTGCATGGCTCAGGATGCGTCACATCTGCTCTCGCGATTACCCCAGAACCTCAATATGTGACCTTTAACCCTAACTCCTTACACAACAAAGGAAGTTGGAGGATTTTGAAGGGATTGTATTGTTCAATAACAATGGTGAGGGAGTTAGGGTTAATATCACCCATTTGTGCGCATGTAACACGCATAATCTATGCAATTTGATCAATTGGAGTTGAACTTCAAGTTTTCAAATGAGAGGCCATGCAATAAGCTTTGAACCCAGCAGCCTGATATCGGGAACTTCAGAATACGACAAGAGAATCCAATGCGCCGTATTTTTGGCCGCATGAGGGCGCTGTAAGACGCCATTTTCTGGGTACCCAACACGGGCAAAACAGCCGTTTATTGAAGTAGTTTTAGTAACTTTACTTAAATCTAAAAATTGAAAAGAAGAACAAAATATTTTGAAGCTGTAAGAATATTTAAACTGACGTGAATTATCTCCTAATCACCTTTAATTATACCCCCAAATACCGTGAGCACAGCTCCCTCTACGTTCAGTACTACGGCCTACATGTACCGGTATTGTCATTGTTGGTGGTTATTAACCCTTTGAACTCAGCCCCGCGCTACACGTATCTGACTTATAAGTCCCTTAAAAGCTCCTGGGGGTCCAAATATTCCCCCAAAATATAGCCCTATTTGTAACTTTCCAACGATACATAATTATATGGGATTTGTACACTGTAAATGATACAAACTACATGTAGCAACACGTACAAAATCTTCGAAAACAGGCCTGAGTTTAAAGGGTTTTCCATTTTATTTGTGTCTGTGTTTTAACACTGTAACGTGTAAATATTGAAATCGTTTTTAATGTATGAACTTTTTTGAATGGAAAATACTTTTTTAGAATGTTTTAGTGATTTATTGAATAATTGTATTTTTCTATTTTCTTTGAAAATTTACTCAATAATAATAATTAATCCTATTTTTTATGTCTCCACAAAACGCCTCTCAACAAACCTATTTACGTCAATAACTATGAGGCATGTAATCGGAAGCAGAACTTGTTTTTGTTGGCCTTAAGCAACCACGAGCACCATAGTAATGGTAGCTAGGGTAACTGTAGCTAAGGTGACAATGCCATTCACTGTATAAATTACCCCTCACAGGGTGTTTGGCCAGAAATGTTTGTTCATGCGCCGGTTACAGTCCAGTCCACAAGCGTTCGTCTTTTGTTTTGATCCACCATTAATGGTAGTAATTGTTTGAATTATGAATGAATTGGTGGATTTGGGGGTTGTATTTTATAGTAAATATCGTTTTCTTGGCCTGTCCAAAGTTTTACAATCATGGATGCTGAAAAAAAGCAAGAAATACGGCGTTCGTTTTTAACCGGCGCCGGGCAGTGGTTCTTATTATATTGTTCTTGTTCTTGTTCTTGTTCTTGTTTTTTCGCAATCGCCATCCGGTGATTGCGTTTTTTGTTTTTTTCCAATTCTATTTTTCCGGAACAATTACTGGATATCTCGCGCAATCTTTTGGCTGGAATAATTATAATTACTTTCAAATAAGTAAAATATTTCTGAATAATTCGGTAGTGAATTTTGTTGATATATCTGCAAATAGTGTATCTTACCTTCAAAGTGTTCACTAAGTCTATGGGGTTATTATAATTATTATTATTGCAATTGTCAGGTTAATAGCACAGAAACAAAGGGAAACACAATAGGGTATCCAATGGTGACTGGAGCCAGTGACAATTGTTTGGCCAAAACAAGTTCAAAGCGGTATCACAAATAAATACATCAGAGAAAATAATTAGCGAAATGAAATATTGATTCTTCATTTTGGTTTGCAGAAATAAGCAAAAAGAGAAAAAAATATTACAAACGCAGACAATGGGTTGATACTATCGTGTTTCGCGACTTTCGCGCTTCTGGAGATGCATCAAAAATAGTCTAAATAAAACTAAAAAACAAAATATAAACCGCAGGATAGTGTTTTGGAATCGTCGGTAAATTCACTCAATAAAACACAAACAATTGGTTGATACCGTACTATCGTGTTTTGCCACTTTCACGCTTCTGGAGAACGCATCAAAAATAGTCTATTAAATAATACTAAAAACCAAAATATAAACCGCAGGATGGAGTTTTGGAATCGTTGGAAAATTCACTCGGAAGTTTGTAGAAAGTAAATCTTCTGTTAGTGATATTTGAATGCGTGTACTTGTGTTTTTTTTACACAAGTTTTTTTTTGTTTCGGACGTTGCGTCAAAATTTATAAATTCGGTTTACGGGTACTTGACCCGATAAAATGGAACCGGTTCTTGGCCTCCGCGGGCGGGTACCCCCCGGGTACCCGTGACCGGCTTACTGTATTTGACAGTGCACTCGCTAACGACGCAATTTATACCGGTAGTTCAGCTCTTTCGATCGCACAGTTATCTTTGCAAACAGCTTATATGGGGCGTGACCTTTTCATGCAAATTCGACCATTCAAACATGCACAGCATCTTGACGCAATCAACTACCCATTCAGCGGTCGCGCTGACCTGCGTTGCTTTTCTAATTAGTGCTGCTTTAAAAAGAAATTGTGTGGGTGCATGTAGTACGTGTTTTAGTAATCGCAGTTCTGTGACTGCTGATTGGCTCCCGATAAATAAAGCCTGCGAAGAAATAAGGAAAAAGATAAACCGCTGGATGCAATTTGCAAAGATCGGACCACTGTGCAATTGAGGGAGCTGGACTATAAATTGTGTCATTAGCGGGTGCACTGTCAAATACAGTAGTCTTTGGAAGACCAGTCTAAATGTTTAAAAAAGCGATAACTAACTAGAAATATGTCTGTTCTATGAACAGAGCATATGGCTTTTTCGCAATTTTTTCATTGTTCATTATACATTTATGATTTTATTTGTTAAATTTCCCTAGCATTTAATTTTTAAAAATTAAAATTGAAAAACATTAATTGGATTATATCTCTCGCGGTTTATTTTCAGCAATGTTTAAACGTTAAAAGGCCTTTTCATTGTAACTTCCGGTCTAGTGACGTCATATTTGTTTCTCTCCATTTAAGTTACTCCATGAAGGTATGATTATTGCTCGAACTACTCAGATTGCTTAGACTTGAAATCGTCCTTAAATTAAAAACTGAATTAAATTTGATTTTATATTATTTGATTTTATATTATTTTATTTTATTTTATTTTATTTTATTTTATTTTCAAGCATCATTTTTTTTTAAATAAATCATTAAATTACATAGCATAAATTAAATAGTGTAATGAGAATAATAGAGAAGGCTGACAAAAAGAGAAAGCCGAAGCTTAATTGTACAACTACAACTTACAAGGCCAGGCCCATGAATAAAACATTAAATGTACATTAGAATATCGGTAGGCTATACTTACATTACAATTTGGAAATGATTTACTCGGGACAAAGCAGGTTAACTGTGTTGCAATGCTGACCAACAACCTCGGCATAGTATTTACTCTGCTACAGGTGGAGATGTGACCAGCACGATGCGACGACAGTCGGCCGTGCAGACGCGATTATGCACGGCAGCCAGATCTCAACTAAGCTGGTCCGTCACACCACGTTCCTCGTGCTACTCAACTTATGAGCTGCCGTATCAAAAACCGCTCGTTTTTAAACACCTTCACGCCACGTGACACTTGAATGGAGCTATTTATGACTTCTTATAGTGACCTTCAATTCAGAGAATATAATAATCCACAATGTGAAGATCAAAATTCTATTGTGGAGCATTTTTATACTAAGTTTTAGCGCTGGAATCCAGTCCACGCACTCCCCTTGCGTGCTGCCTGGGAATTCCCGGAGCACGAAACATCATTAGACTCGCGTAGTCGGTCAATAATCAGGAAAATACTCTGTAGCTGTTTTTACACGAATACACGGTGTGAAATGTAATTTTAGTAACACTCTCCAAAATAAAACCATTTGGGAACTATGGCTTCACGTTCAAAATTATATTAATAGCTGTTTGACACGGGGTTTGTATCAAAATAGCATTTTTTTTGTCAAAGGAATAATGCGCAGACTGGGTAAGTTTAGTGTACACTGGCCCTGGGATGTGCCGTGATGCAGCTAGCTATGGTTAAGTTCCACGTACATGTACTCAGAAAACATTATTACGATTTCCGCGGGAAGTTTATTTCCCAACTTTTCGCAGAAGATAATACTGTACCCCAAATTAACTTTACTTCGGAGTGGGGGAAACCTCATCTATTTCTAGAAAAAACACTCTCTTGTTCAGAGAGTAGCCTCGAATGGCCCCCCAGCACAACAGGGTATTGTCTGCGTTAAATGCAACGCGGACAATACAACATTGTATTCGATTCCATAAATACTATACACTTCCACTTCATTTTTGGTTATGGGAAATTCTCATGATGAGAAAATTGTTTTTTCACAACTTTAGTGGCTCCAAGCAATGTATAGCACCAGCCGCAACAAAATGCCCATACTTTCTTTTTATTTGCTTTCAACATAATCTTCCTGGTCTTCATTACCATCTCTAGCCTACGCAGATGACCTTCAGGAATATGTCATAGTCAAACCGTCCCCTGTGAATTTAGCTGCTGCTGTTGGTAAAATTCGGGAATGTTTGCTTGAGCTAAAATCTTGGTTTAGGATTAATGGTCTGAAACAAAACGATGACAAGACTGAATTCATGTTTTTTTGTCCAAAACGACTCAATGGCCTTTGTGAAAAAAATATCTCTTACGGTGGGTGACTGCACAGTTCATCCATCGAATAAGGTCAGGAACCTTGGTGTCCTGTTTGACAGGAACCTTGATATGGAAAAACATGTTAGTAACATATCCCGAGTATGCCACTATATCAGCTACGTAACATCGGTAAAATAAGGAGGTTTCTTACTGATGATGCATGCAGAGCCCTTGCTCAAGCCACTGTTGTATCTAGACTTGACTATGCAAATGCCCTCTTATATGGTATAAGGGGCGATCTTATGAACCAGCTTCAACGAGTCCAAAACACAGCAGCTAGGATAATTACAAAGACAAATAAACGAGCCCACATTACACCTATCTTAACCCAGCTTCACTGGTTACCTGTTTGTCAGAGGGTAGTTTTTAAGATTTTATTGTTGGTATATAAAGCACTTAATGAACAAACGCCAACTTATGTTACTTCCATGATCCAGCAGTATACAGACCAACTCGGGCTCTGCGTTCTGCAGATCAATACCTCCTGTCCGTTCCAAGAACAAAAACAAAGGGTTTTGGAAAGAGGTCCTTTAGACAGGTGGCTCCTGATCTGTGGAACGCACTGCCTTTGGGTGTGAGGTTGGCAGGATCAGTCAGTGTCTTCAAGAAAGTGCTGAAAACTCATCTTTTTATTAAATGTTTTAACTAGTATATGTTGTTTGTTTAAAATATATTTTTAGTTTTTGACGTATGATGTATGTTTTTATCCTAAGTTTAATGTAAAGCGCCTTAGAGCTTTTTTGGATTTTGGCGCTATATAAGTAATGTATAATAATAATAATAATAATAATAATAACCCAAAGAACAAAATTAGAAGTCATTTTTGTGTTGCGGGTACGGGTACCGACACTGGCCGCGCGCACGCTATATGCGTTCTTAAAAGACAACGCGCGCGTGTGTGCATTTGGCAAGCCATTGGTTAGACTGTTTCCCGGCGCCCTGAAGTTCAAATGACAATGGGTTCTGGGAACCAGACTAGAGATTGGCTGGGAGCGCGTGCGTATTACTACATGAGCTCGACACGCGCACCAGGCCAATTTCATGAAGCAGCTATAACAAAAAATTGCTTTTGCACACAAAAAAAGTGTCCCTAAAAATCCATGTGCTTTTCATGCTAGCTGTATTTAAAGCAAAAAGCAGCTGATTATCAGCCATAAACAAAATACATCAACCGAACATTTGTAATTTAATCCTGTCTGTAAGCCAGTTTTTGCTAAGAAAATATTTGTATGCTGATCTGAGCAAATTGTTGTGCTTGGTCCCGGCTGCAGCCAGCTCTGCCATTTTGGTACAGCAATTCCAAGATCTATAGCTCCTATTCGTAGATAAGAATATGCAATCGCCTATTCTACAAAATTAAAGATGATTACTCTTCCTAACCACCAATAACGAGTATTCACGTATATACAAGCATGTTTTTGTTTCAACTTTATTCCTATAGTTTATTATTTTTAATATTTCAAGATAATTTAATTTTATAATTCAATATGAAACTAGAAAATAAAAAAAGTAGCACAAGGACGCATAATATTAACTAGTTCGCGCCGGAATTAGTTTAACATCACCGAGCATTTCCGGTCCTGCTCGTTATGCGTCATCTGTTTTGAATCTGGGGGAAAACCTTGCGTGTATATACGTCCTCCGGCGCGAACTGGTTAAATAAAGGTACGAAACATAATGAGGTATGCAGGATTTCAAGAAGACAACGGTGAAAAAAAAGGAAAAGCGGGATCAATTCTGAACCCCCCCCAAAAAAAATAAAATAAAAAATAAAATAAAAAAAAGAGAGAACGAATTCAGAAGGAATTTAGAGGACAAAATCAAAATAAAAGTAGGACTTTTGCTGGCTTTTTAAGATTTTTTTTATACTGTCGATGTTCACAGAATCTGTGTGTGAAGATTAATTATCAGACTAATTATCACAAGGTCACGTCCGCAGGTCAAGTCGTCCTCCGCTCACCCAGCAAATTATAGGTAGCACTTTGGTGCGATATAAAAGTGAACTTAGAGTTATAGACGGGTGTGGCGCTCTGTCTCAACCATTATCTTGCTGGGTCTTAACAAGTTCGCGCCGGGATTATTTCATCATTCCCGAGCCGAGGCGCGGGATTATTTTTAACGAAACTCGATCCGAGGCGGGTTCACGCCGATGGTATCGGGAAGCACACCCATGCATTTCTGGCCTTGCATGCTTGCTGCTGACAGACATTTCCGGCCTTGCTCTTGGTGTGTTTATGCGTCATCTGTTTTGAATCTCGATAAAAATGTTTGCGTATATACACGTCCTCCGGCGCGAACTGGTTTTAACGACAATGGGATATACATGTACTCCCTCGTTGTATACGGCCAGTATCGACGATGCCTCCTCGACCTATCATGGGCCCTGTCAGTGTGTGAAGTTGCACGACAAAATGTAACACTGTTACGACAACATATTCAGTAAGGGAATAAATAAAACCGGCTCACGGGGCGCCTGGACGCGTTTATGCCCGCCGAGCCAAAGACGAAGGCATTAAACAATGCAATGTTTTCCCCACACTTTTTATTCTCTTAGCAATATCGAGGAAAAACGGAAGCAAGGCAAAGGGGTATGGGAACAACAACAAATGACAACCGGAACAAACTTTGTTTGCAGCGATTGTAATTTATTTAATCTAGAAAGTTCAGCCAGAGTTCAGCCAAAGTACATTCGAAACGGTATTTAAAACCGTCAGTTTTCTCTGTGAAACAAACACGATTGAAACTAGCCCCCAGCCTAAATTGGAAAAATAATACATCATAAATAATTTAAAATGAATTAAACAGGCACAAAATAGTAGTTGTTAATTAAATTGTATTGTATTGTATTTTTTCACACAGGAAATTTTGTGCAATGTGAAAAACGAAACTATTATTTGGCGTTCTACGCGAGCCTTTTATAGCACTCACCGAAATAGTTCAACAATGACGACATATAATTCCAAATAATTTAGGAGAGAGCCTAGTTAAAGGCTTGGGGAACTCCGAATACTCGAAACGAAAAACGAAAACGAAACTTGTAAAAATGATGAATTCTGTCTTGTTTTGTTCTGCCGGAAAAGTTTATCTTGGCGTGTGGGCGGAAGAGAACGGCTTTTTGTATACGTGATGTATACTTTCAAATCTCATCCGTTTTAGATTTTGATTATAAGCATTTCTTTCTAAAATCTACGAAAGTGAAACAAATAACAAGAGTTTTATGTTGGAAACACTTACTTTACGTTCTCAGTTTGCAATGAAAAGCTAGAGGTTTAATAATGTTTTTTTCGATGTATGTTTTTAAATGTCAAAGTGAACAACGAAATCGGCAAGACGGACTTGAACCTGCGACATCTGGAATAGCGGACTAGCGCTCTACCAACTGAGCGATATTGCCCTATGTTGGCGGTCTCCCAAATTGTCAGTATCTTTGTTCGAGGGCGCTAGTCTTAAGCCGTGTTCGCACTGGATAAACATTTTGCGTAACTTTACCACGACGCCGGGTAACATTCCGATGGGTTAATCTTCCCACCGTCCGCACTTGGATTTAATTGACGCGGGTAGAATTGCCGAGACCATGGGTAAACTAACCGAGCTGGCTCAAAAACAATAACTAGGGCGCCCTGCGTGACCTATGACCGCGACTTGACGACCGGATCGTCGTTCCCGACGCTAGCTCTCAAAATTATTTTCTTCCTGTGGTCATTCGACCGGGTGATGGAAGATTTAACCGAGACGTCGCGTACGCGTCCGCACTGGGCACCTTTGGCTCGGTTAAACTACCCATGCGGCGTGGGTAAGTTACCTGTGAGGAAAGTTACCCAGGGTAAATAACCCATTGGCTCGGTTAGTTTGCCCAAATTAAGTCCAGTGCGAACAGGGCTAAAGTCATAAACATTAGAATGCTGTGTGGCCAGGTATAGATCCCGCCCGATTGTACGACTCCTTTTCTCTTCTGGTACCATGCACTCACATTATGATGGGCAACATCTCTTGCAGGGTGGGTAGTCAATAATCCTCCTTTTGTTGGCATTTCCTCTTCATTTTTTGTTTGTTTCCTCTCCTAACCATGTTATGCATCATGCTCCTTGCATGTCCCCTTATTAGGTTTGTTTCATGTACATGTATACACAGCCAATTTAACTCTGAAGAAGATCTAAAGATCGAAATATTTGGCTCTCTTAACTTATTTGATTTGTATATTTCAGGTCATTCCAGCCAGTAAGCAGTTTGCAGCAGTTTTAATCTCATTGGTTTATTAGTAATGTACACAATACGTTTATTGATGAAACACGTTGACATTTCATTAATATTTTGTTTTATTATGACAAATGATTTATCTATACATGTATTGCGTTTGATAATGTACTGACAACCACAGCTCAGTCAATACAGCAGCCCATTTCCCTAAGTCTAAATAAATCCTTGAATATTTTGGTGTCTAATTCTTGCACTAAGAAATTAAATAAAATCACTCTTCCTTATAAAAGATGCTTACTGTATGTCGGCCTAACACTTGAAAATAGACATTAGAAAACATTAGAAAAACAAGTGATCCTCAATTCGCGAGTGTCGCCTTTTCCCATGGTCGATTCATTATATTTTATAATAAAAAAAGAAGAAGTCAAATTTTGTACATTTAGAAACGACCTCAATATTTACCCCTAGCATTACGGAGACACAGAGCTACGGTCATCCAGAATTTTGGACTGGGGTGCGTTCCACTTACGCGAACTGTTTGCGCGAACGTTCGCCAACGTTTTGAGTTGGCGTTAGTTGAAGTGAAACGATATTTTAAAAACTACGTTTTCAAAATGGCGGCGCCCAGTGAAAGTGACATCGTTTGGTTCGCTGCTTTTTGTCCAACTCATTATTTTTCTTTAAAAGATCCCTGTGAATGCTCAAAACAATCCACCGTTTATAACGAAAAGTATAAAACGTAAATAAAAACTGTGAAAAGAACCTGCCGTCTGCTAACCGCTTCGCCATCATTAAAATGCCGTTTTCGCTAACGTTCGCCAACATAATTGGCGAACATTGCGTTCCACTCAAGCGAACAACGCAAACGTTGGCCAACGTTCGCGTAAGCGGAACGCACCCCGGGTGTCTCCCAAAACTTAGGCAACACAAAAACAAAGTTGTTATGACTGCTATACTCTATAACGAAAGCAGGCGGCGGACTATAGTCTTGCTCCAAGACTGTTTTTTTTTTAATTTCGTTCCAGGACGCGCCCCGTACGTACGTCCGTCTATGAAGTTCAATAATCAATTCTCTGAAAACGGGCTTATTGAGGGCGCCCTCGATTGTACACTATCTACGGCTCTGTACACGCTATAATGGTTCTCAGAACCCAGTCTTGTCGCAAAGCTCGAAATTCCAAGGACATTCCAAACATAGCTCAAATAGCTACTCGCACGCGCTGCGACATGTGACGGATGCAAATAGCGTGGAAGTTTGTTGTGGTTTTCTTGTGTAGAACGAGTTTCGAGAGTCACAAATTAAAGTAACCACCGAAACTCGAGTTGTTTGGGTCTATATTCCTTCCTTCGTGGAGTTATGTTCCATAATATGGCAGCCAGAAAGTGTTCGCCTTTTGCGGAAGTGTAAAAAACCACATTGTGCATTGGTGCCTTGTGCAATTAATGGAAACGCACCGCGTGTATCGTACATTGAATGAAGACGACATTGTCACCGCACATGCGAGTACATGTAGCTATTTCAGCTATGCTTAAAATGCCCTAGGAATTCTCTACGGGTCTTTTCGAGCTTTTCGACAACACTTGGGCCGTTTTCCAAACCCCTAGTTCGGCTTCAGTCCATTGCTAAGCTGCATGAATAAAGACAGAGACGAAGACAAAGCTGGGATTTGGAAAACGGCCTAGGTTCTCAAAAGTTCGCGTGTACAATCGAGGGCGCCCTCAATAAACCAGTTTTTGGAGTATTGAGGATTGAACTGCGCATTATATATAGACTAGACGGACGGCGCGCCTAGGAACAAATGACAAACCCAGTCTTGGAGCAAGACTAGCGGCAGACAACTTGACAATTTACATGTACAATATGTTCACGAAATGATCACATGCTTTACAGCAGGTCCCCAGCCATGTCTTATATACATTATAAACATACCAAGAGTTTCATCGCAAAACGCAATACAAAATAATATGCATTTTTCCCAATTAGAGATACAGTCAAACCTGCCATTGCGGCCACCTGGCTTAACTGGCCACCTTTGCTTGGTCCCAGTTTGATTCTTGCATAAACATACCATAACCATTTCTGCTAATGCGGCCACTGCGTAACGCGGCCAGTGGCCAACCCATAATAGCCCACAGCAAATAAAATGTGTACAATTCGTCACCAACACCACGAAGTAGCACTCATGTACACACAGCGAATAGTTTTGATTTGAAGATACACGCGTTTGAATGTTTGCAAGGTTTTTATCCCGCAAATAAAATGTGAATTGAAAACCTGTTTGGGATTTATATAAAGTACTACATTAAAACGTCGTGAATGTGTTACTTATGTTTCCATGGGTTAATTAATAACGAATTAATTAAAGATTTAAGAAGAGGGTTACTTCGTGAAAACGAAATCTGCAGGAAATCCGTACAGTGCGCATACACAAAGATATCAGTGCTACTTCGTGAAAACGAAAACTGCAGGAAAACCGTACAGTGCGCGCACATACAACTCAGTGCTACTTCGTGGAAACGAAATCTGCAGGAAATACGTACAGTGCGCGCACACAAGCATCAGTGCTACTTCGTGAAAACGAAATCTTTGAATGCAACGTCGTTTTCAATAATGACCGTGAAGCGCGTACAATTCTTGTACACTGTAAAATATCCGTGTACGTGTACATATGCGTGTACCCCTGGGGACGAGAGTAGAGAGTTACTTCGTGGAACTACACAGACATGCAAAGTGCTCAGAATCGTTTTCACGAAGTAACACTCTATAGAGTGTTACTTCGTGAAAACGAACAATCCACCAAACCGCGTTATTTTACTTACACTCATTAACATAATTACCATAATAATTAACTTTTTAAATTGTAGTATTTAAAATATAATAGTTTTTGTCTTACTAATATATTTAATGCATTAAAAAATTTTTTTTTTTTTTTTTTTTACTGCATGGAAGTATGGTTGAGTGCTACTTCGTGGTGTCGGTGACGAATTACATTGCCGTGAAACCTGTGTACTCCGGCCGCAGAAATGAAGTGCGCCCTCTGTTGACTTTGAAATCTCCCCTGTTGTTTGGTTTGCTGGACTTCATACATGTACATGTATGGGTGTGTGTACATATGTACGTATTGCTATAGTGGCCAATTGCGTATAGTGGCCACGAAAACCGGCACCGTCGATGGCCGCTATATCAAGGTTTGACTGTACATGCAGTTGGCTTATCAATACGAACTGAGTATGTGCTTTCTCCGAGGGCTCAATTTCATACAACACGTAAGCACACAAATTTGCTTAGCATGAGAACTCTTTTGCAAAACAAGGTTTACAACCCAAATAATCAGGTGATGTTTATTGTTTGTGACTGGTACTCAGTTGGTTTTTGCTTAGCATGAAAGGTACATGAATTTTTGGCTGGAAACCTGTTTTTATTTTGAACACTTCTTGTGCTAAGCAAATATTTGTGCTTACATGTTTGATGAAATTGGCCCCATCATATTTTTCAAAAGTTGCACATGGAATTATAAGTTATTAACCGAAAGCCAGTTTTATACACTACACAATGATGGCCTAATCGCCAAAATGTAACAAAAATGACGTTTATTGCGATTTGCGATGATACTCTTCATAATCATATCGTATTATGCAAAGTCCACATGGCAACAACAATATTCCATACTTCGAAATGCAAATTCTTATATTCCACATGATCACGGCTGTCCCTAATTAGTTAAGACAGTTTCATTACAATATTTACACGGTGAATAAAATTACACTTTTCATTTTACAGAGTGCATAATAATAATTATATGAAGAGAAAAAAACCACAAAGAAACTAAATATAAGCAAAAACAAAATTGACGCAAAAGATGACTCAAGTGTTAAAGGGATCGTATAACGTTTGGTAATTACTCCAAAAATTAATGGCAATACAAACTTACTTGGTAAGAAGTACAGCAGCTTTGGATAGTATAATGCATTTTTAGAAACTGTTCACTTCGAAGTACTGCGGTTATGGAAAAAGATATCACTTTTTATCCCCCAAAATTTGAATCTGAGAAGCGTTACTGCAGTGACGTTTCTCAGATTGTGTATTCCAATGCAGATTATTCTTCCTGCGTGGACATAACCGCTCCAGATTTTCGGCAATATCTCAAAATCGCTAACACCTTTTGAAATGAAATTTGTACAGGTTAGTTTTATGGTATATATCTATAACTATATAGGATTGAAACAAACAGTGGGTTCCAATTACCAAACGTATACGATCCCATTAAGGCTACGACTGCTCAAGTGGTTGTTTTTTATAATGCAAATCGCTCATCACAAGGTCAAAGGCCACTGTGGTGAGCTACTAGAGCAAAAGTGTGGAAGAACCAGTCCCTCGATCACACTGAAACAAGACATTCTGATCCCTGCACAGTGAAAATAGGGTTGGGATGGGTAACTATAGTCCACAGCAAGGCATTAACCAGTTCGCGCCGGAGGACATATGTGACCCACCACCCCAAAACCAGGCTAAAGTCAAATTTTTTCATATGAGAGATTTTATACCATTGGATTGCTAGCGTTTTAAGCTTTAAAATGATACATCACATGCACCAGTACCGCTATGGAATGAAAAGTAACGACGCTTCAAAAAGTGACATTTTGTTGCCGTTCGCGCGGCAACAAGTTTGCTCAATTTGAGTAATAGCAACGACAACAAAAATCAGGAGAAGGCCGATATTATCACTTTTGGGGATTTTTAAAAAGGTTTAGACATGAAATTAAATTAGAGTTTTAACTAACGATTTACGAGGAGAAAAAAAAAATCGACCGGCAACACATTTTTTTGTGTAAAATGCCATATCTCGAAATGCCATATCTCGTGTTTTAGTTTAAGATGTTTAAAGTAAGTTTTCTCACAAACACGTTTTTTGAAACCCATGACTTTCTAGAGCGCTGTAAAAAGTATTTATCGCAAAACCCCTAGGTGTTATATACCATTGGAAAGCTCTCTTTCACAAGAATTTGAAAATACCAATATCTCAATTTTCAATATTTTTGACTTTACTCTCAGTTTGTGGTGACCCGCTCTGCAAAAATGAGTTTGATGTCGCATAATACATTTTCACGTAATAGTCCAGGAGCTAGCAGACTTTTATCGGTATTGTTGCGTACGAAAGGTTTGACACCTGAAATGAGTAGGACTATGTGTGGGAACCCCAAAATGTGGATTCTTAAGTTTGGCACTCTTGCACTGCCCCCTGGGGGCACTCTCAAAATGACCCCCTTATATTTTTTATCGGTATTGTGGCGTACGAGGACCAATTTTTTGTCATATGTACTTCAAGGGAGTCTAATTTCAAAAAGCCAATTCTTAAGTTTTCAACTAATGCACTAATCCACTTAAGAATGGCCTAATTAACGCTAATTAGCACTTTTATCGGTATTGTCACGTACGAGGACACATTTTGGCTCAAAATGTACTCCAAGATATCCTGATTCCGAATATCTAATTCTTAAGTTTCAACTCCATGCACTAATCCACTTAAGAATGGGTCAAAGATCGATAATTGACCTAATTACGTTTGGAATAATGTGACCCGCTCCATCGAAATAAGGAATAAGTCTCAAAAGAGTTATGGTCTGATGAAGATGACAGGTGTATATTTATTTGCCGAATCCACATTCCGAGAAAAACAGCTCTGAAATAAACAAAATTGACCAAAATCATACGGACAGCACAAACAAATACTTGGTCACGATTTTCACCCATGCATTCACTTCAACGGCCGATTGCGTAAAACGGCCTCAGCGACTTATTCCTGATTACGATGGAGCGGGTCACATATGCCATTTCTCCGGAACCACATGGGGTAGAGGATTGAAATAAGGTTTAATGTGAAGGTCTAAACATTGTGGACAAGGACCAGTTGTTAAAGTAGTATTTTGTTGGTGTCTTCATGGCTTAAACATGCAATTATGCCTAAAAGTGTACCCTTTTGACCCACCACGTGTTTATAATTGTATCGGTATGATCGAGTACGTCCACAAAACTTATGTCAACATGTTCATCTGGCAACCCAGAATACGAAAAACTCGTTCTTAAGTGTCCATCTGATGCACAAATCCGCTTAAGAATAAGAAATCGGTCAACTCATGAAAGCATGTTTAAGCTATTATGAGTTATTCCTCATGAAAAGGAGGTCTTCATCAAAAGTTTAATTTACCAAGAGCTTTTCGGAGTTTTCATGTGTATTTTAAGAATTGCTCGCATCCAATTATTAAGCTGGATAGTACAGTAACCATGTGTCTGTGTCTAGGACAATAAGACTATATTTATGCCCTATTGTTCATTGTACCTTATAAAATAAGCACGAGCTCTCGTGACAGATGAGGGCACTTGACAGAATATATTGATTGAAATAAACTTTAATTAAAAATCAAATCAAAATTACGTGTAACACTGTCACAATACTAAACACATTAATTACAATATTGCACTGCACTGCACTTGAATTAGAATGAATCTATGTTAATACAAGAACTATAAGGATATGCTTTAGTGTGACAAATTGCAAATATTGACATATGATACAATAATGATCTGCGTATTCATCTCGAACAAGCCAGCCCATGCCTAAACATGCAAATACTTCTTTGAAGTACGGTGCAATATTGCAGTTACTGTATATTATTATTATTATATCTTAATCTTGGTGATTTACATTTCCCAAACATGTTATCCATGAATAAAGCTGCAGCGCCTTGCTTACATGGATGTAAGTTCCCGGGTGTAAGTTATAATATTTTTTAAAAATATATATGCATTTTAACTGGCAGACTATCATGTCAAAATCTACTGGTAGCTAAAGTACCATGGACATGAATAAACTCAAGTTGCATTTATAGCAACTTGTATAGATGACTTCAATATAAGGACAAGATTAATGTGATTTAGTAAAGTAAGGAATAGCCTGTATCATAAATCGCTACAATTTTGTGTATACCATGATTCATAATCCAGAAACTTAGCGTTTTAAAAATCATACTGAATTGGCAGAAGTCGACTATTTGCCCTGCGAACGAAGAATCGTGGTTGGCTGCAGTCTTTGGAAAATAGAGCATCTAGAAACTACATGTAGTTCGGGGGGTCTCCCCTTGGATAAGGGATCAGTTAGGTTTCTGTTCTACAAAAATGTTCATAGCGTCATGGAGAGGATGAGGAGGTTAATACTGATTCTTGGTAAGCAACATTCATCATCAACCACAGCTTATTAAGCAAAAGATTATCAAAAAAAGTGTGGAAATAACCTGTAAAAGGTTTCCGTATTGTTTACGGTAAAGGTATGTAAATATTCATTGTGAGTATAGGCCTGGCCGTATAATTGCGAGTTACATTTTATTGGCACACCGCCACAATGAAATATCTCTCCGTCTCCTTTAATTTGTTGTGATGCTTGTAGTTTAGAAGATTTTGTAAATGTTCTACTCTTAGCTATGCAAAACATCAATAAGCATGATGGTCAGGGTATGGATATACACTCCAATCTGGTTTGAACTTGAAGGACATCAACTACCGCAAACCCTGGTAGAAGAAGATGAAATGAAGACTGACGGGAGTGAGGAAAGGCAAGAGGTCGCACCATCTGATGAAGAGGAAGGACTTTCCGAAGAGAACTAAATAACAGCCGAGTGATTCAATTTGAAACAAGGTGGGAATACACCAGCCGGGAATTGAATGATTCCATAATTTGTAACCATTCAAATCGCAAACTGAGAACATGACTATAATACATATTAAGTGTTACACGTAATTTTGATTTGATTTTTAATTAAAGTTTATTTCAATCAATATCTTCTGTCAAGTGCCCTCATCTGTCACGAGAGCTCGTGCTTATTTTATAAGGTACAATGAACAATAGGGCATATATATAGTCTTATTGTCCTAGACACAGACACATGGTTACTGTACTATCCAGCTTAATAATTGGATGCGAGCAATTCTTAAAATACACATGAAAACTCCGAAAAGCTCTTGGTAAATTAAACTTTTGATGAAGGCCTCCTTTTCATGAGGAATAACTCAATAATAGCTTAAACATGCTTTCATGAGTTGACCGATTTCTTATTCTTAAGCGGATTTGTGCATCAGATGGACACTTAAGAACGAGTTTTTCGTATTCTGGGTTGCCAGATGAACATGTTGACATAAGTTTTGTGGACGTACTCGATCATACCGATACAATTATAAACACGTGGTGGGTCAAAAGGGTACACTTTTAGACATAATTGCATGTTTAAGCCATGAAGACACCAACAAAATACTACTTTAACAACTGGTCCTTGTCCACAATGTTTAGACCTTCACATTAAACCTTATTTCAATCCTCTACCCCATGTGGTTCCGGAGAAATGGCATATGTGACCCGCTCCATCGTAATCAGGAATAAGTCGCTGAGGCCGTTTTACGCAATTGGCCGTTGAAGTGAATGCATGGGTGAAAATCGTGACCAAGTATTTGTTTGTGCTGTCCGTATGATTTTGGTCAATTTTGTTTATTTCAGAGCTGTTTTTCTCGGAATGTGGATTCGGCAAATAAATATACACCTGTCATCTTCATCAGACCATAACTCTTTTGAGACTTATTCCTTATTTCGATGGAGCGGGTCACATTATTCTAAACGTAATTAGGTCAATTATCGATCTTTGACCCATTCTTAAGTGGATTAGTGCATGGAGTTGAAACTTAAGAATTAGATATTCGGAATCAGGATATCTTGGAGTACATTTTGAGCCAAAATGTGTCCTCGTACGTGACAATACCGATAAAAGTGCTAATTAGCGTTAATTAGGCCATTCTTAAGTGGCTTAGTGCATTAGTTGAAAACTTAAGAATTGGCTTTTTGAAATTAGACTCCCTTGAAGTACATATGACAAAAATTTGGTCCTCGTACGCCACAATACCGATAAAAAATATAAGGGGGTCATTTTGAGAGTGCCCCCAGGGGGCAGTGCAAGAGTGCCAAACTTAAGAATCCACATTTTGGGGTTCCCACACATAGTCCTACTCATTTCAGGTGTCAAACCTTTCGTACGCAACAATACCGATAAAAGTCTGCTAGCTCCTGGACTATAAAGGCCTGCTTATTGTCTCAGAGGTGATTTTTTTTTCAACAAATCATTTTTTGGTTTTAGGGAATTTTGGTTTCTCCGACACCTATTTTTTTCAGAACTGATCGTTTGAAAAGATTGTTTTGATCTCTAAAGTAGATTTAATCAAGGTTTTTGTCATCCTCTAACCACAGCATCTAATGAAACACTCAAATTATAAATCTTCATTTCTGTTCAAAGACATTTTTAATAAACTGAGAAAAAGCAAATTTCAAACAATTGTAAAAGACAAATGCATTACACTACAGAGTTGTGCCATATGTCAAATGAAAGCTTAATTCCTGCTCTTTTTTGACAAACTGCAAAACTTAAAAAAATATTTTTAACACATCAGACTCATTTTTGCAGAGTGGGTCACATATATCCAATTTTTTCTCTCCAGAGATTCAAAACGAATGACGAATAAACACGTTTCGAGCAAGGCCCGAAACAATCGTTTACTATCCACGTATGGCACGTTAATCTGTCAGGCACAGCAGTTTAAAGATGGACTACAACAGAATAATGATAAAGGCTGTGTTGCTGTTTTTTTGTTCGAGAAATGTATAATGATTACTAATATATCATTAGTATTCAATAAATCTTGTTCCTTCATGCAAAAAAACAACAAAATTGATCGGCGTTCTACGACCCAGAAAAACTAAGTTTCAGCAAAAGCCCTTAACTCATGAATAATTCATACTTTGTGTGTGACGTACTACCCATGAAAACGCATACATATGGTGGCCCTGAAGGGACTCCGCAGATCGCGAATATAGACGTCAAATTTGACGTCAATATTCGCGACTTTTGAGGAAAGTCGTGAATATCGACGTCAAATTTGACGTCAATATTCGCGACTTTTTTGGAAAGTCGTGAATATTGACGTCAAATTTGACGTCGATATTCGCGATCTGCGGAGTCCCTTCAGGGCCACCATGTATGCGTTTTCATGGGTAGTACATCATCACTTTTCGCTGGTTTACAAGTCCGCTGGTACAATATCGTGGATTTAATTGTGGTTTTTATTGGATCTTTGCCGGGAACCAGTACAGGGCGGGAAATTTCAAAATCGAAGAATCGAGGTCTAATTTTTTCGGTCAAATTGCAACAAAATTATTTAGAGAAAAACATGACCGTAACAATAAAGTGTTACCTGAACACAACATAAACAAGGTCCGATAATAAATTTAATGTGTGAGTTTTCGTTGTAGTCCATCTTTAATTACCCATGGTGTTTACAATAGTAAACCAATTACCAAGGGTGTTTTCTTACTTTCAAGGATACAATTTTTTTCTTTAGAGCCTTTGTGTCCCACACACACACACAGCTATGTTTTGACCGGCAATCGTGGACGGGGTATTGTCCGACCGTCTTCCCTCTTTTGTTTATACTCTAACGTTTTCGGATGATCGCCTTAGGATTTGTCCACGAGAAAAGATCGTGGACGTTGTGTCAATCGTGGACCCATTGTTTGACTCCCAATTCTTTTGTCCGACGACCACGATTGCCGGTCAATACAAACGCACACATCTTTTGGTACATTGCGTTATGGGGACAACCCATAGGGTTTGTGTGTAAACTGAAATCTCTCTAATCTCAAACTCAGAACACTCTAAAATTCTAAAACTTTTAGCATCAACCTAATTTGTTCTCTTGTTCATTTTCTTTCATTATACCCCAACCCAATTTTCCCTTGTTCTACCTTTACTGAAGACCCAACGCGCTATGGGGACTCGAAAATGTCCCCACTACTCGGTCTGTCTTTTCCATACAAAAGAGCCTGTCCCCATAACTAGGTGGAGGCTCGTACACATACGCACACCAATTCTTTATTTCGCCAGTTTTGAGTTTTGTACGGAAAACAATTCTGTAACCTCACAAATATATTCATGGATGGAGTAAATTCCTGTCAAACCTTCCAAAGTGTTTAGTCTCTGAATTGAGTGCAACTTTATTAAAATATAAATTGTTATTATGTTACGTGTCAGTGCCCAAAGTACATTTGAGTACATTGAGCAGTTTCCATCAAGTAACATCAAGTACATGTACATGGGTGTTAGTTGGTGGTGTACACGTAGATGAAGATGTTTGCAGAACCCAATAGTCGCTCTGCGGTGAGTATTATGCAGATCATTTCATAGTTTCTGTTCCCCAGGTTAGCTCTGTAAGAGAGAAAAAAAATTAATGGACTGAGCATTTAAATTAGTATTAAAATAAAAAAAATATATATAAAAAGCCCAACTATTTTTCAAGGTACCCTACAATACCAGTTTTCCTTAAAAGAAATAAAATGTTATTTCATCAAACTCTGACCACCCGTTTAAAGGGTTGTACACTAAGGCTGCAAGTTTGCGGTTATTAAATTAACCGTGTAACCGTTGTTTTGCGGTTACTGTTAACAGTTAACAGTTAACCGTAACTAACATTAAAATAAATTAAAAAAAATAAAAAATTTATTAAAAAAAATATAAACAATAACTAGACATGTGTTTGTGGACAAACACAGAGCTGTTTCGAGTGTCTAAAATTACTTTCAATATGTGTGTGGTGGTCTTTTGTGTGTGCCAAGTCTCAAGTCGATCAGATTTACTAAAGTGTCAAAGGCAATAGTCTAAAGAAAAACGTGTACAAAACCTATGGGACAAAAATTGAAACTTTAATGTGACGCCCCGTGACCTTGAATGACGTAATCTTGCCGAATTTCTTCTAGGGCCGTCTGTTGATGGTGGTCTAAGTGTGTGCCAAGTCTCAAGTCGATCAGATTTACTAAAGTGTCAAAGTCAATAGTCTAAAGAAAAACGTGTACAAAACCAATGGGAGTAAAATGTGAACCTTTAATGTGACGTCACGTGACCTTGAATGACGCAATCGTGCCGAATTGCTTTCAGAAACATCTGGGGGTGGTGTTCTAAGTGTATGCGAAGTTTCAAGTCGGTCGGATTTACTGAAGTGCCAAAGTCAATAGTCTAAAGAAAAACGTGTACAAACCCTATGGGGAAAATTAAACCTTTAACGTGACGTCACGTGACCTTGAATGACGCAATCGAGCCAAATTTCTTCTAGGACCATCTGTGGGTGGAGGTCAGAGTGTATACCAAGTCTCAAGTCGATTGGATTTACCAAAGTGCCAAAGTGTATTGGCAGAACAAACGTGTGTAAATCCTATGGGTAAAAACACTGAAAGTGGAAAAAAAAAAAAAAAGGAAAAAAAAAAAAAACTAGACATGTGTTTGTGGACAAACACAGAGCTGTTTCGAGTGGCTTTCAATATGTGTGTGATGGTCTTTTGTGTGTGCCAAGTCTCAAGTCGATCAGATTTACTAAAGTGTCAAAGTCAAAAGTCTAAAGAAAAACGTGTACAAAACCTATAGAGGAAAAACTGAACCTTTAACGTGACGCCCCGTGACCTTGAATGACGTAATTGTGCCGAATTTCTTCTAGGACCGTCTGTGTATTGTGGTCTAAGTGTGTGCCAAGTCTCAAGTCGATCGGATTTACTAAAGTTTGAAAGTCAATAGTCTAAAGAAAAACGTGTACAAAACATATGGGGGAAAAATTAAACGTTTAACGGGACGTCACGTGACCTTGAACGACGCAATCGTGCCGAATTTCTTCCACGACCATCCATCTATGGGAGGTGTTCTATATGTATGCCAAGTTTCAAGTCGGTCGGATTTACCAAAGTGTCAAAGCCAATAGTCTAAAGAAAAACGTGTACAAAACCTATGGAGGAAAAAATGAACCTTTAACGTGACGTCACAGGATACCCGATGATGTCATCATGATGTCATCTTAATTTTCGTCTGTAACACATCCTGGAATACTTGCATACCAAGTTTGATCCCAATCAGACCTGTACTTCCAGAGATAGAGGGTCCTAAAAACTGAACCTTTAATGTGACGTCACATGACCCCCGATGACGTCATCATGACGATTTTCTCCTTGGCCCTCCTGGAGATGGTGGTCGAGGTGTGTGCTAAGTATCAAGTCGATCAAATTTGCGAAAGTGTCAAAGTAAATAGTTTGAAGAAAAACGTGTACAAACTCTATGGGGAAAAAAATTGCACCTTTAACGTCACGTCACGTGACCTTCAATGACGCAATGGTGCCGAATTTCTTCAATGGCCATCTGTGGGTGGTGTTCTAAGTGTATGCCAAGTTTCAAGTCGGTCGGGTTTACCAAAGTATCAAAGTCAATAGTCTGAAGAAAAACGTGTACAAAACCTATGGGGAAATTTTTTCCTTTAACATGACGTCACGTGACCTTGAATGACGTAATCGCGACGAATTTCTTCTAGGACCGTCCTTGGGTGGTTGTCTAAATGTATGCCAAGTCTCAAGTCGATCGGTTTTACCAAAGTGTCAAAGTGCTATACCAGAAAAAACGTGTACAAATCCTATGGAGAAAAGTCTGAAGAAAAAAAAGAAAAAAAAAAAAAACTAGACATGTGTTTGTGGACAAACACAGAGCTGTTTCGGGTGTCTAACATTACTTTCTATATGTGTATCTGATGATGGTCTTTGTGTGTGCCAAGTCTGAAGTCGATTGGATTTACACAATTGCCAAAGATATATTAGTTGAAAAAACGTGTACAAATCCTATGGGGAAAATTGAACCTTTAATGTGACGTCACATGACACCCGATGATGTCATCATGATGTCATCTTAATTTACGTCTATGACACATTCTGGAATACTTGCATACCAAGTTTGGCCCCAATCAGACATGTACTTCCAGAGATAGAGGGTCCTAAAATCTGCCCCTTTAATGTGACGTCACATGACCCACGATGACGTCATCCTGACGATTTTCCCCTTGGCCCTCCTGGGTTTGATGGTCGAGGTGTGTGCTAAGTCTGAAGTCGATCGGATTTACCAAATTGTCAAATTCAATAGTCTGAAGAAAAACGTGTACAAAACCTATGGAGAAAATTTAACCTTTAATGTGACGTCACATGACACCCGGTGATGTCATAATTACGTCATCTTAATTTTCGTCTATAACACACCCTCGAATACTTTCAAACCAAGTTTGAACCCAACCGGACTTGTACTTTCAGAGTTAGAGGGTCTTAAAAACTACACCTTTAATGTGACGTCACATGATCCGCGATGACGTCATCTTGACTATTTTTTTCTTGGCCCTCCTAAGGATGGTGGTCGAGGTCTGTGCTAAGTCTCAAGTCGATCGAATTTACAGAAGTGTCAAATTCAATATTTTGAAGAAAAACGTGTACAAAACCTATGGAGAAAATTAAACCTTTAATGTGACATCACATAACACCCGATGATGTCATAATTACGTCATCTTAATTTTCGTCTATAACGCATCCTCGAATACTTGCAAACCAAGTTTGACCCCAACTGGACTTGTACTTTCAGAGTTAGAGGGTCTTAAAAAACTACACATTTAATGTGACGTCACATGACCCGCGATGACGTCATCTTGATTATTTTTTTCTTGGCCCTCCTAAGGATTGTGGTCAAGGTCTGTGCTAAGTCTCAAGTCGATCGAATTTACAGAAGTGTCAAATTCAATATTTTGAAGAAAAACGTGTACAAAACCTATGGAGAAAATTGAACCTTTAATGTGACGTCACATGACACCCGATGATGTCATAATTACGTCATCTTAATTTTCGTCTATAACACATCCTCGAATACTTGCAAACCAAGTTTGACCCCAACCGGACTTGTACTTTCAGAGTTAGAGGGTCTTAAAAAAATACACCTTTAATGTGACGTCACATGACCCGCGATGACGTCATCTTGATTATTTTTTTCTTGGCCCTCCCAAGGATGGTGGTCGAGGTCTGTGCTAAGTCTCAAGTCGATCGAATTTACAGAAGTGTAAAATTCAATATTTTGAAGAAAAACGTGTACAAAACCTATGGAGAAAATTGAACCTTTAATGTGACGTCACATGACACCCGATGACGTCATCATCATGTCATCTTAATTTTCGTCTATAACTCATCCTGGAATACATGAATACCAAGTTTGACCCCAATCGGACCTGTACTTCCAGAGATAGAGGGTCCTAAAAACTGCACCTTTAACGTGACGTCACATGACCCCGGATGACGTAATCATGACGATTTTCCTCTTGGCCCTCCTGAGGATGATGGTTGAGGTTTGTACTAAGTCTAAAGTCAATCGGATTGACCAAAGTGTCAAAGTCAATAGCCTATAGGAAAACGTGTACAAAACCTATGGGGAAAAATGTACCTTTAACGTGACGTCACGTGACCTTGAATGACGGAATCGCGACGAATTTCTTCTAGGACCGTCCTTAGGTGGTTGTCTAAATGTATGCCAAGTCTCAGGTCGATCGGATTTACCAAAGTGTCAAAGTGTATTGGCAGAAAAAACGTGTACAAATCCTATGGGAAAAAGTGACAAAAAAAAAAAAAACTAGAGATATGTCTGTTCAAGGAACAGAGCATATGGCTTTTTCGCATTTTTTTTTTTGTATTGTTCATTACATTTATGATTTCATTTAATAAATGTCTTTATTTAATTTTTTCAAAACTGCAAATTTTAAATTATTAATTGGATTATATCTCTCGCGGTTAATTTTCAGAAATGTTTAAAGGTTTTTTAATTGTAATTTCCGGTCTAGTGACGTCATATTATTTTGTTTTTATCCGCCAACTTGTTCCTAACAAGATGCTGATTATAAATACCAATTATAAAGCGATTTGAGCAAACTTCGCCACGAAAACAAACTGATTATTCATTTAAAAATTTTTTCAACCTGCCACTAGAGGGCGTTATAACAATTTATGACGTCACCGGTAACTTTGTTTGTAGGTGCAGGCTACCTAGAGACTATCATCGTTGAAAGTAAATTCATATCATTTTCAACTTTCAAATTATAAGGCACTTCCGGTTTGGACCGGAAGGAAGGGTCAAGTCATTTTGCATGTAATACGAATATGAAGACCCTAGATTATTCTATCAATTCCCGTTAAAATCTAAATCAGATCTGTTACATTTGATTTGATATTGATTTTCAAAGATTAAATCTACAAATCATTAGTTGCTTGCAATCTAATACTTGATGACGTCATCGTGACGTCATTAACATACAGCTCGAGAGCTGTCTGAACTTGTCTATTTAAAGCAAAAAAAGAATTATATCTATCGCGGTTGATTTGTCAGCAATTATTTAGGGTTTAAAGGTCTTTTCATTGTAACTTTCGGTCTAGTGACGTCATATTTTTTTGTCTTCGCCAACTTGTTCCTAACAAGATGTTGATTATATAAACCAGTTATACAGTGATTTGAGCAAACTTCGCAAAACAAATCAACTGGTTATTCATTGTTAACAGTTTTCAAACTGCCGCTAGAGGGCGCTGTAACATGTTATGGCGTTACCGGTATTTTTTGTGAAAAGCACTACTAGCCAGAGACTAACATCGTTGAAACTAAGTTCACATTATGGTCCACTTTTAAATTATAAGCCACTTCCGGTTTCGACCGGAAGGAAGGGTCACGGGATTTCACGCACACGAGATAAAATGAAGATCATGGATTTAATATTATATCAATTCCCACAAACTTCAAGTTCCGATCATACGCGGTTGATTTTTTTATTAATTTTCAAACATTAAATCTATTGCACGTTTAAGACGACGTCACGTGACCCATGGTGACGTCATCACGACGCCTGTCCGCAAGGCACGAGTGCACTATAGAGTATTTACGGAGGTTAAGTTTGATGAGAATACCAATTTGTTTTCTGTTAAAAGTACTTGTGCAAAAGTTCGCGTACATCTATTATATGGTACATGTATAATTCACGCGTAGTTCTGCGTTGCCGAAGGCACGTTTACCTACCTGCCATAAGCGGCGCCCTTCCTCGTGGCCTATGTTGATGACTCTCGTGTTTCACATGTCACCGTACAAATGGATACCAGTGTCCCTCCTTCCCTTCTCTATTGTACAATGTATGGAGCGTACTGACATCGTACGTGCAAGTACGCTCAATACAATGTACACGTATACTGGCGCCGTGCAATCAAGGACATAAAACATGAAATTTCAAGGGTGTCTCAGGGTATGTCCAAGTTCGCCTTTTGCTACAAAACACAGGGAAGTTTGAGAAGTACTTTTACATTAACCTTTAGAGCAAAAAACAAGATTATATCTGTCTGGGTTAATTTTTTAGGTATTTTTAAAGGAAAAGAGGTAATTTCATTATAACTTCCGGTCTGGTGACGTCATATTTTTTTCTTTCCGTCAACCTGTTCCTATCATGAAGCTGATTATATACATCAGTTATAAAGTGATTTGAACAATCTTCGCCACACACATCAACTGATTATTCATTTTAAACATTTTTCAACCTGCCGCTAGAGGGCGCTAAAACAATTTATGACGTCACCGGTCAATTTTTTGGAGAGCGCAGCCTAGCTAGAGACTAACATCGTTGAAAGTAAGTTCAAATCATTTTCCACTTTCAAATTATAAGCCACTTCCGGTTTGGACCGGAAGGAAGGGTCACGTGATTTTACGCACACGAGATAAAATGAAGATCCTTAATTATTCTATCGATTCCCACAAACATCTAGTTACGGTCTTTCGCGGTTGATTTTGTATAGATTTTCAAAGATTAAATTATTAAAACTTTAAGATGACGTCACGTGTCACGTGATGACGTCATGATGACATCCGAGTTTTAGGCACTAGCTCAGTATGAGTTCTGAGTATGTGCAAAGTTTCAATGAAATTGAAGTATGTTTAATGACAAAAGTGACCTCCAGAAGAAACGTGTACAAAGTCTATGCGATTTATGGGACAAGAACAAGAAGAAGAAAAAAAACAAACAGAAGAAAAACAAAGGCTTTTTCGCTTTTTAGCGAAAAAGCCAACTAGAGATATGTCTGTTCAAGGAACAGAGCATATGGCTTTTTCGCATTTTTTTTTGTATTGTTCATTACATTTATGATTTCATTTAATAAATTTCTTTATTTAATTTTTTCAAAACTGCAAATTTTTAATTATTAATTGGATTATATCTTTCGCGGTTAATTTTCAGAAATGTTTAAAGGTCTTTTAATTGTAATTTCCGGTCTAGTGACGTCATATTATTTTGTTTTTATCCGCCAACTTGTTCCTAACAAGATGCTGATTATAAATACCAATTATAAAGCGATTTGAGCAAACTTCGCCACGAAAATGAACTGATTATTCATTTTAAACATTTTTCAACCTGCCACTAGAGGGCGTTATAACAATTTATGACGTCACCGGTAACTTTGTTTGTAGAGTGCAGGCTATCTAGAGACTATCATCATTGAAAGTAAATTCATATCATTTTCAACTTTCAAATTATTTTTTCAAGGCACTTCCGGTTTGGACCGGAAGGAAGGGTCAAGTCATTTTGCATGTAATACGAATATGAAGACCCTGGATTATTCTATCAATTCCCGTTAAAATCTAAATCAGATCTGTTACATTTGATTTGATATTGATTTTCAAAGATTAAATCTACAAATCATTAGTTGCTTGCAATCTAATACTTGATGACGTCATCGTGACGTCATTAACATACAGCTCGAGAGTTGTCTGAACTTGTCTATTTAAAGCAAAAAAAAGGAATTATATCTATCGCGGTTGATTTTTCAGCAATTATTTAAGGTTTATAATAAAAGGTCTTTTCATTGTAACTTTCGGTCTAGTGACGTCATATTTTTTTGTCTTCGCCAACTTGTTCCTAACAAGATGTTGATTATATAAACCAGTTATACAGTGATTTGAGCAAACTTCGCAAAACAAATCAACTGGTTATTCATTGTTAACAGTTTTCAAACTGCCGCTAGGGGGCGCTGTAACATGTTATGGCGTTACCGGTATTTTTTGTGAAAAGCACTACTAGCCAGAGACTAACATCGTTGAAACTAAGTTCACATTATGGTCCACTTTTAAATTATAAGCCACTTCCGGTTTCGACCGGAAGGAAGGTCACGGGATTTCACGCACACGAGATAAAATGAAGATCATGGATTTAATATTATATCAATTCCCACAAACTTCAAGTTCCGATCATACGCGGTTGATTTTTAAATTAATTTTCAAACATTAAATCTATTGCACGTTTAAGACGACGTCACGTGACCCATGGTGACGTCATCACGACGCCTGTCCGCAAGGCACGAGTGCACTATAGAGGATTTACGGAGGTTAAGTTTGATGAGAATACCAATTTGTTTTCTGTTAAAAGTACTTGTGCAAAAGTTCGCGTACATCTATTATATGGTACATGTATAATTCACGCGTAGTTCTGCGTTGCCGAAGGCACGTTTACCTACCTGCCATAAGCGGCGCCCTTCCTCGTGGCCTATGTTGATGACTCTCATGTTTCACATGTCACCGTACAAATGGATACCAGTGTCCCGCCTTCCCTTCTCTATTGTACAATGTATGGAGCGTACTGACATCGTACGTACAAGTACGCTCAATACAATGTACACGTATACTTGCGCCTTGCAATCAAGGACATAAAACATGAAATTTCAAGGGTGTCTCAGGGTATGTCCAAGTTCGCCTTTTGCTACAAAACACAGGGAAGTTTGAGAAGTACTTTTACATTAACCTTTAGAGCAAAAAACAAGATTATATCTGTCAGGGTTAATTTGTTATGATTTTTTTAAGTAAAAGAGGTATTTTCATTATAACTTCCGGTCTGGTGACGTCATATTTTTTTCTTTCCGTCAACATGTTCCTATCATGAAGCTGATTATATACATCAGTTATAAAGTGATTTGAACAAACTTCGCCACACACATCAACTGATTATTCATTTTAAACATTTTTCAACCTGCCGCTAGAGGGCGCTAAAACAATTTATGACGTCACCGGTCACTTTTTTGGAGAGCGCAGCCTAGCTAGAGACTAACATCGTTGAAAGTAAGTTCAAATCATTTTCCACTTTCAAATTATAAGCCACTTCCGGTTTGGACCGGAAGGAAGGGTCACGTGATTTTACGCACACAAGATAAAATGAAGATCCTTAATTATTTTATCGATTCCCACAAACTTCAAGTTACGGTCATTCGTGGTTGATTTTGTATTGATTTTCAAAGATTAAATTATTAAAACTTTAAGATGACGTCACATGTCACGTGATGACGTCATGATGACATCCGAGTTTTAGGCACTAGCTCAGTATGAGTTCTGAGTATGTGCAAAGTTTCAATGACATTGAAGTCTGTTTAATGACAAAAGTGACCGCCAGAATGAAACGTGTACAAAGTCTATGCGATTTATTGCCAAGAACAAGAAGAAGAAGAAGAAGAAGAAGAAGAAGAAGAAACTAGAGATATGTCTGTTCTATGAACAGAGCATATGGCTTTTTCGCAATTTTTGTCATTGTTCGTTACATTTATGATTTTGTTTGTTAAATTTCCTTAGCATTCTATTTTCATAAATGACAATTGAAAAACATTAATTGGATTAAATCTCGCGGTTTATTTTAGGCAATGTTTAAACGTTTAAAGGTCTTTTCATTGTAACTTCCGGTCTAGTGACGTCATATTCGTTTCCCTTTGCCAACTTATTTCTAACAAGATGCTGATTATAAATACCAGTTATAAAGCGATTTAAGCAAACTTCGCCATACACATCAACTGATTATTCATTTTAAACATTTGTCAACCTGCCACTATAGGGCGCCATAACAACATTTATGACGTCACCGGTAACTTTTGTGTAGAGAGCAGCCTAGCCAGAGACTATCATCGTTGAAAGTAAGTTCATATCATTTTCAACTTTCAAATTATAAGGCACTTCCGGTTTGGACCGGAAGGAAGGGTCAAGTCATTTTGCATGTAATACGAAATATGAAGACCCTGGATTATTCTATCAATTCCCGTTAAAATCTAAATCAGATCTCTTACGGTTGATTTTATATTGATTTTTAAAGAATAAATCTAGAAATCATCAGTTGCTTGTAATCTGATACTTGATGACGTCATCGTGACGTAATTAACATAAATCTTGAGAGCTGTCTGAACTTGTCTATTTAAAGCAAACAAAGAATTATATCTATCGCGGTTAATTTTTCAGCGATTTTTAAAGGTTTAAAGGTCTTTTCGTTGTAACTTCCGGTTTGGTGACGTCATCAATATTTCTCCTTATCCATATGTTTTTAGCATGAAGATGATTATATACACCGGTTATAAAGTTATTTCAGCAAACTTCGCCACACACATCAACCGATTATTAATTTTAACCATTTTTCAACCTGCCGCTAGGGGGCGCTTTAACATGTTATGACGTCGCCGATAATTTTTTTTGAAAAATACATCTAGCCAGACACTAACATCGTTGAAAGTAAGTTCATATCATTTATCACTTTTAAATTATACGGCACTTCCGGTTTAGACCGGAAGGAAGGGTCACGTGATTTCACGCACACGAGATAAAATGAAGATCCTGGATTATTCTATTAATTGCCACAAAATTCAAGTTTCGGTCTTTTGCGGTTGATGTTATATTGATTTTCAAAAATTAAATCAATTACACCTTTAAGATAAGTTCACGTGGCCCTGATGACGTCTTCCTCGTGGTGTCTGTCGGCCAGACTGGAGTTCACTATTGGGTCTTCACCTGGGTCAAGTTTATGGGAATACGACTTTGTTTTTCCGTTAAAAGTGCTTTGAATTGTGCAAGCAACGTTTACAAAGTCTACGGGGTTGGATTCTGCGTAGCCGAAAGCGTGTTTACCTACCTGTCGTACGCGGCGCCCTTCCCCATAGGCAATTTGATGACGTCATCCTGTTTCACAGGTTGGCGGCTAGTGTCCTCTTGGGTGAGCGTACATGTGCTTGCACGAACGATGTCAGTGGTGATACATTCGCTCAATACATAATGCACTATCAGTGTATACGTACATGTACTAGCATGTATATTATACGTGTGCCATGCACACGTAAGGGGTCAATGCTTTCTGCACCTAGGCCAAAACGATTACATTTCAAGGGTGCCGCAGGGTATGTTCAAGTTCGTTTTTTGCCCCAAAACACAGGGAAGTTCGAGAACTACCTTTACACTAACCTTTAGAGCAAAAATCAAGATTGTATCTGTCAAGTTTAATTTTTTAGGAATTTTCAAAGGAAAAGAAGTCTTTTCATTCTAACTTCCGGTCTGGTGACATCATAATTTTTTTTTTCCGTCGACTTGTTCCTAGCATGAAGCTGATTAAATACACCGGTTATAAAGTGATTTCAGCAAACTTCGCCACACACATCAACAGATTATTCATTTTAACATTTTTTCAAACTGCCGCTAGAGGGCGCTATAACATGTTATGACGTCACCAATATTTTTTTTGAAAAATACATTGTAGCCAGACACTAACATCGTTGAAAGTAAGTTCAAATCATTTTTCACTTTTAAATTATAAGGCACTTCCGGTTTAGACCGGAAGGAAAGGTCACGTGATTTCACGCACACGAGATAAAATGAAGACCTTTAATTATTATATCGATTCCCACAAACTTCAAGTTACGGTCATTCGCGGTTGATTTTGTATTGATTTTTAAAGATTAAATTATTAAAACTGTAAGATGACGTCACGTGTCACGTGATGACGTCATGATGACATCCGAGTTTTAGGCACTAGCTCAGTATGAGTTCTGAGTATGTGCAAAGTTTTAATGAAATTGAAGTATGTTTAATGACAAAAGTGACCTCCAGAAGAAACGTGTACAAAGTCTATGCGATTTATGGGACAAGAACAAGAAGAAGAAATAAAACAAACAGAAGAAAAACAAAGGCTTTTTCGCTTTTTAGCGAAAAAGCCAAAAAGAAAAAAAAAAAAAAAAAGAAAAAAAAAAACTTTAACGAAAACAAAAGCTGTTTCGGCTGAAATGCCGAAACAGCTAAAAAAAAAGAAAAAAAAAAAAAAACTAGACATGTGTTTGTGGACAAACACAGAGCTGTTTCGGATGTCTAAGATAACTTTCATTATGTGTGTGCCAAGTCTGAAATCGATTGGATTTGTCAATTTTCCCAAGATATATAAGTTGAAAAATACGTGTACAAATCCTATGGGAAAAACTGCACATTTAAAGTGACGTCACATGACACCCGATGATGTCATCATGATGTCATCTTAATTTTCGTCTATTACACATTCTGGAATACTTGCATACCAAGTTTAGCCCCAATCAGACATGTACTTCCAGAGATAGAGGGTCCTAAAATCTGCCCCTTTAATGTGACGTCACATGACACCCGATGATGTCATAATTACGTCATCCTATTTTTTGTCTATAACACATCCTCGAATACTTGCAAACCAAGTTTGACCCCAACCGGACTTGTACTTTCAGAGTTAGACGGTCTTAAAAACTACACCTTTAATGTTACGTCACATGACCCCCGATGACGTCATCTTGATTATTTTGTTCTTGACCCTCCTAAGGATGGTGGTCGAGGTCTGTGCTAAGTCTCAAGTCGATCGAATTGACTGAAGTGTCAAATTCAATATTTTGAAGAAAAACGTGTACAAAACCTATGGAGAAAATTGAACCTTTAATGTGACGTCACATGACACCCGATGATGTCATAATTACGTCATCTTAAATTTCGTCTATAACACATCCTCGAATACTTGCAAACCAAATTTGACCCCAATCGGACGTGTACTTCCAGAGATAGAGGGTCTTAAAAACTGCACCTTTTGTGTAACGTCACATGACCCCCGATGACGTCATCTTGATTATTTTGTTCTTGACCCTCCTAAGGATGGTGGTCGAGGTCTGTGCTAAGTCTCAAGTCGATCGAATTGACTGAAGTGTCAAATTCAATACTTTGAAGAAAAACGTGTACAAAACCTATGGGGGAAAATTGCACCTTTAACGTGACGTCACGTGACCAAGAATTATGTAATCGCGACGAATTTGTTCTAGGACCGTCCTTGGGTGGTTGTCTAAATGTATGCCAAGTCTCAAGTCGATCGGATTTACCAAAGTGCCAAAGTGTATTGGCAGAACAAACGTGTGTAAATCCTATGGGTAAAAACACTGAAAGTGGAAAAAAAAAAAAAAAGGAAAAACTAGACATGTGTTTGTGGACAAACACAGAGCTGTTTCGGGTTTTTAAAATTGACTTTCAATATTTGTGTGGTGGTCTAAGTGTGTGCCAAGTCTGAAGTCGATCGGATTTACCAAGTGCCAAAAATATTGTTGGTTGAAAAAACATGTACAAATCCTATAGGAAAAACTGCACCTTTAATGTGATGTCACATGATACCCGATGATGTCATCATGATCTCATCTTAATTTTCGTCTGTAACACATCCTGGAATGCTTGCATACCAAGTTTAACCCCAATCGGGCCTGTACTTCCAGAGATAGAGGGTCCTAAAAATTGAACCTTTAATGTGACGTCACATGACACCCGATGACGTCATCATAATGTCATCTTAATTTGTGTCTATAACTCATCCTGGAATACATGAATACCAAGTTTGACCCCAATCGGACCTGTACTTCCAGAGATAGAGGGTCCTAAAATCTGCCCCTTTAATGTGACGTCACATGACCCACGATGACGTTATCCTGACGATTTTCCCCTTGGCCCTCCTGGGTATGGTGGTCGAGGTGTGTGCTAAGTCTGAAGTCGATCGGATTTACCAAATTGTCAAATTCAATAGTTTGAAGAAAAACGTGTACAAAACCTATGGAGAAAACTGAACCTTTAATGTGACGTCACATGACACCCGATGATGTCATAATTACGTCATCTTAATTTTCGTCTATAACACATCCTCGAATACTTGCAAACCATGTTTGACCCCAACCGGACTTGTACTTTTAGAGTTAGAGGGTCTTAAAAACTACACCTTTAATGTGACGTCACATGACCCGCGATGACGTCATATTGATTATTTTTCTCTTGGCCCTCCTGGAGATTGTGGTCGAGGTGTGTGCTAAGTTTCAAGTCAATCAGATTTACGAAAGAGTCAAATTCAATAGTCTGAAGAAAAACGTGTACAAAACCTATGGGGGAAAATTGAAGCTTTAACGTGACGTCACGTGACCAGGAATTACGTAATCGCGACGAATTTGTTTTAGGATCATCCTTGGGTGATGGTTCAACTGTGTGCCAAGTCTCAAGTTCATCGAATTTTTCAAAGTGCCAAAGTGTATTGGTAGAAGAAAAAACGTGCACAAACTCTATGGAAAAGTGTCTGAAGAATAAAAAAAAAAAAAAAAAACTAGACATGTGTTTGTGGACAAACACAGAGCTGTTTCGAGTGTCTAAAATTACTTTCAATATGTGTGTGGTCGTTTTTTGTGTGTGCCAAGTCTCAAGTCGATCAGATTTACTAAAGTGTCAAAGGTAATAGTCTAAAGAAAAACGTGTACAAAACCTAACGGAAAAAAATAGAAACTTTAACGTGACGCCCCGTGACCTTGAATGACGTAATCGTGCCGAATTTCTTCTAGGGCCGTCTGTGGATGGTGGTCTCAGTGTGTGCCAAGTTTCAAGTCGATCGGATTTACTAAAGTGTCAAAGTCAATAGTCTAAAGAAAAACGTGTACAAAACCAATAGGAGAAAAATGTGAACCTTTAATGTGACGTCACATGACACCCGATGATATCATCACAATGTCATCTTAATTTTCGTCTATAACACATCCCGGAATACCTGAATACTAAGTTTGACCCTAATTGGACTTGTACTTCCAGAGATAGAGGGTCTTAAAAACTACACCTTTAATGTGACGTCACATGACCCACGATGATGTCATCATGACGTCACCCTGATTTTCGTCTATAACACATCCTGGAATACTTGCATACCAAGTTTGACCCCAATCGGGCCTGTACTTCCAGAGATAGAGGGGCCTAACAACTGCACCTTTAATGTGACGTCACATGACCCACGATGACGTCATCGTGACGATTTTTCCCTTGGCCCTCCTGGGGATGGTGGTTGAGGTGTGTGCTAAGTCTGAAGTCGATAAAATTTACGAAAATTTCAAAGTTAATATTCTGAAGAAAAACGTGTACAAAACCTATGGGGGAATAATTTTCACATTTAACGTGACGTCACGTGACCTTGAAAGACGCAATCGTGCCGAATTTCTTCCAATATCATTTGTGGGTGGTGTTCTAAGTTTATGCCAAGTCTCAAGTCGGTCGGATTTACCGAAGTGCCAAAGTCAATAGTCTGAATAAAAACGTGTACAAAACCAATGGGAGAAAAATGTGAACCTTTAATGTGACGTCACGTGACCTTGAATGACGCAATCGTGCCGAATTTCTTCTAGGACCGTCTGTGAATGGTGGTCTAAGTGTGTGCCAAGTCTCAAGTCGATCGGATTTACTAAAGTGTCAAAGTCAATAGTCTAAACAAAAACGTGTACAAAACCAATGGGAGAAAAATGTGAACCTTTAATGTGACGTCACGTGACCTTGAATGACGCAATCGTGCCGAATTTATTTCAGAAACATCTGGGGGTGGTATTCTAAGTGTATGCCAAGTTTCAAGTCGGTCGGATTTACCGAAGTGCCAAAGTCAATAGTCTAAAGAAAAACGTGTACAAAACCTATGGGGACAAATTGAACCTTTAACGTGACGTCACGTGACCTTGAATGACGCAATCGTGCCAAATTTCTTCTAGGACCATCTGTGGGTGGTGTTCTAAGTGTATGCCAAGTCTTAAGTCGATCGGGTTTACCAAAGTGCCAAAGTGTATTGGCAGAACAAACGTGTGTAAATCCTATGGGTAAAAACACTGAAAGTGGAAAAAAAAACAAACTAGACATGTGTTTGTGGACAAACACAGAGCTGTTTCGACTGTCTAACGTTACTTTCAATATGTGTGCTATAGGTCTATGTGTGTGCCAAGTCTGAAGTCGATTGGATTTACACAAGTGCAAAAGATAAATTAGTTGAAAAAAACATGTACAAATCCTATGGAGAAAAATTGAACCTTTAATGTGACGTCACATGATACCCGATGATGTCATCATGATGTCATCTTAATTTTCGTCTGTAACACATCCTGGAATACTTGCATACCAAGTTTGACCCCAATCGGACATGTACTTCTAGAGATAGAGGGTCCTTAAAACTAAACCTTTAATGTGACGTCACATGACCCACGATGACGTCATTATTACGATTTTTCCCTTGGCCATCCTGGTGATGGTGGTCGAGTTATGTGCTAAGTCTGAAGTCGATAAAATTCACGAAAGTGTCAAAGTCAATAGTCTAAAGAAAAACGTGTACAAACCCTAAGGGGAAAAAAATTGCACCTTTAACTTCACGTCACGTGACCTTGAATGACGCAATCGTGCCATATTTATTTCAGAAACATCTGGGGGTGGTATTCTAAGTGTATGCCAAGTTTCAAGTCGGTCGGATTTACCGAAGTGCCAAAGTCAATAGTCTGAAGAAAAACGTGTACAAAACCTATGGGGAAAATTAAACCTTTAACGTGACGTCACGTGACCTTGAATGACGCAATCGAGCCAAATTTCTTCTAGGACCATCTGTGGGTGGAGGTCTAAGTGTATACCAAGTCTCAAGTCGATTGGATTTAGCAAAGTGCCAAAGTGTATTGGCAGAACAAACGTGTGTAAATCCTATGGGTAAAAACACTGAAAGTGGAAAAAAAAAAAAAAAAAAAAAAAAAAAAACTAGACATGTGTTTGTGGACAAACACAGAGCTGTTTCGGATGTCTAAGATAACTTTCATTATGTGTGTGCCAAGTCTGAAATCGATTGGATTTGTCAATTTTCCCAAGATATATAAGTTGAAAAATACGTGTACAAATCCTATGGGAAAAACTGCACCTTTAAAGTGACGTCACATGACACCCGATGATGTCATCATGATGTCATCTTAATTTTCGTTTATTACACATTCTGGAATACTTGCATACCAAGTTTGGCCCGAATCAGACATGTACTTCCAGAGATAGAGGGTCCTAAAATCTGCCCCTTTAATGTGACGTCATATGACCCACGATGACGTCATCCTGACGATTTCCCCCTTGGCCCTCCTGGGTATGGTGGTCGAGGTGTGTGCCAAGTCCGAAGTCGATCGGATTTACCAAATTGTCAAATTCAATAGTCTGAAGAAAAACGTGTACAAAACCTATGGAGAAAATTGAACCTTTAATGTGACGTCACATGACACCGGATGATGTCATAATTACGTCATCCTATTTTTTGTCTATAACACATCCTCGAATACTTGCAAACCAAGTTTGACCCCAACCGGACTTGTACTTTCAGAGTTAGACGGTCTTAAAAACTACACCTTTAATGTGACGTCACATGACCCCCGATGACGTCATCTTGATTATTTTGTTCTTGACCCTCCTAAGGATGGTGGTCGAGGTCTGTGCTAAGTCTCAAGTCGATCGAATTGACAGAAGTGTCAAATTCAATATTTTGAAGAAAAACGTGTACAAAACCTATGGAGAAAATTGAACCTTTAATGTGACGTCACATGACACTCGATGATGTCATAATTACGTCATCTTAATTTTCGTCTATAACACATCCTCGAATACTTGCAAACCAAATTTGACCCCAATCGGACGTGTACTTCCAGAGATAGAGGGTCTTAAAAACTGCACCTTTTGTGTAACGTCACATGACCCACGATGACGTCATCATGACGATTTTTCTCCTGGACCTCCTGGGGATGGTGGTCGAGGTGTGTGCTAAGTTTCAAGTCAATCGGATTCACCAAACTGTCAAATTAAATAGTCTGAAGAAAAACGTGTACAAAACCTATGGGGGAAAATTGCACCTTTAACGTGACGTCACGTGACCAAGAATTATGTAATCGCGACGAATTTGTTCTAGGACCGTCCTTGGGTGGTTGTCTAAATGTATGCCAAGTCTCAAGTCGATCGGATTTACCAAAGTGTCAAAGTGTATTGGCAGAACAAACGTGTGTAAATCCTATGGGTAAAAACACTGAAAGTGGAAAAAAAAAAAAGGAAAAAAAAAAAAAAAAAAAAAAAAAAGAAAAAAAAAAACTTTAACGAAAACAAAAGCTGTTTCGGTGAAAAACCGAAACAGCTAAAAAAAAAAGAACTAGACATGTGTTTGTGGACAAACACAGAGCTGTTTCGGATGTCTAAAATGACTTTCAATATGTGGGTGGTGGTCTAGTGTGTATCAAGTCTGAAATCGATCGGATTTACCAAAGTGCCAAATATATTGCTTGAAAAAAACGTGTAAAAATGCTATTAAAAAAACTGGACCTTTAATGTACAAACCCTATGGGGGGAAAATTAAACCTTTAACGTCATGTCACGTGACCTTGAATTACGCAATCGTGCCAAATTTCCTCCAGAACCATCTGTGGGTAGTGTTCTAAGTGTATGCTAAGTCTGGAGTCGAGTGAATTTAACAAAGTGTCAAAGTCAATAGTGTGAAGGAAAACGTGTACAAAACCTATGGGAAAAACTACACCTTTAATGTGACGTCGCATGACACCTGAGGACGTCATCATGACGTCGACTTAATTTTCGTCTGTAACACATCCCGGAATACCTGAATACCAAGTTTGACCCTAATTGGACTTGTACTTCCAGAGATATAGTCTTAAAAACTACACCTTTAATGTGGCGTCACATGACCCACGATAATGTCATCATAAGGTCACCCTAATTTTCGTCTATAACACATCCCGGAATACCCGTATACCAAGTTTGACCCCAATCGGACCTGTACTTTCAGAGATAGAGTGTCCTAAATACTACACCTTTAATGTGACGTCACATGACACCCGATGACGTCATCATAATGTCATCTTAATTTTCGTCTATAACTCATCATGGAATACATGAATACCAAGTTTGACCCCAATCGGACTTGTACTTCCAGAGATAGAGGGTCCTAAAAACTGCAACTTTAATGTTAAGTCACATGACCCACGATGACGTAACCATGACAATTTTTCTCTTGATCCTCCAGAGGATGGTGGTCGAGGTGTGTGCTAAGTCGGAAGTCGATTGAATTTATTAAAGTGTCAAAGTCAATAGTCTGAAGAAAAACGTGTACAAAACCAATGGGAGGAAAATGTGAACCTTTAATGTGACGTCACGTGACCTTGAATGACGCAATCGTGCCGAATTTCTTTCAGAAACATCTGGGGGTGGTGTTCTAAGTGTATGCCAAGTTTCAAGTCGGTCGGATTTACCGAAGTGCCAAAGTCAATAGTCTGAAGAAAAACGTGTACAAAACCTATGGGGAAAATTAAACCTTTAACGTGACGTCACGTGACCTTGAATGATGCAATCGTGCCAAATTTCTTCTAGGACCATCTGTGGGTGGTGTTCTAAGTGTATGCCAAGTCTCAAGTCGATCGGGTTTACCAAAGTGCCAAAGTGTATTGGCAGAACAAACGTGTGTAAATCCTATGGGTAAAAACACTGAAAGTGGAAAAAAAAAAAAGGAAAAAAAAAAAAAAAAAAAAAAAGAAAAACTAGAAATGTGTTTGTGGACAAACACAGAGCTGTTTCGCATGTCTAAAATGCCTTTCAATATTTGTGTGGTGGTCTAAGTGTGTGCCAAGTCTAAAGTCGATCGAATTTAGTGCCAAAGATAAATTGGTTGAAAAAAACGTGTACAAATCCTATGGGGAAATTGAACCTTTAATGTGACGTCACATGATACCCGATGATGTCATCATGATGTCATCTTAATTTTCGTCTGTAACACATCCTGGAATACTTGCATACCAAGTTTGACCCCAATCGGACATGTACTTCTAGAGATAGAGGGTCCTTAAAACTGAACCTTTAATGTGACGTCACATGACCCACGATGACGTCATTATTACGATTTTTCCCTTGGCCCTCCTGGGGATGGTGGTCGAGGTATGCGCTAAGTTTGAAGTCGATCAAATTTACGAAAGTGTCAAAGTCAATAGTCTAAAGAAAAACGTGTACAAACCCTATGGGAAATAAATGTACACCTTTAACGTCACGTCACGTGACCTTGAATAACGCAAATCGTGCCGAATTTCGTCCAGGACCATCTGTGGGTGGTGTTCTGGGTGTATGCTAAGTCTTAAGTCGAACGGATTCATTAAAGTGTCAAAGTCAATAGTTTGAAGAAAAACGTGTACAAAACCTATGGGGAAAATTGTACCTTTAACATGACGTCACGTGACCTTGAATTACGGAATCGCGACGAATTTCTTCTAGGACCGTCCTTGGGTGGTTGTCTAAGTGTATGCCAAGTTTCAGGTCGATCGGATTTACCAAAGTGTCAAAGTGTATTGGCAGAAAAAACGTGTACAAATCCTATGGGAAAAAATGACAAATAAAAAAAAAAAAAAGAAAAAAAAAAAAAAAAAGAAAAAAAAAAACTTTAACGAAAACAAAAGCTGTTTCGGCTGAAAGGCCGAAACAGCTAAAAAAAACTATAACGAAAACAAAAGCTGTTTCGGTGAAAAACCGAAACAGCTAAAAAAAAAAACTTTAACGAAAACAAAAGCTGTTTCGGTGAAAAACCGAAACAGCTAAAAAGAAAAAAAAAAACTTTAACGAAAACAAAAGCTGTTTCGGCTGAAAGGCCGAAACAGCTAAAAAAAGAAAAAAAAAAATCTTAACGATTACAATAGCTGTTTCGGCTGAAGTGCCGAAACAGCTAAAAAGAAAAAAAAAAACTTTAACAAAAACAAAAGCTGTTTCGGCTGAAATGCCGAAACAGCTAAAAAAAAAAAAAAAAAAACTTTAACGAAAACAAAAGCTGTTTCGGTGAAAAACCGAAACAGCTAATTAAAAAAACATGCATTGGCCTGCATTGCATATCTAATTAGTGCTGCTTCATCAAGGAATTTAGTGTGTGCGTGTAGTACGCGTTGATAATCGCAGTTCTGTGATAGCTAATTGGCCGACTGGCTATATGTTAGATAAGCTATCAGAAATGTCCATATAAAATGTATTCAATTGTACTATTTGTGACCTGCTCCAACGAAACCCACGCAAAGTTGACAATTGGTTGGATTTCTTTTATTAAAAAAAAAATTAAATTTAAAAAAAAAAAAAAATTTTTTTTATATAAAAAAAGGTTAACCGAACATAAAAAATGTAACCGTGTAACCGTTTGAATGATCGGTTAACCGTGTAACCGTTGCTGTTCCGACTTCCGACACCCCAATGTTTCGACACCCATAGATGTGTTTCGACACCCATAGATGTGTTTCGACACCCATAGATGTGTTTCGACACCCATAGATGTGTTTCGACACCCATAGATGTGTTTCGACACCCATAGACGTGTTTCGACACCCATAGACGTGTTTCGACACCCATAGACGTGTTTCGACACCCATAGACGTGTTTCGACACCCGGCCATAGACGTGTTCCGACACCCGGCCATAGACGTGTTCCGACACCCATAGACGTTCATCCATCTACAATTGTACGTCTCATTTCTTTCCCCAAACCCTGTACAACTGCTTGTATTTCGATCCTAGAGCACAAATGTGTCAGTACTACTTGCACCCTCACAAATCGATGAAATGGTGGAAAAAAGTTTTCGTGGCCATTCTTGACATCTGCTTGGTGAATGCTACCATTGTATACAACAGCATCCTCCATCTTATACGGTCATACCTTTTCCTGCCTAACTACATATAAAAGCTCTTTTTGCAAACTAGTATTTGCTTCTCTTTTTTTCAAGGTAGCCCCAACCCAACCTTGAAAAATACCAAATACCAAATGGAGTAAATGCTGGAAAGTAAAAAGTAAATACTTTTAGTCTTTATCATATACTTTCCAGTAAAACATTTTGCTTCATCATTACTCATACAGATGCTAGTAAAAGCTTGAAAATTTGTAGTAAAATCAAATGCAAGTTTAGGTTATTTAAACGACCCACTGTACTACAAAATACTACTCAATTCTCATAGGCCAGTGTAGTACTTAAGATTACTGCATACATATACTACAATTTACTCAGGTAGTATTTCGTAGCATCAGGTGATTTTAGGATTAGTGCTGGGAATTAAAACCAAATTTTTTAATATTCGGTTTTAATTCCACTATTCGGTTTTCGATTTCGAAAACTGAATATTCGAAATCAACCCCCAAAGGTTTAGTCTTCCATTTTTGTGTGACACAGGTTTAAGAAGACAACTGTAATAACATCTTCTAATTTGTTCCATGGTCTCCGATTGTACCAGTGGTTTCATTATTTGCCTGCCCATTTGAGTTATTTGTGAGTTCCCATTCATTTTCCCCCACATCACAGCTCTGTTTTTTGTTGTTGTAAAGACCCAGTGGTCACTGAATCCTCCCCACTATCATGACTATATAACCAGTCATTGAGAGGGCATTTCTTTTAGCACCTCACTTATTACTTTTTGCTGATATGATTGTGAGCTGGATTAGAACTTCCGGTGAAATCAAATAATCGGTATTCAGTCCGCAAAACAATTGGATAACCGGATTTCAAAATCTCCGATTAATTCCACCACTAGTTAGGATTAACAAAGCTACCCTGTATGGGCTCAGGCCATTTGTGACCTGTTCCAACGAAACCCGGACAAAGTCGCACAATGTGTTTTGTCACAATGTACTCCTGAAGTCATTTCGGGATGGATTTTACCATTTTGAGGTTTTAAGTTTTCCTAAGTCACTCTCTATTAATCTACAATCTCCTCAAATTTGAACAAAATCCGTCTACCAGAAAGGTGTTTTTTTGTCAATTTTGTGAAACATTTGTGTATAGAAATAATACGTTTTTCTGAACTTCAAAGCTGTTTATCTCATAATTAGGTTGTCAGGGTTTTATCACTAAATCCAGACCCCAGGGAAGATAGGGTGGGGGTACATATGTAAATGATACATCATTTTAAAGCTGAGAACCTAAAGAATTTGAAAAAAGCAAAATCTGAAAAACTTAAAAGTCAACTTTGTCCGGGTTTCGTTGGAACAGGTCACATTTTATCTATTTGTGACCCCGCTCCATCGTAATCAGGAATAAGTCGCTGAGGCCTTTTTACGCAATCGGTCGTTGAAGTGAACGCATGGGTGAAAATCGTGACCAAGTCGATTTTCTGAACATTGTATTTTTATGTGTAGTTATCACAGATTATTGTCATTAATGTCTTGTATGTAAAAACGATCAATAAAGATGAAAATAAAGAGGTTTTTTGTGCGCTGTCTGTATGATTTTGGTTTCTTTATTGATATGATATTCATAGGTGTCATATTTCCGAAAATATTAAAGATATGAAATACAAACTACGGGAGATTGTTGTCAAGGCAGTAACCAACTAATGTAGAAATTGTTATGACAATCAGACAACAGGAAGTACATGTATGCCGTTGCTCTGGTTGTTTATTGGAAAGCCTGCATTTGCGTTTACTTTTACAAATGTTTATTTTAAAGCGGTTTTCTCGGAATGTGGCTCCGGCAAATAAATATACACCTGTCATCTTCATCAGACCATAACTCGTTAACCTAAACAGATACACACTTGTGATGGGTATCATTAGAAAGCTTATGAAATTCCCTTTCTCACCATGTGCATATCTCAAAAAGTCATTTTGAGACTTATTCCTGATTACGATGGAGCGGGTCACATTTGTCATTTGAGTGCAACTCACCGTACATGTACGTCTGCTCCTCTGTGACTTGAGTCGGGAGTGCATTCTGGTATTTTTTTGCCAACTGATCCCTCAACACGGCTTCCAAATCACGGTTTTCCTAATAATCGGTAAGTTTTAAAGGTAGGATACACATTTGGTAATTGCTTGAATTATCATGAATAGGTTGATTTGTCAGGTTGTATTTTATAGTAAATATTGTTTAAAGGTAGGATACATCATTTGCAGATATCGAAAATATTTACTACCGAATTATTACAAAATATCTTACTTATTTGAAAGTAAATAATGATTCTAGGCATCTAGCAAAATAATTGCACTAGATATTTTCTAAATATTCTGAAAAATTATATTTTATAAAGAAAAATTTGCGATCGCCGGGCGGTGATCGCAAAAAAACAAAGATAACAAAAGAATAACTGCTCGACGCCTGTTGAAAACAATCGCTGTTTTTCGTGCTTTTTTCGGCATCCATGATTGTAAAACTTCGAACAGGTCAGTTAAACGATATTTACTATAAGATACAACCCCCAAAATCTACCCATTCATTATAATTCAAGCTATAACCAATGGTGTAACATACAATTAACTGACCTGTCTGAAGTTTTCAATCATGGATGCTGAGAAAAGCAAGAAAAACAGCATTCGTTTTCAACCAGCGTCGGGCAGTGGTCCTTATGTTGTACTTTTTGTTTTTGCAATCGCCGTCCGGCGATCGTGTTTTTTTTAAAAATACAATTACATTTTTCGGAACAATTACAGAATATCTAGTGCAATCATTTTGCTGGATGCCTATATTTATTATTTACTTTCAAAGAATTAAGATATTTCTTAATAATTCGATAGTAAAATTTTTCGATATCTGCAAATAGTGTATCCCTACCCTTGGAAGTGCAAAAGGCATACCAAATGAAAGTAGTGAAAAATATAGTTAGTAAAAAAAAGTAAGTGCAAAGTTATTTTAAAAATTTGTAAAATGGCGAACAACATAAACTCCAACAGAAAATAACACACCCAACCAAAAAGAGAAAGTCTAATACATTTTGTTTTAATGGAAAAACTACTTTGCACTTTTTGATCAAATAACCACTTATCAAATCAATACAGAAACTTTGTAGGAACTAGGAATCCAGCCAAAACTCATTAATTGTCCAACAACAGCGACTTTATGGACGAAATTGAGCAATTTATGTCAAAAAGTAACGGGGGAAAACGTTGGAGCAACACGCTAGTAAAAGTTAAATTTGAATATATAATTTGTTCACCGGCTGCAGAGAAAAGACAGATTAACAACAACATTTGAAATCATTTAACCTGTTCGCGTCGAATGCCGTGTATAAGTATGCAGAGTTTTTTTCAGAAATTCAAAACAGATGACAGTTAAACACGTCACTAGCATGACAAGCAAGACTGGAAATATCAAGGTGTGCTACCCACAGACGCTGGCCCGAACACAAACCCGGCCTTGATATCGAGGTTCGTTAAAAACAATCCCACTCCTGGGCCCAGTCAATGTAAAAACAATCCCAGTACGAAACTGTTTTTAAAAAAATTGTTAAAAAGATCGCTTTACAAACGAAAGTTCATATCCAACTTTCTGATGCCAAAAAAGTTGTGTCTGAACATTTCATTTCCCCAAAGAATCTTTTAAAAAAGATTTGTTTTTTATGTTGTTAGTCACATTGTCTCCCAATTTGTTTGGCAAAGTTTTCATTTTCTTTACACTTGTGAACAAACAAAAGGTTCAAATTAAACATTTAATAACGTGTTGGTCTACTTTCTAATTCAAATTTTGAAATAAAAGTGCAAGTTTGTTTTCAGCACTTTTTAACATACATAAAATCAGTTATTGGCAATTATAGCGAGTTTCTCTATTTGATCAAAAAGTGACCCAGTAGTTTTTTGGTTTATAATTTGGGTCATTCCATGTTTATAATTCAACACGCTTTTGGACCTGACCCTCACAGATTGAAATATCTGTTGTTACATGTACCGGTATATTCATAGCATTAGCCTAGAGTAAATATTTACCAAAATTACCTTTGGCCTGTAAAGTGCAAAATTGTACACAAACATTTCTAAGCAGGGACCTACCTTTCCACTGCTCTCCTGCGTCATGTACCGGTCGCTCTGCGATCTGCAGAGCGGTTTGAGAGCCGACTGAGCCTGCTGTAGCGTCTCCCTCAGAACCTCATGCAGGGGCATTCGGTTGTTCTGGCGGGGCTGAGACAACGCTGGAGGTAACTGGGGAGGCAGGTCAAATGTCGGCTGGTTTGGAGGTGGTGGTGGGGGCTGAGACAACGCTGGAGGTAACTGGGGCGGCATGTCAAATATCGGCTGGTTTGGAGGTGGTGGTGGGGGCTGAGACAACGTTGGAGGTAACTGGGAAGGCAGGTCAAATATCGGCTGGTTTGGAGGTGGTGGTGGGGGCGGAAGAGGCTAGCAAGGAAGCACCGAACCAAAAAATACAAAGGTTATATAAAAAAAGTCTAAATTTGCGCGCACATGAATACGTTTGCCTACATAATCTGATCTAAAAATCGAATTCCAGCCCTGGACTGCTGTCCCACTGGCTTCCCAGGTAACTGGGAAGGCAGGTCAAATATTGGCTGGTTTGGAGCTGGTGGTGGGGGCCGAGACAACGTTGGAGGTAACTGGGGAGGCATGTCAAATATCGGCTGGTTTGGAGCTGGTGGTTGTGGCGGCTGGGGCAGAAGAGGCTAGCAAGGAAGCACCGAACCCCAAAATACGAAGGTTATCAAAAAAATGTCTAAATTTGCGTGCGCATTAATACGTTTGCCTTCATCAAAACCGAATTCCAGCCCTGGACTGCTGTCCCACTGGCTTCATAGGTAACTAGAGAGGCAGGTCAAAAATCGGCTGGTTTAGAGGTGGTGGTGGGGGCGGCTGGGGCAGAAGAGGCTAGCAAGGAAGCACCGAACCCCAAAATACGAAGGTTATCAAAAAAAGTCTAAACTTGCGCGCGCAGGAATACGTTTGCCTCAGAGTTGTAGCTAGAACATTTTGAGTGCCGCCTAATTTACAACAAAAAAATAGAGCGTAGCACGGCGTTCTCACGGCGTCTATGCAGTTCATCCATCATCAATACTCCGAAAACATTATCGCAAGATTTGTTTTTGTGAAGCAAATCTCGTGATAATCAAGGGCGCCCTCAATAAGCCCGTTTTTGTAAAGAAAATCTTGTGATAATCAAGGGTGCCCTCAATAAGCCCGTTTTCGGAGTAGAAAACAATGTCAAAACATGAGTAATTATTTAAACGAAGCAGAGATGATTGTTTTACAAGTAAATGTGGAAGTTATGGATGTGCAACTATGTTTATTTTTCTCTTTTCTCAACAAATCTTTATTCAAACTGAGTTTTTTTGGTGCCGGTCGGAAAGGTGTTAGTTCGTCCCGGACTCCCGGCCGGCCAATGCAAGTGCCGGTCAGACCCGACCGGCGCCGACCGGCATGGCGACATCCCTGGTTTGCCTACATCATCTACTCTAAGAAACGAATTCCAGCCCTGGACTGCTGACCCACTGGCTTCCCTGTTCAAAATATTTAGCTACAACCCTGGGTAGTGTTTTAACGGGTACCTATTTGGTGTGATGCATACAGAAAGGTCTACTTGTTGTAGGCCATAACAGAGGCCACTATTAAAAAAAACGTACGCTATTTACCCAGTTCGCGCAGTGATTATTTTTTTAACAAAACTTGATCTGAGGCGGGTTTAAGCCGATGGTACCGGGAAGCACACCCACGCAATTCCAGGCCTTGCTCGCTGCTGACAGACATTTCCGGCCTTGCTCGTGACGGGTTCAGACGTCATCCATTTTGAATCTGGGGAAAAAAACTTTGCATGTATACGTCTTCCGGCGCGAACTGGTTAATAGGACGTCCGACATCTTAAAAAAATGGGCACGTGAAAGACCAGCGGCTGAAAATTGCTATACCGAACGATTGCTATACCAACAAAAATCTGTGGATCCTGTGATGTTCATTATAGCGGCGTTCGACTGTACAGGGATTTTAGGTGACGGGCATTTATTCTCATCAGGCCTCAAAAAAGTACTAGCCCGGCATACAAAGTCTAGCGAAAACTGCTCCGGGCTACCCAGACACTTCCTTGGTTGCCCAGTGGGCTAGTGAAAAAATTAGTAACCTACATGTACCTGTAAAGGTTTAGACCAAAATACATGTTAAAATTGTTATTGTTTTTTTGTGTATTAAATAAATATCAAATCAAAATAAACTGAGTATAAACAGTCTTTTGTCTGTGTTTTTCGGCATGATTATCGATAGCCTGGGAGCGCTCGATCCACGCGTGCATGCAGTGCACTGCGATCTCACGAACAGAGTAGACTGGTGGGCTTCAGTGAGATAAGTATAGTATATACTACGGCGCAGGGTACCGCACATATGTGCACTATTCTCTTTCATATCGTTCAGCCTTTCTTACCATAACGGCCCACTGCGTAGCAGTATAGTACATGTACATGAGCGTTCTGATGTGTCACTAGTAGTAGCGTCTGATACAGAGTCTGTTCAGGGGCCAATTTCATAGAGCTGCTTAGCACAAAAATTTGCTTAGCATGACAATTTGTCCTTGGCAAAAACAAGGTTACAGACCAAAATTTCCCCTGATCTTTATTGTTCTGGATTGATAATCAGCTGTTTTTTTGCTTAGCATGAAAAAACACGTATAATTTTGGTTGGTAACCTATTTTTAATGAGCAAGACTTTTTGTGCTAAGCAAATTTTTTTGCTTAGCAGCTCTATGAAATTGGGCCCAGAACAGAACGGTACGAATGTACCGGTACGTACGTGTACGTGCGCGCGCCGAACGGATAGTTTGCATTGTGCATACGGGCTAGCAAAAAAGTAAACTGGCTAGTAAAATCTGCGGTTTGCTAGCCCGGTGGGCTATCCAGGAAGAAAGTTAGCGCAAGGCCTTCTCATACCGACAATAAGCCAATCACGTTGCAGCCTGAGCTCAGGTCCAAACAAAATTATCTGCTTCTCTTTAGCATGAATGTTTTTATCGTCAAATTTATTTGAATTTATCGTCCATACTGACTTAGGGCCGTTTCATGGTTCAGATCTTTGTAAAAAACAAAGTATTGTAAAAAACAAAGTATTGTAAAAAACAAAGTATTATAGAAAACAAAATCAACCACACGTACAAGTTCTATAGCGGGTGCTCAATAGTGACCCCTTTATGTGCGAGACTTTAGTTGCCTAGTCTATTTGGTCGTATTTATTTCACCTGTTGGCTAATCGGGTGGAATGGTCTGGCTCCGACCTTTGACCTCAGGGCAGTAGAAATGTCCAGCTGCTGGCCGGTTTGCAGCTGCTCCAGGAGAGTCTGCAAGTTAACAAGTCATTGCAAAGATGACAAGATTTACATATGTGACCTGCGGCCGATTTCACCAATGTTAGGATCAATCTTAGGAAGAGTAACTCCTCCTAACTTGCAATAGATCCAATGCAAGTTAGGATGAGTTACTCATCCTAACTCGAGATAGGATTAATCCTAGCGTTTCGTGAAATCGGCCGCTGTCACCACAAAATGAGAGTCAAGTCGGAAATATTTTAAATTGAGATATTGGTATTTTTAAATTCTTCAGAAAGAGAGCTTTCCAACGGCATATAACACTTGGGGGTTTTGCGATAAATACTTGTTACAGCACTCTAGAATTGTAGAAAGTCATGGGTTTCACAAAACGAGTTTGTGAGAAAACCTACGTTAAACATCTTAAACAAAACACGCAGAAGATTACAAAACAGGACAAGTTTCAGTTAAGCATATCAACGGCTATGTTCTAATCATTATTTCTTCTTGAAATTTCCCACACATACAAACTATTGTTTAAACAACAAAATAACAACATTTTGAAAACGTGGGATACTTACGAGGACCTGATTTGCATATTTAATTACCGTGTTAATTAGACCACTAATGGACTTTAATCCAAACACTATTACTGTGCAAACACTACGCAAAATAGCGTAATTTAAGAGGTTTTAAATCATCTGATCTCACCCAAAAAATGGAAATATGTAGAGGTTTTGGGTTTTCCAAATTACGCAAAATCTAAAAATTTACCACCCCTTCATATTTTGACTTTGGATGGCCATATCTCCAAATCACATCATGCGACTTTACTCTCATTATGTGGTGACAGGTCACATATATGGCCATGTCCGAACTACTGGCTGTGGCTTCAAATCACACACAAGTCTATGGTAGTGGCTTTTTATCTTATAATAATACACAAATAAACTACAAGGGAAACTTACTAGGTAAATTTGCATACATTTCAAAGTGAACAAAGAAATGGACAAGTCGGGACTCGAGCCTGCGACCTCCGGAATACCGGGCCGGCGCTCTACCAACTGAGCTATCTTGCCCTATGTTGGCGGTCTCCCAAATTATCAGTATCTTTGTTCGAGGGCGCTAGTCAGAAGTCATAAACACCAGAATGCCGTGTGGCCAGGAATTATGCCAGATTTTACGATACAAACCGGGAAGCGACATTGTGGGGATCACTCATGAGGATACGACTTTTTATCTTATACAACACAATCACACCACAAGGTATTCTGGTGTTTATGACTTTTGACTGGCGCCCTCGAACAAAGATAGCTCAGTTGGTAGAGCACTGGTCTGGCATTCCAAATCATATTGAATTGACACAGAAGGACCCCAGCTATGCAGTGTTGTAGTCGAGACCAAGACCGAGACCGAGACCGAGACCGAGACCAAGACCGAGACCGAGGCTCTCGGGGCCAAGACTTTCCAGACCAAGACTGAGTGAGACCAAGGCTTTTGAGACTTTCGGGGCCGAGACCAACACTTCCGAGACAACATATGGCCAACATATAGTGTAACCGGCTCGACTTCATAAAAACAAACATCGATAGAGATAGAACAGTTATGAGTAAAAAACAAAAGTCTTGAGACATTCTCCATCCTGAGCCACGCAGAGTTTAACGGGCTCTCGAAATGTCGCCCTCAAACCCTGCGGACATTCGCAGCAATCATTAAACAAGTTGGCCAATACATGATATGAACGTCCACCCCTGGTAAAATGACAATTTCTACCACTTTACTAAAAAAAATAAAAAATCGGCGTTTACGTAGCTTTTCAGTCTTTTAAGTTTCTTATTCTGTATAATATATAATAGCAAAGCTTTATTTCATGTTCTGTACGTTAATTTCTACAATTTTTCCGATTTAAAATTTAAAATTTTACGTGGGAGGATGAACAATTGTGAGAACACCTCAGATGTTCAAGCGAATGGACTAATAGAAATGCGCGTTGCAGAAGAACATGTCTTTGGCTGTTTTCTGAACCCCAGCTTTGTCTTCGTCTTAGGCTTCATTCATACAGTTTAGCAATATGCTGTAGCCGGAGACGGATACAAAGCCGGGGGTTCCAAAAACGGCCTTGGTCTGTTTGTGACGGAGGCTCTGATTGTGCGCATGAATCTTTGCGCTAATAACAAGGGATCTTGCCGAATGTCCGCAGAGGTTTGAGCGCTATTAGTAGAAAACTCAGGATGGACAGTCTCGAGACTGAGACCAGGTCTCGAGACTTCTATCACTGTAGCTACCGTATGCCTTACCCTGGACACTGCCGTGATACTTCTTGGTGAATTAATCTGTGCATGACTCAACTGGGATATCAAACTCTTCAGGTGTTCCTCTGTCAAGTTCGGCTTGCTTGGTCCCTCTGTACGAAGACCAAACAAGTGAACAAAGTCAAACCATCAATTTGGAGGCTTTTCAAGATCTAATGCAGGATCCAGGTCATAAGGCCTAAACTAATGCTGGATGATTTAGCAGGATTGAGGTTATTTGGGTATTAATATAAAAATGAGGATTCTGGAGGATTGAGGTTATTTGTTACTTTGTACTTTTACACAGCTCATATGTGACCTGTTCCAACGAAACCCGGACAAAGTCGCACAATGTGTTTTGTCACAATGTACTCCTGAAGTCATTTCGGGATGGATTTTACCATTTTGAGGTTTTAGGTTTTCCTAAGTCACTCACTATTAATCTACAATCTCCTCAAATTTGAACAATATCCGTCTAACAGAAGTGTGTTTTTTTGTCAATTTTGTGAAACATTTGTGTACAGAAATAATACGCTTTTCTGAACTTCAAAGCTGTTTATCACATAATTAGGTTGTCATGGTTTTATCACTAAATCCAGACCCCAGGGAAGATAGGGTGGGGGTACATATGTAAATGATACATCATTTTAAAGCTGAGAACCTAGAGAATTTGAAAAAAGCAAAATCTGAAAAACTAAAAAGTCGACTTTGTCCGGGTTTCGTTGGAACAGGTCACATATGCTCTATGCACTTTTTCCGTAGAGCTTCAGTCAATGTGTAAGTGTCAAGGATAGGAAATGTTTGAATACCAAGGATCATGTGTGCAGACCCTTGTTGTAATAGGGCACTTAGCAGCCATTTGTTCCATGTTTGGCTGCTTTATAGCTCAATGGTAATTTCACAGGCAGTGGTCCCAGTATTAAATATTATAGGATTTTGCAGGATTCAGGTTATGTGCAAGAAAAATGGGGTAGGGAGTTAGGGTTAACCAATTCGCGCCGGAGGACGTATATACACGCAAAGTTTTCCCGAGATTCAAAACGGATGATGCACAAACACGTCACGAGCAAGGCCGGGAATGTCTGTCACCAGCGAGCAAGGCCTAGAAATGCGTGGGTGTGCTTCCGGATACCATCAGCCTGAACCCGCCTCAAATCGAGTTTCATTTCCGGCCTTGCTCGTAAAGTGTTTATGCGTCATCCGTTTTGAATCTGGAGAAAAATTGTGGGTGTATACACGTCCTCCGGCGCGAACTTGTTAATTTGGGGCATTTGTACATTTGTGTGTGGCCTTAAATACAGACTTTCATTTTATTAACTATTTCGCACCGGAGAAAGCATATACACGCAAAGTTAAAAAATACACGCAAAAAATAATCCCGCGCCTCGACTCAGGAATGCTAAAATAATCCCGGCACGAACTGGTCAACAATAAATTATAATAAAGTGGAAGGATGGCTTAAATTCCCCCCAACACTCACCCGGTACAGGGGCTGCTTCCGACATGAAGTACGGATGCTTTCGGAGTTCAGGAATGGAAGGTCTCTCCCGAGCATCTCTGATCAAGCATTTCTTGAGAAGGTCGAGAAGATGTGGATTGTCATCAACAGCCGGGAACTCAATCACATGCCTAGGAAAACAAATAAAAAACAAGTCATTCTTGAATCGCGAGTGTCACCTTTTCCCGCGATTTTTTACTTTATGTTTTGGGTTTTAAAAATAAATCAAATTTTGTGCATGTTTAAAGGTAGGATACACCATTGGTAATTGCTTGAATTATCATGAATGGGTAGATTAGGGGGGTTGATTTTATAGTAAATATCGTTTAACTGACCTGTCTGAAGTTTTACAATCATGGATGCCTGGAACATCACGAAAAACAGCGTTTGTTTTTAACCGGCGTCAGGCAGTTATTCTTATGTTATTTTTGTTTCGCCGGATGCCGATCTCGAATTTATCTTTTTAAAGGTAGGATACAGCATTGGTAATTGCTTGAAGTATCATGAATGGGTAGATTTGTAGGGTTGTATTTTATAGTAAATATCATTTAACTGACCTGTCCGAAGTTTTACAATCAGGGATGCCAAGAAAAGCCGGCCGGTCGTCGGCGATTTTAAAATTCTATTAAAATTCTATTTTTCGGAATAATTACAGGATATTTAGCGCAATCATTTTGCTGGATGCCTAGAATCATTATTTACTTTCAAATGATTAAGATATTTCTTAATAATTCGGTAGTAAATATTTTTGATATCTGCAAATGGTGTATCTTACCTTGAAACAAAATTGCACGACCCAATTGTATTACACCTGATGACACAAACCATGGAGGGAGGAAGGAATAGCCATGCATGCATGATACACGCACTCAATGTTATTTGTTTTTATTCGCAAAAAATGTGCTTCCACTATTGCTTGGAGACTGGACTTATTACCGATGGTATAAGACGCTATCAAACAAGTGGAGCCAGACTACTTTGTATTCTCAGCGCCACCTTGTTCCCGTTTGTCATTTGCTTTACCACTGCAAGTGCAATGTAATCATTTCGTGTATGAGGTTGCTGCATGGTATCGCAGTTAGATTTTTTGTAAACCTTTCTTTGACAAAACTGCAGGATCGAAAGGATTATTGGGAACAACAAAAAGCATAGTCATGCAAATTAAAAATGCAGAAGAATCGCGGAAACACAAAAGCCTGACAAGCCTGATTGCAGGAAGTGGGAGAATAATCACCTTAAACATTTAACAAACCCAGTAGATGTACATCTACGGAAAGTCAGGTTGGCGTAGCGGTTCTTTCCTCGCCTTCCACCACTATGATCCGGGTTCAAATCCGGCCTGGGGCCAATATGTGGATTGGGTTTTCAGTCCCTGTCTGACTTTGTGGGTTTCCTCCAGAATATCCTACTGGGGTTTTCCTCCCACCTCTAAAAAACTACCTTCTTCTCATTGTCTTCTCTCTACAGGTTCATTCAGGCTTGCGAGCTACAGTGCCTAGAGCACTTTTAAGAGATTCTTGGTTGCATTACCAGAAGTATATAATAATAATAATAGTAATAATAATAATAATAACATGGTAAATGAACGTACCTTGGATCACAGATGGCTTGAAGTTTTATTAGGCAGTGAGTGATATGTTGAAATGGTGTCTTGCCATAAACCATGTAATAGAAGATACATCCTAGAGACCACACGTCACTCTTGCAATTAATCTGAAAAAAATTAAAAAATAAAGAAATAAATGCTTGTGTTTGAATTTCTGTTACACCTGTATCACTGGTTTGTTATTAACCAGTTCGCACGGGATGACGAATATAAACGCAAAGTTTTCCCCAAATTCAAAACGGATGACGCATAAACACGCCACGAGCAAGGCCAGAAATGTCTGTCAGCAGCGAGCAAGGCCGGAAATGTCTGTCAGCAGCGAGCAAGGCGGGAAATGCGTGGGTGTGCTTCCCGGTACGTGTGTGCCTGAACCTGCTTCGGATCGAGTTTTGTTAAAAAATAATCCCGCGCATCGGCTCAGTGATGTTAAAATAATCATGGCGCGAACTGGTTAAAGGGAGGATACACCATTTGCAAAAATCAAAATTGTACTACTGAATTCTTTAAAAATACCTAATTGGAAAGTAAATATTGATTGTAAGCATCCAGCAAAATGATTGCGCTAGATATCCTGTAATTGTTCCGATCATCGGCTGAGGATCAATTTAAAAAAAGAAAAATTCACACATTACGTACACCTCTGTCTTGAAGCTCGGCCGACATTATGAGGACTGAAGATTAGAATTGTTCAAGTAAACCAGGCCTTCATTTTAATAAATCTGAGGAGAGCTGTGCATCAAAAGGTGAATTAAGGAGAGTGATTTTAAAATCGCTCTCCTTAAATCAAAACAATGAATTAAGGAGAGTGATTTGCTCTCGCTAACAAAACGCAAGTTTAAAGGCCCTGGACACTATCTGTAGTTACTCAAAATGACAACCAAAGGTGTCTATGCCTTTAATAAACACATACTCAAGAAAAGGAACACAACATTCACCAGTAGTTCAACTTTTGGTTAAGAGAATGATGGCGCTTTCCCATCCAGTGACATTTCTCTCTCTGTGACTTGTATGGCTTAATTAAGCGCGAATTAGTCTAGGCCCGTTATGTCCGAAATAAATGGAATGGGCGAACACGAAAGACTAGATGACCGTTGTTGGTATAAGATAAATCTGATGTGATTTTATTTGGGGGTGCGAGGAGAGAATTGTAATCGCAAATTCTCTTGTGTCAGCAATAGCAATGCTTTCGTGTCTTTACTGTTATGAAACTCATCAGTTGCAGGTAGGTGATTCCATGGTGAGGAATCGGTTTTAACTCGCAAGGTGTGTGGGTTTGGTGTGGTACAATCAATGAACGTGAATTCCAGGTATTTCGGTGATGTGCGGTGATGGAAAGATTTTAATTTTTAATTTTTTTTTTTTGCTCTTGTTAAAATTGTAAGGAGCGCTTCTTTTTGCTCTCCTTAAAGGAGCGCGGAGGAGCGCGAGCGCGATCGCGCTCCTTTAAAATGAAGGCCTGAGTAAACGTTTATTTTCCAACACAAACGAAAAGAACTCAACTTCATAAACGCTCAAAATAGCCAATCGTTCGCTGCTCCACTACATTTACTATCGTCAATAGTGTGTGAATTAAAATTGTGCGGGTACCAATGATATACAGCTCCCATTACAGCAGTCGTTTTTAGCACTTTTTCTGCTTCAAACGATAAATCTCCCGATATTTGTACAAGAGTGGTGCCCCCTCTTGGTAAATGATTTCCAAACTGACCAATGAAAAAGGCTGTTTACGTGAAAGTCTGAGCGGACAGCTTCTTAAAATTTGTTTGGATTGATGTACTTCATGTACCTAAATAGCAGCCATAGACAAACGGTAAAACGATCGCTCGGGAAACTTTCAACAAATATTTTGTTAGTGCAACGACAATAGACTTCGAATACTGCATGCGGTTATATTTCGTACCGAACCTTTCATCTTCTATTAACGGGAGTTATTGCTTGCTGTACCGGTACGTCTCACTGAAACCGGAGTCGACGTTTAAATTACTCTCAAACCCAACAGAAGAAGAGGGCTAGGATAGAAATGCATTCACTTTTTATTGCCACAGAAAATGTGTTTTGTCGACTACCGTCTGTGACAACAGCAGCCGAGACCTACCGGTACAGTTATCTGAGCAATTCTGAAGTTGATTGGAAGATAACAACAATAAAAAGCATCTCCATTCGCCGAATCAACACGACAAGGACTGTAGCATGTGTGCGATCCAGACTTCAATAAGGGTGGTTTTGTTGACATTGTATCTGAATCTTATGAGCGCCGTATTGCATTACGCGAAATTCGCCTACGAAGTGTATAAAATGAAAGACCGGGTCCGAGTTTCAATTTATCCGCACGAGATCCAAGCATTAGAGTGGGCGTTTAACAGAACTTTATATCCCTGGGGTAAAATGCCAATAAAGTGGCGGTACAATGACGAAAATGCTATGTATTCAGTAAACAATGTAGCGAAGTTAATAAAAATATGAAAATATCATGATAAAATGATTGTATTTTCACATTAAAAACCGCGGCTTTAATACCCTACCCAATAAATTATATATCATTTTAAAGCCAAGAATTCAAGGAATCTGGAAATACCAATATCTCAAAATATCAAAATGTGAACTTTACTCTAATTTTGTGTGTTTCGCAGGTCACAAAATGTGATGCGATCTGTGAAAACCCGCCACATGGTGGCAAAATCTTAAAGCTGAGACCATCCTCTTTCTAATGCTTTTTAAATCAGGTCTCTATGACCTCTACATCAAAAGTTACGTTAAAATGAACGTCGATTATTGACGATGCGAATTTCTGAGAAAACAGCGTTTAACGATTGGGTACCAGAATAGCAATGAAAAAAATCAATTAAAAAAATAATAATAATAATTGTTTTGTTGGTTTTGTTTTGTTTTTTTATTATTATTTGTTTTTGCTTTTTTGTTTTGCTTTTATTGGGACTTGCAACTTTGCGACATCCGACGGGTTTTTACAGATTGCATCACAAATGTGACCCAGCACGAGTAAATGAGACACTTTGCGGCAAAAATAAAAATTGAGATTTTGATTTCATCATTTAAAGCTTGTTTAGCTTTAAATGATGAAATCAAAATCTCAATTTTTATTTTTGCCGCAAAGTGTCTCATTTACTCGTGCTGGGTCAAAAATGTCAAGGAATCTAATGTCACCTTGAGCCTTGGTCTCCTGCGCCCGTTGTCGTCCATCTGAGGTGACGGTGACGTGTCCTGAATGGCCTCGGGTGACATGTAATTCAGTGTCCCCACCTGAGACTCTCGCACCACACTGGTCTTGTCACTCTGAATAGCGTTGGCGATGCCGAAGTCAATCAGCTTCAGTGTTCCCTCCACAAAGAGAAAGTTGGCGGGCTTTAGGTCGCTGTGGACAATACCTGGGCAAAGAGAACGGTACAAAGAAACCAGTGCTTTCCAAATAATTTTTGTTTAAAGGGATCGTATACGTTTGGTAATTACTCCAAAAAATTAATGGCAATAAAAGCTTACTTGGTAAGAAGTACAGCAGCTTTGGATAGTATAATGCATTTTTAGAAACTTTTCACTTCAAAGTACTGCGGTTATGGAAAACGATATCACTTATTATCCTAAAACATTTGAATCTGAGAAGCGTTACTGCAGTGACGTTTCTCAGAGTGTGTATTCCAATGCAAATTATTCTTCCTGCGTGGACAAAACCGCTCCAGAATTTCGGCAATATCTCAAAATCGCTACCACCTTTTGAAATGAAATTTTTACAGGTTAGTTTTATGGTATATATCTTCAACTACATGTATATAGGATTGAAACAAACAGTGGGTTCCAATTACCAAACGTATACGATCCCTTTAAACACTAATGGGGCTAATCATTCTTATACTGGCAGCTGTGAAGCTGAATTGTGAAGGATGTCACATTATTACCACGGTCATTTGTGACCTGTCCCATGAGAGTAAATTCGCACGATGTGATTCGGGGATGTATGTGACCTGTCACCACAATATGAGAGTAAAGTCGGAAAATTGAAAAATTGGTATTTTCAAATTCTTGAGAACAAGAGCTTTCCAATGGTACGTAACACTTGGGGGTTTTGCGATAAATACAGACTTATTCCTGATTTTGATGGAGCGGGCCACAAATAGTCAGGTTCATAATGTACATATGGAAAGTTTCGTTCACTTTTTGTGTAGATTTGCTAAACTATACATTTTTGGAAACGTTAGGATATACTCAACATGAAAACCAATGTTTACATTTGTTTTTAGGTTCTTTTGAAAAAAATATACCTTTAATGTGTCCTGACACATGAAAAGTCATTGGGTGTCACATTCAAGGTCTATTTTGTTTTAATGCCCTATATCTCTGGAAGTATAAGTCCGATTGGGTTCAAACTTGGTATGCAGGTATAGCGGAATGTGTTAGAGATATACATTAAAGTGACATCATGCTGATGATGTCATCTTGTGATTTTTTTATGATTTTGTTTCATTTTTAGACCTTTAAAGGTAGTATACATGTACACCATTGGTAATTGCTTGAATTATCATGAATAAGTAGATTTGGGGGGTTGTATTTTATAGTAAATATCGTTTAACTGAGCTGTCCGAACTTTTACAATCATGGATGCCGAGAAAAACACGAAAAACAGCGTTTGTTTTTTACCGGCGTCGAGCAGTTGTTCTTATGTTATCTTTGTTTTTACGCGATCGCCGTCCGGCGATCGAGAATTTTTTATTATAAAATTCAACTTTTCGGAATAATTACAGGATATCTATAGCGCAATCATTTTGCTGGATGCCTAGAATCATTATTTACTTTCAAATGAGTAAGATATTTTTTGATAATTCGGTAGTAAATATTTTCAATATCTGCAAATGGTGTATACTACCTTTAAGCCATATCTCATCAACAGAACAGAATGAATTTAAAATTCTTTTTGTAATATGTTTATTGGGTCATAGACATATGCACACAATTGTGAAAAATATGTGACGTCATCAAAATGCTATTAAAAAAATCCAAGATGGCCGCCATAAAGATCCTGAAAGCAAATGTAAACATTGGTTTTCATGTTAAGTATATCCTAACGTTTCCAAAAAATGTATAGTTTAGCAAATCTACCCAAAAAGTGAACGAAAATACATAAGAAACCTGACGCGAGTCGTCATCGACTCGAGTCATTCCAACTAATCTACCTGCTTTGTGCACTACATCCACAGCGTTCAGCATCCCTCGCCAGTAGAACCTCATGTCTTGAGGGTCAATCTTCTTGTGTTTACTCAGGAAGGTAGCCAAGTCGATGGAGCCACACTCCATGACCAGATACATGTGGGAATCGGTGATCTCGCTGCAGGAAGGGAGAACCAAACACAGCGAGGTTGAATGGCCGATTGTCGCCTTTTTGTGGTCTCGGAAGTTAGTTGTGGTCTCGGAAGTTAGTTGTGGTCTCGGAAGTTAGTTGTGGTCTCGGAAGTTAGTTGTGGTCTCGGAAGTTAGTTGTGGTCTCGGAAGTTAGTTGTGGTCTCGGAAGTTAGTTGTGGTCTCGGAAGTTAGTTGTGGTCTCGGAAGTTAGTTGTGGTCTCGGAAGTTAGTTGTGGTCTCGGAAGTTAGTTGTGGTCTCGGAAGTTAGTTGTGGTCTCGGAAGTTAGTTGTGGTCTCGGAAGTTAGTTGTGGTCTCGGAAGTTAGTTGTGGTCTCGGAAGTTAGTTGTGGTCTCGGAAGTTAGTTGTGGTCTCGGAAGTTAGTTGTGGTCTCGGAAGTTAGTTGTGGTCTCGGAAGTTAGTTGTGGTCTCGGAAGTTAGTTGTGGTCTCGGAAGTTAGTTGTGGTCTCGGAAGTTAGTTGTGGTCTCGGAAGTTAGTTGTGGTCTCGGAAGTTAGTTGTGGTCTCGGAAGTTAGTTGTGGTCTCGGAAGTTAGTTGTGGTCTCGGAAGTTAGTTGTGGTCTCGGAAGTTAGTTGTGGTCTCGGAAGTTAGTTGTGGTCTCGGAAGTTAGTTGTGGTCTCGGAAGTTAGTTGTGGTCTCGGAAGTTAGTTGTGGTCTCGGAAGTTAGTTGTGGTCTCGGAAGTTAGTTGTGGTCTCGGAAGTTAGTTGTGGTCTCGGAAGTTAGTTGTGGTCTCGGAAGTTAGTTGTGGTCTCGGAAGTTAGTTGTGGTCTCGGAAGTTAGTTGTGGTCTCGGAAGTTAGTTGTGGTCTCGGAAGTTAGTTGTGGTCTCGGAAGTTAGTTGTGGTCTCGGAAGTTAGTTGTGGTCTCGGAAGTTAGTTGTGGTCTCGGAAGTTAGTTGTGGTCTCGGAAGTTAGTTGTGGTCTCGGAAGTCTTGGTCTTGGTCTTGGTCTCGAAAGCCTTGGTCTTGGTTTCGGACATAAGGGTCTCAATTACAACATTGGTACTTACAAGTCATAGAGGTGTATGATGTTTTCACTGTTGCGCAGTTTCTGAAGCAGAGCGTTCTCATTGATATAGCCTTGTATGGTCATCTCATCGGCACAGTCCAACTTGACGTACTTAATGGCCAGAACTTTCTTCTTATCTTCACTGAACACTTGGTACACCTGCAAAAACAGAAGTAAAAGCCAGCATTAGTTTCAACCACAAATAAACCACAAGGGAAACTGACTCGGTCAGTTTGCATAAATGTACGCAAATTCACCTTGTCAGTTTCCCTTGTGGTTCATTTGTATATTAGATAAAAAGTCGTATCCTCGTTGAGTGATCCCCACAATGTCGCTTCCCAGGGGCCAATTTCACGGAGCTGCTAAGCACAAAAATGTGCTTAGCATGAAAATTTGTCCTTGGTAAAAACAAGGTTACAGACCAAATTTTCAAGTGATCTTTATTGTTTTTGATTGATAATCAGCTAGTTTTTTGCTTACCATGAAAAACACGTAGAATTGTGGCTGATAACTTGTTTTTAATGAGCAAGACTTTTTTGTGCTAAGCAAGTTTTTGTGCTTAGCAGCTCCGTGAAATTGGCCCCAGGTTGTATCGTGAAATCTGGCGTGATCCCTGGCCACACGGCATTCTGGTGCGTTTATGACTTCTGACTAGCGCCCTCGAACAAAGATACCGACATTTTGGGAGACCGCCAACATACCGTAGGGCAAGATGACTCAGTTGGTAGAGCGCCAGTACGGTATTCCGGAGGTCGCAGGTTCAAGTCCCGCCTTGCCGACTTCTTTGTTTACTTTGAAATTTAGTTTTATACTAGTTTAGATGTTTAACCAGTTCGCGCCGGATGACGAATAAAAACAAAGTTTTCCCCAAATTCAAAACGGATGACGCATATAAACACGCCAAGTTCAAGTTCGGAAATGTCTGTCGGCAGCGAGCAAGGCCGGAAATGCGTGGGTGTGCTTCCCGGCACTATCGGCCTGAACCCGCTTCGGATCGAGTTTCGTTAAAAATAATCCCGCCCCTCGGCTCGGTGATGTTAAAATAATCCCGGCGCGAACTGATTAATTGTTAAAAAAGTAACCAACCAAAATACAGTTGAAAAGCTAACTTGTACAGATATTAATGAGTCTAACATTGTAAATTTCCTGTGAAATTATTCCTTCTTGGCATGCTGTTATTAATCAAATAAATAGTAGTAGAAGGTCATTTCCTAAAACTAAGAGGAGTCTCAGAGACGCACTTTTGAAAATTTCCACAAAAAGTGTTCGCAAGCATTCGAACGACGCAAGCCTTACGGGGCAAGCCTTCCGCGTCATACGCTAGCAACCCCCAGCTCTGGAATGGTCTGGTGTCTTTTTGCCATTCTCACCCATTGTAAACAATGTATTGGTGCTGAGCGTCTCTTACGTAACTATGCAAAAGCTTGCCCCGAATCACGTGATATAGCAACAGTGTCTTCGGTCTGGAGAATTTAAAGTTAAACTGTGCCAAGCTGTGTGAACAAGTCAGTGTACCAGATATTATTTAAATTTAACTCGGGGTCACGCGCAAATGGCTTATTGCTGGAATTATCAGGAATGGGTTAGATGTAAAGGTAGGATACACCATTGGTAATTGCTTTACTTATCAGGAATGGGTGGATTTGGGGGGTTGTAAATAGTAAATACCGTTTAACTGACCTGTTTAAATTTTTACAATCATAGATGCTGAGAAAAGCAACAAAAAAACGCAATCGTTTTCAACCGGCATTGGGCAGTTGTTTTTATAATTTATATTGTTCTTGTTTTTTGCGATCACCATCCGGCGTAACAATTGTGACCCAGCATGAGTAAATGAGACACTTTGAGGCAAAAATGAAAATTGAGATTTTGATTTCATCATTTAAAGCTAAACAAGCTTTAAATGATGAAATCAAAATCTCAATTTTTATTTTTGCCTCTAAGTGTCTCATTTACTCGTGCTGGGTCACAATTTCGTAACATTTAAAGAATATCTAGCGCAATCATTTTGCTGGATGCCTACAATCATTATTTACTTTCAAATAAAGTAAGATATTTTTTTACAATTCAGTGATAATTTGTTTAGATATCTGCAAATGGTGTATCCTGTTGTAATTTCTGTAGAATACTTACCTTAGATGAGCCGCCTTTGCCGACAACTCGTAGGATGGTATATGTGGCCTTGTTGACTGTGATAACGTTCTTCCGCTGCACAGGCTGGGGTGCGGGCTGGGGTGCGGGCTGGGGTGCGGGCTGGGTTGCGGGCTGGGGTGCAGGAATTGGCGCCATCTTGCAAAGAAATCAAGAATTAATTAACCCTCTTATGGTTTTACCTTTCAAAACCTTTCAAAATCTGCTTAATGGGCAAAATGGCTATCAATAAGTATGAACCTTTCAAAACACTCCAGAATTTGTTGCTACTGCACTACTACACCTTTCAAAACCTTTTGAAATTGTTTACAAAAGTTTGTTCAGAGAGTTGTTTTATCTTTCGAAATCTTTCATAGGTTCCTTTTGTCAGACAGTTTTCTCACCTTTCAAAACCCTTCAGTCCAGAAACTTGAAAGGTATTTTTTTTCACACCAGTTTGTTCAGAGAGTTGTTTTACCTTTCAAAATCTTTCATAGGTTCCTTTTGTCAGACAGCTTTCTCACCTTTCAAAACCCTTTAGTCCAAGAAACTTGAAAGGTTTTGAAAGGTCCGACAGCTCTATGGTAACTGCACTATATATAGGAGGGTGAGAGAATTGTATTTTGGATCTTTTTTTCCCCCTTCTTTTATTGGATCTCAGAAGCTGCGATTCAACTAAATTAAGCGATTCTGTGTTCCCTCTTTAGTTTTTCAATGTATACTAGATTTCTGCCATGATTTCTGCCAAAATCTTAAAATTGACCATCTCTTCATATTTTCACTTTGGATGGCCGTAATCTCCGACTTTACTCTCATATTGTGGTGACAGGTCACATATCACATCAAACCAGTCAAACAAATTTCCAAAAATTTACTTTATCGGGGGTTTTTCTACTCGATATGATTAAAACAGTCAGATATCGATGTCAAAATAGTATCGAGTATTTGGCATACGTGCAAACAGACACGTTTCTCACCATTTGTTGACTGTAATGTTGCTTGTTTCCATGGTAATAGCTGGTTGTTTGATGGCTTGCTCCATTTATTATCGGAGGGGGTTGATATGACGGACGGGACACCAAAGGCTCTGACCTGACGCTGTGGATGAAAAAAATGCGGCAGAAAAGGGGGCAAGGAAGTGTTAATGGAAGGTTATTCTTGTGCATCTCTGCCCTCGCAGGTACTAAGTTACTCCTGGGTGGGGGAAAGCATGGAGCAATAAACTAGAAGGAGTTACATTAGAACAACCTAAGATAAAAGGAAACACTGAAGGCCATCGACAGGAGCTATAACCCATTCGGCCCTACAGAACGCCTGGGCGTTCCCCACGCCCGGCCCTGCAGAACGCCTCAGCGTTCCAACAAAAGGGTCCATTTCAGCTGTTATTTGCGACTGGTGTAAAAGACTACTAGACCTAGAACGTTCCCATCACGCAACTGAAGTATTGACCTTTCAATGGCAACATAAATATACCTACATGTACATGTAGTGTTCCATTGAAAATTTTCCAAAAATAATCCTTCAAAAATCACCCGAATCAGACGCGCTTTTGTCAGATTTTGTATCCATTATGAAAGATGACATACCAAGCAACACTCAGGCTTGTAAGATTGTTGGATTTAGGCACACTTTTGGAGGAGATTTTTGGTGATAAAGATAGTAAAAGTGACAGTTTATCTGTAACTAGCGATATGTCCATTGACGACGATGTGAATGACCATGTACACACGATGTGAAGGACCAGGTACACATGATTGATGTGTACGATAACGATAAATTTGTCCAAAATTCCACCTGAAATATGAGAAATGCCCAAACTAATTTAAAAAAAAAAAAAAAAAAAAAAAAATCACTTATGCATGAATATTTTTTGGGAATATTTACAAAGCTTATAATGTCCTAAACAACTTTTGTACACAACATTTTATGTTATTATGAAAATTATGAAAATTATATTGAGAAACATAAACTTGAACTTGAAACTTGGTACACTTTATTCACGCCTATATTTAATTCAGTATATAGAGTTTACATTATATAGCAATTCAGTACCGAAAGGGTTAAGACCGCAAGGCTCGCTCAGTAAACAAAGCGAAATGACTAAATCAGATCACGCGCCACCGTGGCCTCACCGGGGAAGTCGGGAAATTCCAGTCGCGTTGGATTGTTTTTTAGAACGCACATTTTACCAATTGTCTCTACCTGGCTCGCAGTGCAACATGGTGGCCATCTCTGTGAACAAAGGCCGGCCGGCCTTTGTTGGTCGTAAACGCCACGGGTGGGCACAGTGCATTCTCTATGGTGGAGAGCCTGGGCGCTAATTGGATTAAGATAAGATGGGTCTTCGTTCTAACTCCTTTTAGTTTATTGCTCCATGGGGGAAGCAACGAGTCCCAAAGTGCCTTGCCCAAGGGCACATGATACACCACACCAGGCTGGACTCGAACCCACAACTTGCTGAATTAACCCCAGACCACAATTTCAATGCTCAAGACCACAAGGCCACGGCACTGTGTTAGCACAAAAGCCGAGTGTTATTTTTCTTTAAAAGAATCGGATAATATGTGAATCTGCTCTAACAAAACCAGGACAAAGTTGACAATTTTTATTTATTTTTTATTTTATTATTTTTCAAACTCTAGGAAAAAAGAAAATCCCTGGCTGATAAATGCCACAACATTTGTTTGGCGGTCGGCGATTTTGACCAGTTATAATCTAAAGTCAGTGTGGTAATTTTATTTTCCCCTAAAACCAGTAAACTTTTGTGGAGTCGCATATTATCACTTTTGGTGACACGAACAAAAGATATTTTTTTGGGGGGTTTTGGCCTGATCACTTTTTAACCAGTTCGCGCCGGGATTATTTTAACATCGCCGAGCCGAGGGGCGGGATTATTTTTAACGAAACTCGATCCGAAGCGGGTTCAGGCTGATAGTGCCGGGAAGCACACCCACGCATTTCCGGCCTTGCTCGCTGCTGACATACATTTCCGAACTTGAACTTGGCGTGTTTATGCGTCATCCGTTTTGAATTTGGGGAATTGTTTGCATTTATATACGTCATCCGGCGCGAACTGGTTAAAGGTAGGATACACCATTTGCAGATATCGAAAATATTTACTACCGAATTATTAAGAAACATCTTACTCATTTGAAAGTAAATAATGTTTTTAGGCATCCAGCAAAATTATTGCGCTAGATATCCTGTATTTATTCCGAAAAAATAACTCTTATATTGAAAAATTCGCGATCGCCATATGGCGATCGCGAAAAAACAAAGATAACATAAGAATAACTGCTCGAAGCTGGTTGAAAACAAACGCTGTTTTTCGTGCTTTTCTCGGCATCCATGATTGTAAAACTTCAGACAGGTCAGTTAAACGATATTAACTATAAAATTCAACCCCCCAAATCTACCCATTCATGATAATTCAAGCAATTACCAATGGTGTATCCTACCTTTAAGATAGAAGTCATCAAACTAATGTGTTAAAAAAAAAAAATTATGTCAGACGTAAACAGAGACACACAAAAATTGGATGCCTAAATTATGGACAGACCCATAAAATAAACCTGTACCTTTGTTTTTCCTGGTTCCTGTCCTGCGATATCCCCTTATCTTGCTTTTGGTACAGTCCACTTTGCATCTTCTGCTGACCAACCCGGGCCTGTCCATCCTGCTGAGAAGGGGTGTGCAGGCGTAGCGTGTCTGCATTACTGTAGTTTCCGGACAGTGTGGGCGGTCGGGGTTGCCCGGCCGACGGGGTCATCATTGCCACGCCAGAGTCGTTAGGCTGTTTCAAATATATCAAATATTCAAATACCAACCGAATATTCAAATAGCATTTTACCATTTCAAATATTTGTAAAAAATAAATAAAAAATAAATAAAAAAACCCAAAAAACAAACAGTTTCCTGTGTTATGCCAACTGCATTGCACATGTTTGTCAGATAATAATCTCAAAGGTCAGAAGGTAAGATCAGCAAGGTACAAGCAACAATATTTCCCTACAAATAAAGTTCCTAAATAAAGTTGAATAACTTTTAAAATAAAAAAAATAAAAAAATCCCTTTTAAAAAATACAAATATAATAATAATAACAAAAATAATTAAAAAAAATTACAGAAAATATTATAAAAAAAGAAGAATTAAAGTCTAACTTTCAAATATGTGACCGGCTCTAAAAAAGGTGCGTTATGTTGCGATAAAATGAAATTGAGTTATATATATGGTAAGAAAGCTAACAACGTAAGCTTTCATTTAGTATATAATAGAGATCCATAGCCCATCCCATTTTGGAGACACGACGTGTTTACATATTGATTACTTTTTCGGAGTTCAAATTACACAACTTAGAAAACAGGCTTTGAAATAGCCGGCTCTGCTGTACTACGAAAACTACTGAAAACGATGCACACAAAATGGTTGTTTTTTCCACTTTATTCATCAAAATCAACATTTCTTTTAAAGAAACCTTAAACTGTAGGTATTAAAGATTTCATTCATGACAACAAATAAAAAACACATTTTGATGAAATGTTCACCCTCTCAACATTGAGCGGGCCATTACATGATAGTGCATACCGTGACTTGAAGGTAGTATACACCATTTGCAGATATCGAAAATATTTACTACCGAATTAATAAGAAATACCTTACTAGATTGAAAGTAAATAAATTCTAGGCATTCAGCAAAAGGATTGCGCTAGATATCCTGTAATTATTCAAAAAAAATGAATTTTATAAAGAAAAATTCGCGATCGCCGGACGGCGAGCGCGAAAAAACAAAGATAACATAAGAATAACTGCTCGACCCCGGTTGAAAACAAACGCGGTTTTTCGTGCTTTTCTCGGCATCCATGATTGTAAAACTTCGGAAAAGTCAGTTAAACGATATTTACTATGAAATACAACCCCCCAAATCTACCCATTCATAATAATTCAAGCAATTACCAATGGTGTATACTACCTTTAAGACACCTTTTTGTAGAGCCGGTCACATAATGGTCATAGCGCAGTTTCGAATATCGAATACCAATTCATTAAAAAATGAACGGCCCTACCGAGTCGTCGTTGCTGGTCTGTTGTGGGGATTCGATAATCGCCGTCAGACGCTCGTTTCGTAAGTCGCTCTTGTCCTCCTCGCCGGACGAGACGGTTTTCTCTAAAGGTCTGATGTCCGGGAACGGGAAGTCGTCGTCGCTATCGTCAGGATTGGACGGAGCGAATTCTTGGAGTATCAGGGCGGAACGCTTCACTCGCTGTGCTGCACCATAGTTAGGTCTTAAGGAAAGGAAAATAATCCATTACAATAAATTCATTAAATCAATGGCCAAAAAGTCTTTTAACCAGTTCGCGCCGGAGGACGTACACGCAAAGTTTTTCACTAGATTCAAAACGGATGAAGATAAACACGTCACGAGCAAGGCTGGAAATGTCTGTCAGCAGCGAGCAAGGCCGGAAATGTCTGTCAGCAGCGAGCAAGGCCTGGAAATGCATGGGTGTGCTTCCCGGTACCATCGGCCTGAACCCGCCTCGGATCGAGTTTCGTTAAAAATAATCCCGCGCCTCGGCTCGGTGATGTTAAAATAATCTCGGCGCGAACTGGTTAAATTTTAACCCCCTAGGCTCTCGCACTAGAAAGCATACATAAACTTCAACAGCTCACGCAGGTTCAGTAAATATCGGTACCCTGTACTGAACCTATGTGTAACAGTACTAAACCTGCCAAACTCCAAGGGTGTATGTACGGTACATACACTTACCAGGCCCAAACGCAGGATTTGTTTATGGGGGGATCGAATTTGTACTGATGGGACCAAAAATGGAACCAAAAATTGTCGTGTGCCAGTACCGTTATCTCTACATCAAAATATCATTATTTACCCCGGAAAATATGAACCTTTTGTTAATTTTTGGGGGGCGAATTTGTACTGATGGGACCAAAAATGGGACCAACATTTTTGTGTGCCAGTACAGTTATTTCTACATCAAAATACCATTATTTACCCCGGAACATGTGGACCTTTTAGTAATTTGTTTTTATATTTGTATTTTTTTTTTGGGGGGGGGGGGGGGGGGAGGGAGGGGTGCGAAACGATGCACACAAAATGGTAGTTTTCCCCACCGTATTCATCTAAATCAACATTTCTGTGTATGAAAACGAAAACCATGGAAACTGTAGGATGTCATTCAATGAAAAAAAAAATTAACTGTTTTGGCCACACGACATCACCTGTTCTTTCTACGCGACGCTTCTCCGACGCTGTAACAGGCAGGCAGAGTCTTGCAATCCGGCGTGTAGACGTTCCCTCTCAATGGCTTGGATGCACTCTGTGACATTACATTGCCAGCGGGGGCAACAGGACGCGATGCTAGCTCCCTCGGCTTAGTGAACAGCCAGGGAATGGTGTCTCCATCATCGGAGCTGCTTGCTCCACTTGACTGCCGTTTCCTGAAACAATATATTTTTATAAAATTTACCAAACAAAATTCACACAAATAAAAAACAAATATGTGACCTGTCACCACAATATGAGAGTAAAGTCGCGCACTGTGATTTGGAGATATGGCCATCCCAAGTCAAAATATGAAGGGGTGGTCAATTGTGAGATTTTGCGTAAGTCCTCTTCTACATATTCCCATTTTTTTGGTGCTATCAGACGATTGAAAATCTTTTTTGTGTAGTGTGTGCATAGTTAGTGTTTAGATTAAAGTCCATCAGTGGTCTAATTAACACGGTAATTAAATATGCAAATTAGGTCTTCCTAACTGTCCCACGTTCGCGAAATTTTGATATTTTGTTGTTATATACAATAGTTTGTATGTGTAGAAAGTTTAAAAAAGAAATAATGATTAGAACACAGCCGTTGCTATTCTCAACGGAACCTTACTTGTTTTGCAATCTTTTGTGTGTTTTAATTAGGATGTTTATTATTAAAGTAAGTTTTCTCACAAACACGTTTTGTGAAACCAATGACTTTCCGAGTGCTGCAAAATGTATTTATCGCAAAACCCCCAAGTGTTATATACCATTGGAAAGCTCTCTTTCTCAAGAATTTAAAAAATACCAATGTCTTAATTTTCCGACTTTATTCTCATATTGTGGTGACAGGTCACATTATGGAAATAATACAAGGGATGACTGATAAGGTCAAACAAAATAAATGATGCGTTTTTGGTAACAGCTGGGAAAAAGAAAATTCAGGTAGGTAGGGGAAATAATTGTATTTGATGTGTGATAGGCGCTTGATATGGCATTGTCACTGTACATTGGTTGTATTGCGCATGCTGTGGGAGGGGTTTCAACCAATGAAAGGGTCATGGACCAGACTTCATAAGAGTCCAAAATTAATGTGACACCGAAAAAATCGAGACAGGTTCAGGCCGGTATCTGTGGGTAACACACCCTGATATTTCCGGCCTCCCTCGGTGCGAGCCAGTGGCTGACAGATATTTCCAGCCTTGCCCTTGCTGTGTGTTTAACCATCATCCGTTTTAAATTCCTGAAAAAAATGAGCGTGTATACACGGCATCCAACGCGAACTGGTTAAACATACGGTACCAACGTGTCGGACTCTTGATTTATATGAATGGCTCAACTGTCTCAGGTATTTATGAATGTGTTGTTTAACCTTGTGACTTGCGACCTTTTTTTTTTTACACGAACGCGCGTCTGTCCTTTTTTTTTGAAAGTCACTTGTATTTCGTGTAATACCCCCATGCTGTTCGGTTTTATGACTTTATATGTTAACACCGCCTTTTCCCACAGGCCAGACACCCAGAAACCAGCTGGTGTTGTTGAATAAGGCAAGGCAACAATAGCATGATTGATTGCTTGGGAAGGTCTGACGGTAAAATCCACACCTCAAAGACCCTTATTTACACAATGTAATGGGATACTCGTGGGGCAGCCTTTGCTTTGCTAAAAGCTGGGTCACCGGTTCAACCAGGGTTCAAGCGGCACTTACCATGTTATATTCGGCATGCTTTGAACTAGGAATACATTATGTACTGGTAATATGAGATTTGTTAGGATGAACGCAGGATGAAGTAGTAATTGTTTTTTTACGGCGAGGCGACTCACACTGGTGAGAGACCAGTGCTTCTAAACACTTGCCACCCGTGCCACCAAGTCAAAGAGTGTACGGCACCAATAATTTGTCTAGTCCAAGTACACGCGTTGTGCTGTTTTTTCCCCCGTGATTTCATTACCTGCCTTCTTGTCGACCAAAGCTGACAGTCGAGTCTACTCGTTCGTGAAAGACTGGCGTTCCTCCGTGAACCGGGGCATGGTCTGGCTTGGTTTGGAACTGAGACTGAGCAACACACATTGCAGCTTGGCCGACAGGTGCGCCGTTGGCGTGACATGACGCCAAGTGTTTGGCGAGTGGTTGCAACGCTGCAGCGTGGGGCTTGGCGCTCACAACAGACGAAGGTCTGGGGACTGGAGCTCTGATATTCAGGAAGAATTTGATCAGTGTAATAATAATAATATCTTGGATTTATATAGCGCTTTTCACACCCGAAGGGCATCTCAAAGCGCTTCCAACATTATTACCCCTGGTCACACTAGGCCATTTTCAATCCTTAAACCATCTCAGCTCCCTGGGGAGTATACAGCCTGTGCTGCAATATATGCGCTACTCGGCTAAATCAATCACAATAACCATCTCTGCCCTCGCAGGTACCCATTTTACCCCTGCTGAAGAGAAGCAATTATAGTTAAGTGACTTGCCCAGGGACACAAGTGTCACGACCGGGACTCAAACCCACACTCTGCTGAACAGAAACACCAGAGCTTGAGTTCGGTGTTCTTATCCACTCGGCCACGAACATGTGATGCGATCAAGCAAATTCAGTCGGAACTCGGCAATTCTTGTTTTGAGATAGGGCCAAAATATGTTCGTAGGGGTGGAAAAATCTAAATTGACATTTTAACAAAAACAATTACAGGATATCTTGCGCAATCGTTCTGCTGGATGCCTACCATCATTATAACAATTTACTTTCAAACAAGTAAGATATTTCTAAATAATTCAGGAGTAAAATTGTTCAATATCTGCAAATGGTGTATCCTATCCTAGTGTATCCTACATTTCAAGGCGATTGCAAACGTCTACAGTGGACATGCCTTTAAATACGATAGGTCTTACTTTATATTTGGTGCAACAGGTGTTTTAGGGCCAGCACAGATTCCTAGCCCCTGGTCCTCTGGCAGTCTACAATCCCCATTCTCATCACTTTGCAGAGAAGTCATAGCCGTGTTGAATCGATGTACGGCTGTGGCTATCATCTGTTGGGGTTCCACCTTCAGATTCATGGCTTTCTTCAAAATGTCCAAGCATTTGTCTCGGTTTCCTGGAAGTGTGCGGAAAAAAAACGGTGACAGAAAAGGGGCACTCGAAAAAGTGTGCAGACCACCACCTCAGAAATGCACCCCAACATTCTTGAAGGGTTCAGGCCGGCATACGGTATGTGACCTGTCACCACAAAATGAGAGTAAAGTCGCACAATGTGATTCAAAGATATGGCAATCCAAAGTCAAAATATGAAGGGGTGGTCAATTTTAAGATTTTGCGTAATTTGAAAAGCCCAAGTCCTCTACATAATCCCATTTTTTGGGTGTAATCAGATATCCAAAAAACCTTTTAAATTACGCGAGTTTGCGTAGTTAGTGTTTGGATTAAAGTCCATTAGTGGTCTAATTAACACGGTAATTAAATATGCACGCGACCTCTGGTCATTTTTGTTGTCACTGATTGGAGGTGTGGTACCATGTGACAGAGTCTTATGAATATGTAATATATTTCAAAGTAAACAAAGAAATGGGCAAGGCTGGACTCGAACCTGCAACCTCCGGTCCCGCCTTGCCAATTTCTTTTCTTTATTTTGAAATGTATGCGAATTTACCTAGTCAGTTTCCCTTGTAGGTAATTTGTGGAATATGTAATAAGATACTACATGTATATTTGGAGTTACACTGGACTGCATACATGTATCCCATATCACAGCAGTCAACAAATGTTATGGCATTGCATGTACATGTACAATGTGCCCTCTGACGTCACGTGTTTACATCTGTATTCAAATGTGCCCGGCAGTGATGCGCACCCATCGTGTTTTACATACAATTTGCTTAGAGAGTGACGTCGCAGGTCAGATCACCTTTGAATTATGTGACCTCTGATGTCATCTCTTAACCAAAATGTATGTAAAACATGATGCGTGCGCATATTGACGGGCACATTTGAATACAGATGTGGCACATCGTCTATATTATGTTGGTAAACATCGTAATTAAGATCAGTGTCATAAACCTGTGCAGGAAATATGTGACCCACCACCCCAAAACCAGGCTAAAGTCGAAATTTTTCATATGAGAGATTTTTATACCATTGGATTGCTAGCGTTTTAAGCTTTAAAATGATACATCACATGCACCAGTACCGCTATGGAATGAAAAGTAACGACGCTTCAAAAAGTGACATTTTGTTGCCGTTCGCGGCAACAAGTTTGCTCAATTTGAGTAATAGCAACGACAACAAAAATCAGGAGAAGGCCGATATTATCACTTTCGGGGATTTTTTAAAAGGTTTAAACATGAACAGCCTATAAATTAGAGCTTTAACTACGGTAACGATTTATGAAAAAAACACCATTCGACCGGCAACACATTTTTTTGTGTACAATATATGTACCATACCTACATGTACATGTATGTAATTGTAATTTACAATGTGTATGTAATTACAATGTACCTACATACATTGTAGCTAGATGACTATAGTGAACAGTAAAATCTCTTTCATATCTTGGCTGACCTACCATCAAATCATCATTTTTTTACAGATGACGTAACAGTTTTTCACACGTACCTTGATCGAGCTCAAACTGTGCGGCCTCAACATGGACTACGGCTAACGTCTTTATGTTAGCTCTCGCGTACTTGAAAAACATGCGTGCATCATCAGGGTTGTGGGTCCTGAAAACAATAATTAAGTTGTTTCAATAAAAGGACAGGTAGTTGTCAGCCCACGCACAATTAAAGATAATCGTGTTTGACCCTAACTACTTGAAGCTATTGAAAATGGCGCAAGCTTCAAATTTTTTTCGTTAAATCGGTTGCTGATCCTGAACACTGAACAATGCATAGACCCATCTGTACCAAGTCAATCAAACTTCAACTAGTTGAAGATTGGCAGGTTTAGTACGAATAATTACTGAACCTGTGTGAAGTTGTTGTAGTTTGTTAGGATTGGTATGCTTTCTTAAGTGCGAGAGCCTAAGGGGTTAGGGTTAAAACAGTTCTTTGTAAAAACAAAAGTTTATTCAAAAAGGTTGTGTGTTCTAAAGTCATTTTAGTCTCCTATTTTAAATTAAAATGTTTACCCAATGACTGCTAGAAAAATATTTTCAAAATGTTCATCTTTGTACGAGTGCTGCAATTCCGCGAGTCCACAAGTACGGTATTACATTGTGAAAGTAAAATGTTCACGTCATACGATTATTAAGTTTTCATAAATTCAGATGCTAGTAGGCCCTACATGTAACAATTTTACAAAGGCCTTTTTCGAGGGTGATTTTCTTGAGAAATCATTGTACGAAAAGTAATTTGAAAAAAAATAGATGACTTTTACATGCAATTTTTTTCTATTTGAGAGGTTCGGAAGCACGACACCAGGGGTTAACTTTCTGGTAATGAATATGGAAATTTACATTAGCACAATGTAATTTTGTTATTATTCTCTCTGCATTATGCCATGTTACCACGGTTACACTAATGCACACCGCCACTTACATTTTGAGTTTGGCAAAACCGATACAGATCTGTGCGTAGGCCGGATTAGTTTTGTTCTTGTCCAGATCAATGTGTTTGAGAGCGCTGATGTACATGCCGCAGAGTGACCGATATCGGTTGGTTGTGTCCCAGAATTGAGGGTCCGTCTCCAGACGTCGTAGGTAGCCAAGCCAGTCCTCTGGACGGCAGCCAGCCTCCATGATCCGTTGGACTTGCACTGTGTGATCTACCAAAAAACAAACAAACACAATCATTGCAAACCGACTTGTCTTAAACTCTAATGGCCACTTTCCTTTTCACACAGACGGTCGACTTGTCCCACTGGTGACCGGCCGAGTTGTTATATACCAATGACCGGTCGAATTGTCCCACCAGTAGACCCGTGAACGTGGGAAGATACTTAATACTAACCGATGTGATGATTCGCTATATTGGTGCGTTAATGTACATTCATGAGAAAGAGCAATGGCAACTCAGATACATTAAAAAACTATAAAGATGAACAGCTTCCTAAAACAACTCGCCAAATAGCATACATGTACATGTAGTTGGTAGAGAGGAGAGATACATGTATGGATCGAAAGATCTGTGGTTCGAATCCGAATATCATTGTCTTTTTCTTCGACAAATATGCATCATATGCGTCCAAATTTAGTTTCATTTTTAAAGTTGGCAAGCAACAGTGCACACTACTTTGTATACCGTCGTCAAATATCCTAGATTCGCAGGTCGAGAATCGTTTGTGAGTACCCCTGAAGTTAATATTGGACACATATGAAAGGCTATTAAAGGCGATTTCAGGTATTTTGTTAAGTATTTGTGGTGGTGGCAACATTTTGAACCATTTAAAACATTTTGAGTGATGCATGTTACACAGGCTCGGGCTAGTAGTACAATTTACTACTACGCCAGATCACACTGTCTGAAACGCTTTCGTTAGTGTCAAAATGTCTGAAACGTGAACAATAGACTTACATGTACGTTTCAGATAAGTCTACCCAACCTCACATTAATTTTTTGATAGTTAGGCTCCAAGAGTGAGAGGTCAAGATAAGAGTGTATTTTCAATGTCAGGCTGGATGCAAGGGAAGTAGATCTGTATTGATATAGCCACTGCCTGCAGAGTTGTAATGAACCGACTTGAATCTGACTCGAGTCACAAATGTTGTCGATTTGATTTGACTCGAGTCTCAACGGATAAATGACTCGACTCGACTCGTCACTGCAGGCAAATGACGACTTGACTCAACTTGACTCGAATCCTTCAGAATGACTTGACTCGAGTGAAGGCTTATAATGATTGCCAGTTTAGGTTCACGCGGCACGAATCACGCCACGTTTAAAAATCTATTTTTGACACACCAACTTTAACATTTACTTCATAGTGAAATGTGCATCTGGAATGATGATCTAAATTCACATTGGGAATGGAGATGAAATACTCGTCTAAAATATTCCCATAATTAACCCTTTGCACGCTATCGGCGACTCCAGTCGCCCAGCGCATTTATTCCCACACTGCTATGGGCGACTACAGTCGCCCGCGACAACGTTCTATTTATAAATGATATGACAAACCATTGACCCCTGACCCTCACCCGGGTACCATTGGATAGATGATTACGAGGCTAACGTTATTCAATCATAAATTCACAGTTGTTTCTTACAAAATTCTCTGCTATTTTCGATTAAAAATCTGTCGGTTCCGCTGTTCGAGTGTTCAATGGACGCCGGAGCTGCATTTCAGGAGATTTTTTGGGACTCAGACTCCGGAGATTCGGACTTTGACGGCCTTTTTCAGGACGATTATGTCAACGATAGTGTCGACAACGAGTATGCCAGTGTGTACGAGAACGTGGTGAAGGTTCCATTGATGACGATTAGTAGTGATGGGGCACAACGTGACGATGGTGTCGACAACGAGTATGCCAGTGTGTACGAGAACGTGGTGAAGGTTCCATTGATGACGATTAGTAGTGATGGGGCACAACGTGACGATGGCCCCGGTGAAGTTCACCAGCAAGCGGGAGGTTATGCGGCTCCTAACGCGGCTCGGATAGCAGCTCATAATGATGCATTTCGGAGGGCTTACCACCACAACTGGTTGATCAATTTTAGCCATCCTCACGGCCACCAATGGAGAGGAAATTTCCTACTGAACAAATAGTTTATGTTGCATGTTCCTGTAAAACGCACCCATCATAGAATAAAAAGCTTCGGAACATATTAGTGTGCATTACTTAGTGACTTGCACAGGAAATCCAGCGCCATGGGAATACGTGTGTATATGAATGGTAGCGTGCTAAGGGTTAATTGAGCATTCTGGAATTGAGATTATCAGTGTGGCAATTATTGCTGGTCTCCCAAAATTCAGTGGTCTTTTTGTGTTGAATTAGATCTGTGTCAACTCGGAAGAAAAAGAGGAACTGCTAAGTAAATCAAATTTACTGAAAATCCGGGCTAATGCTAATAAACGTACATGTATTTATTTAATTATTATTACCCAGGGTGTGCCCTAACATTTTAAAACTTATTTTTGCGGGGGCACTGCGTACATCAATAAATAAAATTGGGGGGGGGGGGGGGGGGGGGAGGAGAATCATCAAATGTCAACGACAAAACCGTACATCTGTTAAACGGAAACCTTAGAAATAAAACAACATATTTTACACAAAAATACATACAGAATGTTTACAGATGTACAAAGATAGTGTATCGCTTCGCGCGCGCGCGATACACTGACGTGTGAAATTGCAAAGCACCCCCGCGTATAGTGGTACGGTCGGTATGCACTTTGGCAGTGACGTCGCAGGCTTCCCACAATGCTCATCAACATCATGGCGAACAACAAGTGTGCAGTCGTACTCGCTCGAATACTGTCTCCGAATTTCCTCGATTTGCAGGTCAACAATTGATCTTGAATACATTAGAAGTTCGGTAAACCCAGCTTGGACATATGGAAGGTTATTTAGACGATTTAGAGGTATTTTGTTAAGTATTTGTGTGAATTTTGGCGACATTTTGAACCACATTTAAGAGATACTCATTCGTCAATATTCTTCTGGCTCGGCCTATTTAGCGCAAGATAATGCCCAAATCATGTAAAAAAGCGATAACTGTCTAGAGCCGAGGCCAGTAACTCGGTCTAGGCCTAGCTAGGGTCTAGCCTAGCAGTAACTCGGACTACGATTGAACTTGAAGCGCCAAGGTCGAGGACAAAAACAGGGGTAATTCAAAACAGGTAAGGTACATACCGTAACTCATATAGTCAAAAAGTGCCTTAAAAAATACAACAACGCTACACTTAACACTGGTTAGTTTTCAGTGACTTCCGTGAACGTGGCATTGTTATCAACACTAAACAGGCAACAGGAACACAATCTATTTTATTGTTTAAAGCATAGTAGAGCAAGGCTCTATGTTTAAAGTTACCGGTCGAGTTGTCCCACCGGTCGAGTTGTCCACCATACCATTTATACCAGCAAGGCAGCGTGACCAGTTAATGCCACTGGCACTGCTATTTCAAGCTGTCTGTGCCCATGTCTGCTTTGAGAATGTCATTATTCACTCTTTTTTATAATTGTACATGTTCTATACTTCATATTGTAATACTAACTTACCCATGGTGAAACTAACGCAGAATCCTGTAAAAAATAAGAATTGTTGCTTTAGCGTTTGTCTCCACTCCAGCATTCACAGCAGATATCGTTAATTGGGCCGTCAAACACCCCGCTCGTCACATGATTCAGCTTTGTGTGTTTTGATTGGACAACAAGATACCTTAAGTTGTTGCCACTAGAGGGCGCAAGTCCTAATCTATCATCCAGCTGCTGCAAGGAGAGCCTAGCCACGCGTACGTGCAGGGTGCACTAACCTAAATCATGTCCTCTTGAAAACAGTGTAAAATGCTAATGAGACCGCGTAGAAATTCTCCCTTCAATTAGAGTAGTGCACCCCGCAGCGCTTTTATTTTGCAAGCTTTCTACTACAATTCAAGAGCCTGTTAAACTCTGCGTGGCTCATATTACTCAACTTAGAGCCCAATACTCGAATTCCAGCCCAATACTTTACTCGGAGCCCAATACTCGAATTACAGCATAGTACTCGAATTACAACCCCAATACTCAAATTCCAGCCCAATACTCGACTTAGAGCCCAATATACTCGAACTCCAGCCCATACTCAAATTCCAGCCCAATTATACTTGACTTAGAGCCCAATATAGGCCTACTCGAATTACAGCCCATACTTAAATTCCAACCATTGATCTCCATTATATCAAAGATACTAGAAGGGGAAGATAGGACACGGCCGTTCAAAACGTGAAACCGGAAGTAATTGCTCAGAGGTCACGATGGGGAAGGGCGCCCCTTACGTGAGGTAGGTAAAACTTACGACCAATAGTAAAGTACGCTACAGTTTACAATGGAGAGAAAATCAAAGATTTGGTGCTCCGCACTTAATTGCACCAATAATCCAAAGAAAACACCACAATACTCATTCTATCGTTTTCCAAGAGACAGTGGGAGGTAAGGCAAAGCTTGCAGTTTAAATAAAAGTTTAAAATGAACTTTCAAATTCAATTTCGCACCAGTAAATTGTGCGGAAAGTTCATGCATTTACAAAGCTAACTGTAATAACACACACATACTGACTTATTTAGGCCTAGTATTATAATTATACGCAGGGGCAAATTTTTATAGAAATTCGCTTCAGCACAAAAATTAACAGTCACATGGACGTTTTAATCGTGGAGTAGGAGTATTTATTTTGAGAAAACTGTACTGTTCCTTACTGCTAAAAAGGTGAAAAGTCACATTTTCTTGAAAAGTAGGCCTACTGAAAAAAATAACACCTCAGACTGAGTTTATAATACATGTATAAAGAGAAAGACTGCCTCAGGATTGAAACATTCATTGACAGCCATTGATACATTACATTTTCAAATTGAACAGTGAACTAGTGGAAAATAGGAGTATCCTAAACAAAAGTTTTACTCCTAATCTTGAATAAAGAAATGTAATAAATTAATTAATTTAAAAATAATTAAATAATAAATAGGGCCTTGGCCTAATTAAATTTATTAATTAATGAAGAAGATGGCTCAATTTTCTTCAATATGACAACATCAGGTTCCAGTCATTCTAAAAACGTGATAGTAACACCAATGGAGCAACCTGGTGCATTTCAAGGTTTATGTGATGACCTAAGTGAAAAGATTTGTTGAGGTGTGTGAGAAAGTGTTTGTCAAATGCTTTAACAACGTTTTTCACATCAAAGACATTGGGAAACGAATTGTGGAAAGAATTCTTGCAGTTACAGGTAAAAATGCCTGTTTGAGTTTGTGTCAGAGAGATCAAGAAATTAAATTTGTTTCATTTTTGGTAAGATTCAGATTGCATGCTGCAGTGAAGTTCTACAACAAGGACTTGACAAAAAGAAAGACTGACAAAAATGGAAAGAGAAAAAAACAGAAAGCTGATCAAAATATCCCACGTGTCTGCATAGTTTGCAATTTGTCCAATTGCTGGAGAAAACAGACATCAATGTATTAACGATGCCCAAAATTCCATGCAAAATGACACAATCTTCAATACTTCATATTAATTGGCTGATTGGTTTAAACATTGAACAGCAGATAGGCCTACCATTAACTATCGAAAACAAATACAAATGAACAGTTATGGCACAGCAACTTAATTATTTTAAGAGGTTTTTATGATTACAATTATTTCTTAATCATTTAAAAACGAAAATTTAAAGATAATATTTATTATAGTATTTATTGATTATATTTTCGTTGATTGCTATAATAAAGAAATGTAATAGAATAAAAAAGTGGATTTGGTTTTCAAAATGAAATTACATTTGTACTTGGTTGTCGTCGTCATTGACTATCTGAAGTATCAGTAAATACAACCACAAGAGATTCTTCATTGTAGTGAAAACAATGGTTTTTCATTTGTATACATTTAAACAAGTATTTTCAACTAAAAATGGATGCATAAAATATGAAAAGTAGTTGAACTGGTTGGATCATGGTTGGATTTACCCCATCTTTCATCTCCTCAATAACAAAATGTATTATCTGATTTATAAACATTGCAAAATCACAATCTGCTACTTTTATTCGGTCATTCACTTATTCTTTTATTTTCCTAATTCATTTCTCGATGTACTCGTAAAAAAATGTCCCCAGTTAATGAAAACCCCGCACGCATTTTACACCCGATGTCCTATAATTCAACGTTCAACGTGTAGATTCTGTGAAGCCGAAGGCGCGTTTACCTACCTGCCGTAAGCGGCGCCCTTCCCCATGGCCCAATTTGATGACGTCATCGTGTTTCCCAGGTCACCGTATAAAGAGATACCCACTGTCCTATCTTCCCCTTCTAGTATCTTTGATTATATAGACTGGATAGGCCGTCGCGTCTAAATGGCGTACGCGCGCGTGTTTTTTTCAAAGGGTAGAGAACGAATGTGACGCGACCGCGTTTGTGCACGACTTATGGAGGTTTTTTAAAAAGTAAAAGATTTGTTTTCCTAAATTCGTCATATTTGGAGAAAAAACAGGATTTTGCACCCGAATAGTTTAAAATAGATAAGTCCAATGGTTATGGTCTGCGCAGCAGTGAAGTGCCCGGAGAAGGATATCCAATGAGTCGGGAGTATGGAATATTATTTCACAAGTAAGTCGTTCTTGATGTTACTGCGTATATGATGTTACGTACATTTATGGTTTAGTGTACAGCTGTATACACATTATTTTCCGAAGCTTAAAGTACGGCGACAAATCGACGTTTAAGTTGTTCGAATTGCAAAGAGTCTGTTAACAAACATTTTTTAAATACATTCGAGTTCCACCCTTGTAAAACTAGCTTGTTATTTAGGCCTAACAATAGGCTTGCTTAATAACTAAATAACCAAAATGCGTAGGCCTATATTGTTTTATTAATTTTGAGTTATTTCCTCCTAATTTCCTCAGACAAAACGGCTAGAAAACGGTGACTTGTGCGTATAACTGCAAGACGTCCAAATCGTATTGCCACCGAGCTGCAGCTGGCTGCGGTCAGTGTGCTCAAACCATTTGGTGTCAGAATGCTGTAGGCTTTGTACGGGAGATCGAGAAAGAAGACGAACCTAAACTGAAGCGATTGGCAGAGCTGAGATTACTGTCTCTGGATGACCCCTTGTATTATTAAATTGATGTATAAGAGGAATTTTTTTAAAGCTCCTTTAATTCAAAATAATTGTTGGGGTTTCACAGGGGAGTGTACTAGGTCCTATATTGTTCATTATTTTTAATAATGACATTACACAACATTTTAATTTTAGTACTTGTAATATCTTCGCAGATGATGATGTTATTTTTGTGACAGGAAAAAATGCCCATGATACAAACCGGGTGTTACAATTTAATAGTTATGACTTTTTACTTGGTATAATAATAATAGACTTCGCATTTATCCAAATAAAACTAAAATCATGCTTTTGCAATCTTGTTATACTAACGATTCTGACAAATTGAATATTGTTCTTGAAGGCACCCAGCTTGAACAAGTAAACAGTGTTCAGGTATTTGGGAGTTGAAGTTGATGATAACCTCACTTGGAAACCACATGTAAGAAATCTCTGCAAATTAATTGCCTACAATAACAAAGTATATTTATTATCAAGACTTAGACATACTATTAATAGTCAGTTACTTAATTGACACTCTTTATAAAACAACCATTCAACCATGTTTTTACTATACTTGTTCCGTGTGGGGAAATTGTTCCTTGACCAGTAAAAAGGCTCTCCTCAGAATGCAAAAAAGAGCTGCTCGGATTGTCTCTAATAATTTTGACTATGTTAATTATCATGGCAAAAACATTATTCAACAATTACTTGGCAAACTCTAGAAATAAGAAGATATTTCTTCTTAGTCTATATAATGGAGATCAATGATTCCAACCCAATTATACCCGACTTAGAGCCCAATATACTCGAATTACAGCCCAATATTCGAATTACAGCCCAATAATTGATTTGGAGCCCAATACTCGAATTCCAGTCCTATACTCGAATATTTTTATTTATTTCTTATTTACCCTGGGAAAACCTTTCAGTGGATCACTGTTTTTCAAAGGTGCCCAGCAATTACAAACATTTGGAAGTATAAAAGTAGAAATATAAGCAGTAAAAACATTAATTAAAACTAGAAATATAAACAATAAAACATTAATTAAAACAAACCTTTAAAACAGTTAATAAACAATTTTTCCTCCTCAGTTTTCTCGCCTTCTCCTTTCCCCCAAATTTACGTGTACCATAAAATGTTAAAATATCAGGTTCTTATAATGGTGCTTAACCAGTTCGCGCCGGATGACGTATACAGTTTTGTTAAAAATAATCCCGCCCCTCGGCTCGGTTATGTTAAAATAATCCCGGCGCAAAGTGTGAGGTAAGGCACAGGGAGGTCATTAAATAAATTAACCCCACGAGACGCAGATTTGGATACTGGCGGAGCCAGATTACCTTGCGAGACTGATCTGGTATTATATGAGTGGGTAAACTAAGTGAAAACAGTTGCAGAGTTGACTGAAACGATCGAGATGTTAAACCTTTGTAGACTAATATATTGACTTACAGCCCATTACTCGAGCCCAATACTTAAACTACAGCCCATACTCGACTTACATCCACTGACCTCTATACATGGACAGATCATCCATTGTTTCATTTTGAAGTCGGCATGCATAGAAGTGCAACATGGCGGACCCACGAAGTCACTCTGTGAGCCAATGAAATGTCCAGGTGTAGAGTTCAGTTGGTTGGTAAATCCACTGACCTCTACAACTGGACATTTCATTGGCTCACAGCAGTGACGCCATGTTGCACTTCCAGTTCGCGCCGACTTCAAGTGTTAGCACAGCAGAATATGGACAACGATCCGTCCAGGTGTTGAGGTCAGTGCTTACATCCCAATACTCGAATTACAACCCAATACTATTCCGTTGGGGGTGTGGGTGGGCAAGGTGCCCATCGGGAATGTGGGTGGGCATGCATCCACTGACCTCAACACCTGGACAGATCATTGTCCATATTCTGCTGTGCTAACACTTGAAGTCGGCGCGAACTGGAAGTGCAACATGGCGTCACTGCTGTGAGCCAATAAAATGTCCAGTTGTAGAGGTCAGTGGATTTACCAACCAACTGAACTCTACACCTGGACATTTCATTGGCTACAGCAGTGACGCCATGTTGCACTTCTCTGCATGCCGACTTCAAAATGAAACAATGGATGATCTGTCCATGTATAGAGGTCAGTGCATGCATCCCGTTAAGGGTGGGCTCGGTGCCCGTTGTGGTTGGGCACGCAACCCGTTGGGAGTGTGGGCGCGCACCCCCTTCTGGGTGTTGGTGCGCGTTGGGGTTGTGGGTGGGCCCCCACCCACACCCCAACTGGAGCACCGTGCCCACCCACACAACGACTGAAGTCCTGTATGGATTCTTTCCAGGGATGCATTAGTGCACATGAATACTTGGGAAAACAATGATTGAAAGACAACAAGTCGACTGACACAGGACAATTATACAATTTCTTCTGCATTTTCTTTTAATGTTTTTATTATGCAAGTTTACTTATGAGGCTATGCTAAATTAAGGTAATATTGGAGGGGGGGGGGGGGGGGGGGGGGGAAGTCAATTTTCCCAAGTTAACTGTACAGAACTACGTGTTCATATCAAATTTTAGTAAATTATAATACAAAGTTTGAAGACTTTCATAATTCAGAAGCTCGCTTTAGTAGAAAAAATGTCTGAAATCTGTAATATCTGTCACTGGGAATTGTAAAAGGAAGTAATAAATATTAACAAGATTATTGAAAAAGGTTTCAAGGCTAGTTTATACTCGACGCGAGTGTTAGTTTGTAACGTCACAAAACAAATTCACAGAGAATGCTTCATGACGTCAAAATTGCATCACATTCGCTTAAGTACACTCAAGGAAATAGTTTATAGTTTTACCCGAATTTTGTGAAATCAAATGTGTGTGTTTGAATCGCTACGGTTAGGGTTAGGGGTTAGGGTTAGGGTTTAGGTTGGCGGACACAAGCGTCGGCGTACCGCTCGTGGCGTCTCCTGTACACCCGCTCCCTGCCATCGGCCCTGAAACCTCTTCTCGTCACTGAAAACCACCTGCGACCATCTCTGCAATGCCTATAGCAGCGGTGTGCTGTGCATCACTGGACTGTCCGCCAACCTAACCCCTAACCCTAAACCTTAACCCTTAACCCTAACCCTTAACCCTATTTTTAGCGATTCAAACACGTACATTTGATTTCACAAAATTCGGGAAAAACTAAAAAAATAATAAGTGGTGCTTTTCTTTTTTCCTCGAGTGTATAAACCGACCGCGTATATTTTTTTACACCGCAAGCGAAGGGTTTCTTGTCGTGACACTGATTCTGCTTCATACGCCCCGACCTATTACTTGCTAATGATCTTAACATGCCAACTCCCAATGTATCATAAATTAAAATTATCTTTTATTAAGGTTACAATTTTTAGCCAGGGGTAATTTCTTATGAGGGACAGACAATTACGTCAATAGAATCACGGAGGAGCATTTTCCTTTCCTTCATAATAGAATTGACTGGCAATACCATTACATCAGCACTCTGTACATTTTCAAATATTTTATTGAAACTTGACAAACTTTATTAAATATTCTTAGTACATTGTAATTGTGAAATATGAATAAAGCTAGCAATACTTGTTATGATTTGCAAAACATTTCAATTAATGCAGTTATACTCTTCGGAAAGTGGATGAAGCTCGTGAAAAATGTGAGGTAGGGTAAACAAAATTTTTGAAAGTCAACAATACATAAATTCAACATATATATCATCAGGAAAGAGATGATGTCATTATGCATTCAAAGGGTACGGGTCCTCAGCAGGATGCGATTTCAACAAAAGAATTTTCAAAATCACATCCAAAAGCTCCAAATTTACATCCTCGGTCTAAATTAATATCCTGGGTTTGGATTTTAACTACTTATTATACCCATGATGTAATTTGTAACCGAGGATGTAAATTTGAAACATTTGGATGTGATTTTGGAAATCTTTTATTAAAATCGCATACTGCTAATAAGGACTATTATTTATATGTGTCCGCTTTCAGTTTGAATGCAAAAACACATCATGCCCTTTCCTAGTGTAATATCTTTGAAATTAAAGAGCGAGTTATTGTTTTTTAGAGGTATGATCGATACACCATTTACAGATATCCCCCAAAAATTATACCGAATTATTAAGAAATATCTTACTCATCTAAAAGTAAATAATGATTCTAGGCATCCAGCAAAATGATTGCGCTAGATATCCTTTAATTATTCTGAAAAAAATAATTTTATAAAGAAAAACTTTGCGATCGCCCAACGGCGATCGCGAAAAAACACAAATAACATAAGAATAACTGCTCAACGCCGGTTGAAAACAAACGGGTGTTCGTGCTTTTCTCGGCATTCATGATAGTAAAACCGTAGGAAAGGTTAGTTAAACGATACTTACTATACAATACAACCCCCCAAATCCACCCATTTATGATAATTCAAGCAATTGCCAATGGTGTATACTACCTTTAACATTTTGCAATAAAAAAAATTAAAAAAATCAATCAAATTTACAGAAGGTGCGTTTTTTAATTTCCAACAGCCACAAATAGGATCAACCTCGAGCATATACAGAAACCTAATGTGGTTCATTGTTTAAAAAACCCAAAACAGGGTTGTTCAATAAGTGCCAACAAAATCTAAGTACTAGAAGTAATTCACAAATAATTATGTTACAGGAGAGTATATGATGTGCCCCTTGACTGCCTTCAAGAGACCCTACAGCATCTCCGATCCTTGTTCGGGCGATTGATTCGCAACACAAAGACAAAATCAAAGAAGGTTTAAATTTAAAAGGAGACGGCTACATGTTCAACAGTGCTTCCTGTGCTACCGATTAGGCGCGAGTTTAACATTGAATCACCTGGAACCTCACAGTTCTACACCCTTGGTGGGAACCACCTCACAAATAAGGCGATACAAGAACTTCGCGACGATCCGGCCTACAAACGCCATACATGTGCGAGTGTACAGCAACCTCGACCTTATGCAGGCCCCGAGGGTGGCGCCCACCATTTGCAGATATCGAAAAAAATTTACTACCGAATTATTAAGAAATATCTTACTTATTTAAAAATAAATAATGATTGTAGGCATCCAGCAAAATAAGGGCCCTAGATATCCTGTAATTGTTCAAAAAAATTGAATTGTATAAACCAAAATTCATTCTCGATGTCCGGCGGGCGCGAAAAAACAAAGATAACATAAGAATAACTGCTCGACTCCGGTGGAAAACAAACGCTGTTTTTCATGCTTTTCTCGGCATCCATGAATGTAAAAATTCGGACAGGTCAGTTAAACAATATTTACTATAAAATACAACCCCCCAAATCCACCCATTCCTGACAATTCAACAAATTACCAATGGTGTATACTACCTTTAAGGACGCACTTGGTACAAGATGGGAACCTCGGGGACAGGGTAGACATTTGCCGTAGACAACTATATTCACTTCACTCCTTGACCCCTGTCTAAATGAGCGTGAGTTTAACATTGAATCACCTGAAACCTCGCAGTTCTACACCCTTGGTGGGAACCACCTCACTAATAAGGCGATAAAAGAACTTCGCGACGATCCAGCCTAGAGCTAGTTCGGGCGCGAACTATAGTTAACCATAGTTCGACTAACGTCGCTCGAACGCAGAATGGTTGGACTATCTAGTCGACTATTTGGAACCAGACCCCGGGGCACGGTTGCCGCTGGTTGACAGTAGCCTCTTTCTATAAGAAAACATGGAGAGAACCAGTGACGTGGAAAAAGTGATGTCAGTAGTCAGACGGAGAGAAAGGCAGTAATGTTAAGTGAAAATCTGGCAGGCCTAATGTTTCTTTTTCCTTGTTTTGGACCAACATAACTAACGTTATGACTTATCCTACTTATATGCGTGGGAGAATTAGTGCCAAGACCCATCTCATTCATGTCACAAATGTAAACAAAACGGTTGCCATTCTTTCAACAATAGTTCGACTAGAGCCGTTCGAGCGAACTGCATTTGAGAATGCGCATTGGTAAAGCAGAGACTGACTAATGGTTGACAATAGTTCACGCCCGAACTTGCTCCTAGAAACGCCTTAACTCAATACATGTGCGAGTGTACAGCAACCTCGACCGTATGCAGGCCCTGATGAGGGTGGCGTCCCTGCATAATTTAGGGACACACTTGGTACAAGATGGGAACCTTAAGGACAGCGTAGACATTTGCCGTAGACAACTATATTCACTTCACTCCCTTGATCTGACCCCTGTCTAAATGAGCCGCCCTTCTCAAATAAAGCCTGGCGAGAGGAATGCTCCATGGTTCTGGGAAAGAAAGTCGCCCCCATCGGAAAAGGTATAACATTTCAAGTTATTTGCAAATACATGTACATGTATCCCATGTATCCACGTTCTCAATTGTTGACCCCTATGTCGCATTTGTGTGGAATTTCCCGACTAAAAACAATATATGAATAATATTTAAACTTATCGATATGCAATTGTTTGTGGTTAAAATTGCTTCCTCTTCCCATGCATTCTTGTCCCATATAAAATGGGTATATTGAGATACAAAATTTGCAGGCTGCAACTTTAAGCAGGGTATATCTCCGTCCCTTCTTGTTATTCGTTAGGGATGCTGTAAAATGGCGGGAGCACAAGGCTGCGGCTCAAGAATTGCCACCCGACACCCTTACATCTGGCAAATGCAAAATTGCATTTGTGCATGAGAGCATACCAAGTTTGGCAGGATATATCCTGGTGCTACCTTGATTGTTGCTGACATGGAAGTAAAAATGTTTACTATCTTCAAACAAACTTGAGCCTGATTGATCAATCCATATAGCAACAACAGATGTGCCCCTTGACTGCCTGCCTTTGAGACCCTACAGCATCTCCGATCCTTGTTCGGGCGATTGATTCGCTACACAAAGACAAAATCAAAGAAGGTTTAAAGTAGACGGCTACATGTTCAACAGTGCTTCCTGTGCTACTGATTGGGCGCGAGTTTAACATTGAATCACCTGGAACCTCACAGTTCTACACCCTTGGTGGGAACCACCTCACTAATATTAATAAGGCGATGAAAGAACTTCGCGACGGCGGCCTACAAACGCCTTTTAAAACCCAACATATGTGCGAGTGTACAGCAACCTCGACCGCGATGCAGGCCCTGAGGGTGGCGTCCCTGCATAATTTAGGGACGCACTTGGTACAAGAGGGGAACCTCGGGGACAGCGTAGACATTTGCCGTAGACAACTATATTCACTTCACTCCCTTGATCTGACCCCTGTCTAAATGAGCCGCCCTTCTCAAATAAAGCCTGGCGAGAGGAATGCTCCATGGTTCTGGGAAAGAAAGTCGCCCCCATCGGAAAAGGTATAACATTTCAAATTAATTTGCAAATACATGTACATGTACATGTATCCCATGTATCCACGTTCTCAATTGTTGACCCCTATGTCGCATTTGTGTGGAATTTCCTGACTAAAAACAATATACGAATAAGATTCAATCTGCTGCAAACTGCAAAAAGTATAAGTACATGTATTGAAATCACAAAGTTTGTGACAGATTACATACATACAGTTAGGGTGAAGACCCTTTTAATCTGACCCCCAAAAGGTATGCTTTTTCGACAAGATGGAAACATTTTTTGCACATGTAATTGTAAAGTACAGGGTGGTTAAAAAAAGGAAACCCAAGTTTAAGACGATTGTTCAGGCTTCCAACAATTCCAGATATTTTGTGTTTACCTTGTGTAATAATTAGGGTGTTTAGAAATAATCCTGAAACAAATGTTAGGTCTAGCCTAAAGGGATCGTATACGTTTGGTAATTACATGTACTCCAACAAATTAATGGCAATAAAAAACTTACTTGGTAAGAAGTACAGCAGCTTTGGATAGTATAATGCATTTTTAGAAACTTTTCACTTCGAAGTACTGCGGTTATGGAAAAAGATATAACTTTGTATCCTAAAAAAATTGAATCTTAGAAGCGTTACCGCAGTGACGTTTCTCAGATTGTGTATTCCAATGCAGATTATTCTCCCTGCGTGGACATAACCGCTCCAGATATTCGGCAATATCTCAAAATCGCTACCACCTTTTGAAATGTAAATTTGTACAGGTTAGTTTTATGGTATACATCTTTAACTATATATGATTGAAACAAACGTATACGATCTCTTTAATTGGATCTCAAGATATGGCCCATTACTGATGGCATGTGTAGAAGTTGCATTCACTTTTCTGCAGGAGCTATAAAGGCCCCTTGAGCCCATTTTTCAGATGGCCCAGTACTCTCGCCAGTGCCATGCTAAGCAAGGTTTTTTTCAATAACTGAAGAAAAAATGGGCCAGTGCCCAAAACAAACAGTAAGTGTTGCTTATACATTCTGTAGACTTTTAACTTGTACCTAATTAGTAATTACCTATAGATGTCAGCTGTTCTCTATCGCCAAAATCGCCAAAAAAAACAAAACCAATAAAAACAAAAAAGCGGTAGCACAAACTGTTGGTTGGCGGATGCTGCTAATTAAAACCTGAAATGTTGCCTTTTTCAATAAAAAAACCCCTATAAACCAAATATGAACTAATTTAAAAGGTGGTGGGTTGTAACCCATTGGGTGATTTGACACAGAATGAGTCCTTTTATTATAATATAATTATTCACATCAGGTATTCATGAAACTTTAGAGGCTGCCTGAGCCTGTGAAGTTCCGAAGGCTTTTGGAAGTTGTTAGTGGCACACTAATTACGAGAGAGAGTGTGAAACAGAAAAAGATACTAGCTGTGCAGAAGGAGTTGGTTAACCAACATTTTTCGGAACATACAAACGAAGCATCACTGCAGCCATTCACAGGTATAAAATAGCTTACTCAAAATGTCTTTACTTTTCACGCCTGCAAGTGTCTGTTAAACCACATGTTCATTACCACCTTTTCTGTATATGTTGCATGATAAAACATGTCCTGTCGCTGCTGATATTTCGATATTCTACAACAAGAAATGCTGTCATAAAAATGCACAGTTCATTGATCGGGGCTTGATTAGAAGTTATCGATACGCAATTGTTTGTGGTTAAAATTGCTTCCTCTTCCCGTGGATTCTTGTCCCGTATAAAATGGGTATATTGAGATGCAAAACTGAAATATTCACTATTGTTTTTTGGGGTATATTTTACACACTACAAAATTTGCAGGCTGCAACTTTACTAGCAGGGTATTCCTTCTCCCTTCTGGTATTCGATAGGGATGCTGTGAAATGGCGGGAGCAGAAAGCCACGGCTCAAGAGTTACCACCCGACACCCTGACATCTGGCAAATGCTAAATTGCATTTGTGCATGAGAGCATACCAAGTTTGGCAGGATATCTTGTACTGGTGCTACCTTGATTGTTGCTGACATGGAGGTACAAATGTTTGCCATCTTCAAACAAACTTGAATCCTTGAGTATGTATTGACCGCCAATCGTGGTCGTCAGACAAAAGAATTGGGTACGTCTATGATTGACAAAACGTCCACGATTCCAAATCGTGTACAAATCCTATGGAGGTCATCCAAAAACGTTTAAAAAAAAAAGGGAAGACGGTCGGACAATGCCCCGTCCACGATTGGCGGTGTTTACCAACCTACATGAGCCTGATTGGTCAATCCATAGCAACAACAGCGTGATATCAAATGATATTGCACGGCCCATATCATACTCCGTGTGTTGCACTGTTCTTAACTCCACGTATTGTGCAATATGCAAAATGCAGTGCTGCACAATCCAATGGAAATTATTCAAAAGCTGCTTGTTTGCATCCCATGTGGATCCATATCCATGTTCCAGCATTATACTCTGCGTCAAGTTTACTTGAATACATAAATATCACTGTGCGAAAACTGGACACTATTTTTGTGGTCTCTCAAAAACGTGCAAACAACTAACAGTAATACATGTACAGTGAAACAAGTTACTTTACAAGGAAGAAAAACAACAACTACATTAGGTTTGTATTTTTGTTACATGTATTAATTTAAATGAAAATGTGAACTTTAATGCATGAATATTTGTGTGTTATAGAGGAATGAAGAAGATTTTGATACCCTAAACAGAGTCACGGAAGCAGGTGGCAAACTTCAGTACACTGTAGGGATCAAAGTGTCGATGGCAACGATATCCGTTGTTCAGAAGGGACTCCAAGATGGACAAAACCAGAGGATGAAGAGTGTCTTCAGGTTATAGAGGAATGAAGAAGATTTTGACACCCTAAACAGAGTCACGGAAGCAGGTGGCAAACTTCAGTACACTGTAGGGATCAAAGTGTCGATGGCAACGATATCCGTTGTTCAGAAGGGACTCCAAGATGGACAATACCAGAGGATGAAGAGTCTCTTCAGGTTATGGAGGAATGAAGAGGATTTTGACACCCTAAACAGAGTCAAGGAAGCAGGTGGCAAACTTCAGTACACTGTAGGGATCAAAGTGTCGATGGCAACGATATCCGTTGTTCAGAAGGGACTCCAAGATGGACAAAACCAGAGGATGAAGAGTGTCTTCAGGTTATAGAGGAATGAAGAAGATTTTGACACCCTAAGCAGGTGGCAAACTTCAGTACACTGTAGGGATCAAAGTGTCGATGGCAACGATATCCGTTGTTCAGAAGGGACTCCAAGATGGACAATACCAGAGGATGAAGAGTCTCTTCAGGTTATAGAGGAATGAAGAGGATTTTGACACCCTAAACAGAGTCAAGGAAGCAGGTGGCAAACTTCAGTACACTGTAGGGATCAAAGTGTCGATGGCAACGATATCCCTGGTTCAGAAGGGACTCCAAGATGGACAGTACCAGGGGATGAAGAGTGTCTTCAGGTTATAGAGGAATGAAGAAGATTTTGACACCCTAAACAGAGTCACGGAAGCAGGTGGCAAACTTCAGTACACTGTAGGGATCAAAGTGTCGATGGCAACGATATCCCTGGTTCAGAAGGGACTCCAAGATGGGCAGTACCAGGGGATGAAGAGTGTCTTCAGGTTTACGTCTGGGAAGAAAGGTAAGGTGTCGCTGCTCAAAAAAGTACTCGTTTCCGAAATTGTTTTGACACAAACAACAACTGGTGACCGAATTGTGAAACAGTCTTTTTAGAACCATTGCAAGCTTAGCTATGGACATAATCATTGTGAAAATTGTGAACAGGGACACAACAACAAATTTTCAAAAAATGTTTTGTTCTTCTGATAGAATGTTTTTTTTCAGAGTGTTACTTTGGTAATCTTACTTATATCATTGTTTCTAAAATATGATTAGTTTGTGGTTTATGTATTTTATGCTTTTGATGCCCCTCCTTGCCTGAATTATTGCCCGAGCGGAAGATTTAATATTGCGTTGTTCTTGTTTACTACAATAAACATAGTTGTCTCTGGAGGTCGCATGCCTTTGAAGTGATAATTTAAATTTAACACACAATTATGTACAATTATGAATAACTCTAATTACAGATAAATCAGAATTAGTATTAATGTTTTGGATTCCAGTCAATATCCTTGTACTGTATTATGTTATTATATGCATTGTTATTTTATTTGACGATGTATACAGGGCCCCAACGAAAACCAGTTTTAAACTGTTTGGGCACACCCTGGGTAAAGAAATGGAATAAATAAAATAAGCAACATGGCATGCTTAAAGCTTTTAGTGAAAGATACAGGCAGGATTCAGCGTCCAGCATGAGCCTTGAGGGAGGCAAAGACAGTGACTGCCAGCAGCATCCAGCATGAGCCTTGAGGGAGGCAAAGACAGTGATTGCCAGCAGCGTCCAGCATGAGCCTTGAGGGAGGCAAAGACAGTGATTGCCAGCAGCGTCCAGCATGAGCCTTGAGGGAGGCAAAGACAATGATTGCCAGCAGCGTCCAGCATGAGCCTTGAGGGAGGCAAAGACAGTGATTGCCAGCATGAGCCTTGAGGGAGGCAAAGACAGTGATTGCCAGCAGCATCCAGCATGAGCCTTGAGGGAGGCAAAGACAGTGATTGCCAGCAGCATCCAGCATGAGCCTTGATGGAGGCAAAGACAGTGATTGCCAGCAGCATCCAGCATGAGCCTTGAGGGAGGCAAAGACAGTGATTGCCAGCAGCATCCAGCATGAGCCTTGAGGGAGGCAAAGACAGTGATTGCCAGCAGCGTCCAGCATGAGCCTTGAGGGAGGCAAAGACAGTGATTGCCAGCAGCATCCAGCATGAGCCTTGAGGGAGGCAAAGACAGTGATTGCCAGCAGCATCCAGCATGAGCCTTGATGGAGGCAAAGACAGTGATTGCCAGCAGCGTCCAGCATGAGCCTTGAGGGAGGCAAAGACAGTGATTGCCAGCAGCGTCCAGCATGAGCCTTGAGGGAGGCAAAGACAGTGATTGCCAGCAGCGTCCAGCATGAGCCTTGAGAGAGGCAAAGACAGTGATTGCAGGAGCGTCAAGCATGAGCCTTGAGAGAGGCAAAGACAGTGATTGCCAGCAGCGTCCAGCACGAGTCAGAATTGGATGAAAGTGACGAGTCTCATGACATGACCTCACTGGATGAGACTTGTTTGGAATCAACAAGTACATTGTACCTTATAAATGGAAGGTTACTTAGATTGCATTTTGAAGAAAGATCGTAAAAAATAAAGCCTTAGAACACCAGTCACCGATATTAAGTTTTAAGTGAAGTAGTTTACGAATAACATTACATGTCAGATGAGATTTGAAGGCTTGCATGATAGTAAATATCGTTTAACTGAGTGTCTAAAGTGTTTTTGATCTACTGTATTTAATAAGTTGGTATTCATGACATGGGAATGTTTTTCAATCATGGATGCTGAAAAAAGCAAGAATTTCAAAATTAGTAAAAGCTGTAATGAACTTAAAGTAGGACTTCTGCAGAGCTGCTGGCCTCAAGTCTTTTTGTCGAGTTAACACAATCTGTGTTTTGTCTTTCCTTTCATTCAGCTGATGCTGCGACAGTTGCTGCCATGAATGACCAGTCGACCCAGTTGGGTCACTTGGTCCCTCCACTCCTCTTTCCCCATACCTAATCATTTTTCTCATTCTCTTATTAAATGAGTAAGACAAATTAAACTACTTCTGCACTTGCTCCCTTTGCAGCTTTTCAAATAACTTCAAATTATTCAACTTTACATATTTTCAATACCTGTAGTTACAACTGTATTGTGATTCATCCTGCATTGCATTCCTCTAAAAATATGCAGTCCTTCCATGTTCAGCGCCCTTTGTCGCATTTAGTCAGTTTTAGCATTCACCCTGCATGCTGTTGTGAAATTATGCAGATATGCGTGCATCCATGCAAGCGAGTTGATAATAGGCTCTTGTTGCTGCCCTGCATTCTCTTACCGACATGTGGGGATTTAGAATTCTTCCACCCCGCCGTGTGGGCATTTTGAAGTCACTCTGCTTCAGAGCTCCTATGAGTAGGCAACAAATTTGTATGCTACTCGTAGCTTATGTTGCCACTGCACGCAGATATCTGTATTTTGACTATTTTGCGTTTACATATGCACGATTGGCCGAGGTTGTGGACGCTGCATGGTGCAATCTGTACCTTCTGCATTACAACGCTAACATTGTAGCTGAATCATAGCTGAACGTTAAACACATCTTCCCCAGGTTTTATAGTTGATAACATCATTGATTGTCATTAAATTTGAATGTAACTGGGCTGAAGTTGCTTGAGAAATATAACTGTATATTGTACCAAGGATTCTTGTGCTGCCACATCCCTGTTCCCTCATTTGATATTTTCTTAGATATTAACCCCACTTGGTTACACATGCATGGGAGAAATTGTGTTGTCTGGAGCAAGACCGAGTCGGCCTTGAGGGAGGCAAAGACAGTGATTGCCAGCAGCATCCAGCATGAGCCTTGAGGGAGTCAAAGACAGTGATTGCCAGCAGCATCCGGCATGAGCCTTGAGGGAGGCAAAGACAGTGATTGCCAGCAGCATCCAGCATGAGCCTTGAGGGAGGCAAAGACATTGATTGCCAGCAGCGTCCAGCATGAGCCTTGAGGGAGGCAAAGACAGTGATTGCCAGCAGCGTCCAGCATGAGCCTTGAGGGAGGCAAAGACAGTGATTGCCAGCAGCGTCCAGCATGAGCCTTGAGGGAGGCAAAGACAGTGATTGCCAGCAGCGTCCAGCATGAGCCTTGAGGGAGGCAAAGACAGTGATTGCCAGCAGCATCCAGCATGAGCCTTGAGGGAGGCAAAGACAGTGATTGCCAGCACGTCTAGCATGAGCCTTGAGGGAGGCAAAGACAGTGATTGCCAGCAGCGTCCAGCATGAGCCTTGTGGGAGGCAAAGACGGTGATTGCCAGCAGCGTCCAGCACGAGTCAGAATCTGATGAAAGTGACGAGTCTGATGACATGACCTCACTGAAGGAGACTTGTTTGGAATAAACAAGTACCTTATAAATGGAAGGTTGCTTAAATTGCATTTTGAAGAAAGATCGTGAAAAGATAAAGCCTTAAAACACTAGTGACCGATATTAAGTTTTAAGTGAAGTAGTTTACGAATAACGTTACATGTCAGATGAGATTTAAAGGCTTGCATGATAGTAAATATCGTTTAACTGAGTGTCCAAGTGTTACAATCACGGATGCTGAAAAAAGCAAGAAAAACGGTGTTTATTTTCAACCGGCGTCGGGCAGTGGTTCTGCGATTGTGATTTTTTTTAAAACAAAATTAAACAAATTCAGAACAATTACAGGATATCTAGCGCAATCATTTTGCTGGATGCCTACAATTATTATTTACTTTCAAATAAATAATATATTTTCTGAATAATTCGGTAGTAAACATTTTTGATATCTTCAAATGGTGTATCAAACCTTTAAAAATGCACAAAATCTAACCTTTTGACACGACAAATTGACTGAGAATCACGTGTCTGTTTTATGGCTCTAGATAGTTATTTTGAAGTCACAATGGCAATAAAGGCATGGAACCTGACCAAATTTGTTACGGTAAAAATATCCAAGTCCTGAAATACACTCGCATTGCATGTACCTGCCGTGTTGGAAACAATTTGGAAGGTCTTGAATTGATATATGTGGCCCGCTCGGCAAAAATGAATCTGATGTCGCAAAATACATGTTTATGTAAATAGCTGTTTATTGTCTCGGAGGCGATTTTTCTTTCCACAAATAATATTTTTGTTTTAATGCATTTTGGTTTAAACGACACCTATATTTTCAGATCTGATCGATTGAAAAAGTTGTTTTGATCCCTAAATAAAATTTAATACAGGTTTTGTCATTCTCTCACCAAGCACTACACAATTTATTGTAAATCTTCATTTCTTTACAAAGACATTTTGAATATAACTGAGAAAAAGCACATTTCCCAAAATTGTAAAAGACCAATGCATTACACTACAGAGTTGTGCCATATATCAAATGAAAGCTTATTTCCTGCTTTTTCTGACCAACTGTAAAATTGAAAAAAAACCAAACATTTTAAACACACTCATTTTTGCAGAGTGGGTCACATATAGGCAAATTTGCTTAATGACACATCAAACCATTTTGATTTATGGTCAAACTCCAATATCCACCGTTGACGCCATGCCGACAGTGCTATCACAAAGCCTTGACGATTGACCAGCTGACACGGTCTATTGACACCGGTATTCCTGTTTGAAATCAAAAAATGATACAACTATAAGAAAATGTTATAAAACTTACCTGAAACAAATACACAACCAAACGCCTCTATACACTGTGGCCCCACCAAAAAACGGACAAGCCTATCTCGACGGACAAGCCTATCTCGACAGACAAGCCTATCTCGACAGACAAGCCTATCTCGACAGACAAGCCTATCTCGACAGACAAGCCTATCTCGACAGACAAGCCTATCTCGACAGACAAGCCTATCTCGACGGACAAGCCTATCTCGACGGACAAGCCTATCTCGACGGACAAGCCTATCTCGACGGACAAGCCTATCTCGACGGACAAGCCTATCTCGACGGACAAGCCTATCTCAACAGACAAGCCTATCTCAACAGACAAGCCTATCTCAACAGACAAGCCTATCACAACGGACAAGCCTATCACAACGGACAAGCCTATCACAACGGACAAGCCTATCACAACGGACAAGCCTATCTCAACGGACAAGCCTATCTCGACGGACAAGCCTATCTCGACAGACAAGCCTATCTCAACAGACAAGCCTATCTCAACGGACAAGCCTATCTCGACGGACAAGCCTATCTCGACGGACAAGCCTATCTCGACGGACAAGCCTATCTCGACGGACAAGCCTATCTCGACGGACAAGCCTATCTCGACGGACAAGCCTATCTCAACAGACAAGCCTATCTCAACGGACAAGCCTATCACAACGGACAAGCCTATCACAACGGACAAGCCTATCTCGACGGACAAGCCTATCTCGACGGACAAGCCTATCTCGACGGACAAGCCTATCTCAACGGACAAGCCTATCTCAACGGACAAGCCTATCACAACGGACAAGCCTATCTGAGCAACGGACAAGCCTATCTGAGCAACGGACAAGCCTATCACAGCAACGGACAAGCCTATCACAGCAACGGACAAGCCTATCACAGCAACGGACAAGCCTATCACGACAGACAAGCCTATCTCAACAGACAAGCCTATCTCGACGGACAAGCCTATCTCGACGGACAAGCCTATCTCGACGGACAAGCCTATCTCGACGGACAAGCCTATCTCGACGGACAAGCCTATCTCGACGGACAAGCCTATCTCAACAGACAAGCCTATCTCAACGGACAAGCCTATCTCAACGGACAAGCCTATCTCAACGGACAAGCCTATCTCAACAGACAAGCCTATCTCAACAGACAAGCCTATCTCAACAGACAAGCCTATCTCGACGGACAAGCCTATCTCGACGGACAAGCCTATCTCGACGGACAAGCCTATCTCGACAGACAAGCCTATCTCGACAGACAAGCCTATCTCAACGGACAAGCCTATCTCAACGGACAAGCCTATCTCAACGGACAAGCCTATCTCAACAGACAAGCCTATCTCAACAGACAAGCCTATCTCAACAGACAAGCCTATCTCAACAGACAAGCCTATCACAACGGACAAGCCTATCACAACGGACAAGCCTATCACAACGGACAAGCCTATCTCGACGGACAAGCCTATCTCGACGGACAAGCCTATCTCGACGGACAAGCCTATCTCAACAGACAAGCCTATCTCAACAGACAAGCCTATCTCGACGGACAAGCCTATCTCGACGGACAAGCCTATCTCGACGGACAAGCCTATCTCGACGGACAAGCCTATCTCGACGGACAAGCCTATCTCGACGGACAAGCCTATCTCAACAGACAAGCCTATCTCAACGAACAAGCCTATCTCAACGGACAAGCCTATCTCAACGGACAAGCCTATCTCAACAGACAAGCCTATCTCAACAGACAAGCCTATCTCAACAGACAAGCCTATCTCAACGGACAAGCCTATCTGAGCAACGGACAAGCATATCTGAGCAACGGACAAGCATATCTGAGCAACGGACAAGCATATCTGAGCAACGGACAAGCCTATCACAGCAACGGACAAGCCTATCACAGCAACGGACAAGCCTATCACAACGGACAAGCCTATCTCAACGGACAAGCCTATCTCAACAGACAAGCCTATCTCGACGGACAAGCCTATCTCGACGGACAAGCCTATCTCGACGGACAAGCCTATCTCGACGGACAAGCCTATCTCGACGGACAAGCCTATCTCGACGGACAAGCCTATCTCAACAGACAAGCCTATCTCAACGGACAAGCCTATCTCAACGGACAAGCCTATCTCAACGGACAAGCCTATCTCAACAGACAAGCCTATCTCGACGGACAAGCCTATCTCAACAGACAAGCCTATCTCGACAGACAAGCCTATCTCAACAGACAAGCCTATCTCAACAGACAAGCCTATCTCAACAGACAAGCCTATCTCAACAGACAAGCCTATCTCAACAGACAAGCCTATCTCAACAGACAAGCCTATCTCAACGGACAAGCCTATCTCAACGGACAAGCCTATCACAACGGACAAGCCTATCACAACGGACAAGCCTATCTCAACGGACAAGCATATCTCGACGGACAAGCAAATCTCGACGGACAAGCAAATCTCGACGGACAAGCAAATCTCAACAGACAAGCATATCTCAACAGACAAGCATATCTCAACAGACAAGCATATCTCAACAGACAAGCATATCTCAACAGACAAGCATATCTCAACAGACAAGCCTATCTCGACGGACAAGCCTATCTCGACGGACAAGCCTATCTCGACGGACAAGCCTATCTCAACAGACAAGCATATCTCGACGGACAAGCCTATCTCGACGGACAAGCATATCTCGACGGACAAGCATATCTCGACGGACAAGCATATCTCGACGGACAAGCATATCTCGACGGACAAGCATATCTCAACGAACAAGCCTATCTCGACGGACAAGCCTATCTCGACGGACAAGCATATCTCAACGGACAAGCATATCTTCCAACTACCCCAAGTCCAAAACTATTACCAATGGATAAAAAAATCTTTGAAGAAGAAAAATGATACCAAGATATCTTGAGTTGGGCCAGTAGTTTTAGCTCCAGACACTATTTTGTTAAGTACAGTCAGAGGTCCTTTCGCATATAGAAATAACTAATTGGCGCCCGTAAATTTAACATGACAGTTGGTTGAGCACTGGTATGGTATTCAGGAAGTCGCAGGTTCAAATCATGCAGTTGTTGAAAAGATGTCAACTGCTTTGTTTACATTTGCGACATGAATGAGATGGGTATTGACACTATTCCCCCACGCATACAAGTCATAACGTTAGTCATGTTGGTCCCCCCAAAAAAAATTAAAAACATTAGGCCTGCAAGATTTGAGGTCACCGTAGGCACTGGTAAATTAGCGGGAGATTAGGCCTTGCGGCGTGGCTCTATATTGTGAGCGCTGTTGGCCAGCCAGCCAGGCACTTATGATGTCACCAGGCTTGTGTACTGACCCATAAATAATAAGCTCATTAAAACGAAACCTCGCGTTACCAATGAAAACCACGCGGTACTGCATGGTTTAACCTACAGGAACCTCTGTTTAATTACGCATTTCCCCTAATCAATGAATGTGCAAAGATGTCATATCTCCAAATATCTCCAAATGAAAGCTGGTGGTGCGAAATACGGTACCCTCTGGAGACATGAACACAATGTGTACAATGGAGACAAAACGTCTCCGGAGGGTAAATTTCTATAGATGAATAGGTCTCCACTGGGAATTTCACTTATTAGATTTTTGGATTTTGATTAAATTACTCAAAAACTAGGATTAGGATGTGGGTTAGGGTTAGTGTTTGGGTTAGGGTATAATATAGGGTATATTGGGTCGAAATTTCAACCCAGGAAAAAAATTATGGTTAAAATGGGAGCATTTTGAAAAACGTGCTCGACTTTCTAACCATTTTGTACACGAGAACAAAGCCATGTCTCCACAGTGATACAAAAATGCGAATGTGTGTTCCCAATCGTGTATAAAACTCAATTTCAGTGTAACTTAATAACTCAATTTGTGTGGAGCTGGTCATAGATGGCAAACTTCTGGAGGTATGCTAGTCTTGGTGCAAGACGTTGTTGTTCATTATCACGCAACTATCGCGATCACGCAACTAACAATAGAGGGTGCTGTTGGGAAACTTCCAAAGAACCACCACACACATATATTGGCTCAGAACAACGTCTTGGTGATTTCGTCTCGTCTCACGTGACATAACCAAATGTGACCTCTATTGCATATCCAACAAAGGTCATATTGAAAATAAGCAAGTGCACAAGTACGCTGCATAATGAGCCGACAGACTGGTACATTGTACATGTATTACTATGTACATAGAGATCATCAATGCACACCATCAATGGTCAGAGTCAAAGTCGTGTGGGTTCAAGACTCGTCACGTGTTCTGCAATACATAAACTGTTTATGCAAATTAGGTACGTCACAGGTATGCGAGGAATCTGCCTGGAATTTTTCGGGCAGATTAAACGAGTTGGCCAAGACGTTCTTCTTGACAGATTCGCGGCTTCCAGAATACGCCCTCTATGTGCATAGGCCCTATGGTTTTATGGTTTTACTTAACTCAACAAGAACGTCTTGCACCAAGACTAGAGGTATGCCTAACCCAGTTTAGGGGTCAAGTACCCATCCTAACAGATCCCAACCAAACCTGGTGTTGGAGTTTGACTGGATGGGGATTGCTAGGGTTAAAGCTATGCATTGCAGTGATCATTGCTCTGAAGATGTTTTCAGTTATAAAAGGTAGGATACACCATTTGCAGATATCAAAAATATTTACTACCGAATTATTAAGAAATATCTTACTCATTTGAAAGTAAATAATGATTCTAGGCATCCAGCAAAATGATTGCGCTAGATATCCTGTAATTATTCCGAAAAACAAATTTACAGATATCAATATTTCAAAGATTCACCTTTGGCCAGACTATAGACGACTCCTTTTGCCGTTTCTATTTGTAGGTTTGGTGCACCTTGCTGCCGGGCAGTTAGTGTCACTATCACTGTCTTCTCTGTGGCAACAAAGTCAAGCTCCGAACCAAGGTAATCAAGTCCTTTCACCTGCAAATCATAATATAGGTTTGGAAATTAGCAAAATGCAAGTTCCACTAAGAGCAGGTTACCTTGATTTTAATAAATACCTAAGAGAGTTGATGGCTTCCGATTGGTCGAGACTCGATCACGTGGAGTGGATTATCAGGTAGTAATATCATGGGCTTTCAAGAAGAAGCGAATAAATGTTCCCTGAACCAGCATTAATCAAGCATCATGTAAGCCAATGATTGGCCGAATGCAACAGTTCTACGGTAACTTGTAACAAGGACGCGTCAAATCTTGATACTGCGCGCTATAAATGTACGCGTAGAACGTTTGTATCTATACGCACGGCATTTATAAAAAATGCGCGTGTCGTCTGTTAACGCTAGCGCGTTGCTATGCACGGTGGGCATCAGTGGTCAGCTAGTCTGGTCTCAAAGTATGGGTAATAATAACAACACATATTGAACAGACAGGGTACCATGCATAAGCTAAAACATGGCCCCTAAACATGAACACAAAACGCTGGAAATATCGCCGAAAGGAAAGTCACGTAATTTTAAGCATTTTGACCATTTGTCTCGTTAAAAAGGTATTTATTAAAGGTAATAACAGTGCGAAGACCCGGTTATTACTGCGTGATAATGACCAGGTTGGGGGGTGACCGCTGGTAATGGACCTTGCCTTCGGCTCGATCCATTACCAGCGGTCATCCCCCAACCCGGTCATTATCACGCAGTAATAACCGGGTCTTTGCACTGTTATTACCTATACAATGTATTGCTTCACAATAATGTTGTGCAAACCCGAACCGAAACTGACGCGACCCGACCCAACCCAACCTAGCCTGAAGACGAAACCCACCTGACCTAGAACCGAAACCTACCTGACCTAAAACGGACCCAACCCAACCTAGCCTGAAGACGAAACCCACCTGACCTAGAACCGAAACCTACCTGACCTAAAACGGACCCAACCCAACCTAGCCTGAAGACGAAACCCACCTGACCTAGAACCGAAACCTACCTTACCTATAACGGACCCAACACGACCTGCCGGTAGCCCAAAAACAAAACCTACCTCTAAACCAAACTGACCCGGAACCGAAACCTACCTGACCTAAAACGGACCCAACCCGACCTGCCGGTAGCCCAAAAACAAAACCTACCTCAAAACCAAACTGACCCGGAACCGAAACCTACCTGACCTAAAACGGACCCAACCCGACCTGCCGGTAGCCCAAAATGGAAACCTACCTCTAAACCAAACTGACCTAGAACCGAAACCTACCTGACCTAAAACGGACCCAACCCGACCTGCCGGTAGCCCAAAAACAAAACCTACCTCTAAACCAAACTGACCCGGAACCGAAACCTACCCGACCTAAAACGGACCCAACCCGACTTGCCGGTAGCCCAAAAACGAAACCTACCTCTAAACCAAACTGACCCGGAACCGAAACCTACCTGACCTAAAACGGACCCAACCCGACCTGCCGGTAGCCCAAAAACGAAACCTACCTCAAAACCAAAACTCACCTGACCCGTACTAGCCCGAAACCGAAACCCACCTGACCTGACCCGATAGCCAAACCAGCTTCCTGACCCGAAACGAAAACTGATCCAACACCTGGGGCCAATTTCATAGAGCTGCTAAGCACAACAATTTGCTTAGCATGACAATTTGTCCTTGGCAAAAACAAGGTTACAGACCAAATTTTCACCTGATCTTTATTGTTCTGGATTGATATTCAGCTGTTCTTTTGTTTAGCCTGAAAAACACGTATAATTTTGGCTGGAAACCTGTTTTTAATAAGCAAGACTTTTTTGTGCTAAGCAAATTTGTTTGCTTAGCAGCTCTATGAAATTGGCCCCAGATCCTAAACCGAAACCTTCCTGACCCAAAACTAAAAATGACCTGACCTGACCCGACACAAAACTGAAACCCAGTCACCTAATTCGAAACCAAAACCCACCTGACCCAAAACTGACCCTAACTAGCCCGAAACCAAAACACACCCAACCTGAAATCGACCCGACCCGACCCAGCTCAAAACCGAAATCCACCTGACCCGAAACCGAAACAAAAACTGACCCGACACCCGACCCGAAACCGAAGACTTCATGACCCGAAATAAAAACTGACCAAAACCAAAAAGTGTCAATAGTACATACATGTGTAGCTTTTGTTAAAAGAAAATCCAATCTACTTATGCTGCTCTCACACTGTGGCGAATATGCTAGCGAATGTGCTTACGAATGGAAATATTTGACAATCGCTCAAACTTCGCAACATTCACCGTGTCTTCGTAAGCGTTGGTAACAAATTTGGAACGTTTACAAGTCATTCTCCACCTCTTTACGAAGATCGTTCAATTTAGAAAGCGCTTCCTAAATTTCAGCGAATGTTGTGAAGACGGTCATTCGCCGTCGATTTTCGTAAGCATTGGTAAGCCATTGGTAATGTTGGTGAAGCGTGTGTGTAAGCGTTGGCAACGTTCGTAAAGGCATTTGTAAGGCATTGGCAAGCATTGGCAAGCGTTGGTAAGCATTCGTAATATATTCATAGAGAGGTCGAGGGACGACCGAGGACGACCGACGGGTGACCGAGATGAAAATATTCACTATCCAATTGCAATTTTTTGGCGAATTCACCGCGAAATTCAAATATTCATATTTGCAAGAATATTCGCCACAGTGTGAGAGCAGCATTAGACAAATTTATGCTACAGACCTCGAACTTGGTCGTGCCTCGAGGAAAGTCAAAATTGAACAGAAGATAATCGGGGTAGATCCGGAATCCTCCGTAGCCAAAGACAACTGACTGCAGGAAGCCTCCCATGCCAGTGATGAAGTTAACGGCCCCCTGACCGGATGCCATCTCAGTCCAGACCTGGCAACAGCCAATCATAGATAATTGATTGGAATAATCAATTATAATTATATAACTACATGTACTCGCCGAGCACTACAGGTGATCCAGAAGATCAGGTTTACCTACCGGTAGAAGCAGACGATTTAAAGGTAGGATACACCATTGGTAATTGCTTGAATTATCATTAATGGGTGAAATTGGGAGGGGGGTTGTATTTTATAGTAAATCTCGTTTAACTGACCTGTCCGAAGTTTTACAATTATGAATGGCGAGAAAATCACGAAAAACAGCATTTGTTTTCAACCGCCGTCAGGCAGTTATTCTTATGTTATTCTTATGTTATTCGAGATCGCGAACTTTGTTTTATAAATTTATATTTTTCGGAATATAAACAGGATTTCTAGCGCGATAATTTTGCTGGTTGCCTAGAATCATCATTTACTTTCAATCATCATTTACTTTCAAATAAGTAAGATTTTTCTTAATCATTCGGTAGTAAATATTTTCGAAATGTGCAAATGGTGTATCCTACCTTTAATAATCATAATAATAATAGGCAGTTCTTATATAGCACACTTATCTACAAAGACTGGTTCTCAAGGCGCTCTTACATTACCCCGGTCAATGGGCTTATGGAACATTCCAAATACCATTTCAGCTCCATAGAGAGTATACAGCTCGATGCTGTGACCGGCTCTACAACAAGGTGTCTTATGTCGCAAACAAATGAAATTGAGTTATATACATGGTAATAAAGCCCACAACGTAAGCTTTCATTTAATATATATTATAATAGAGATCCATAGCCCCTCCCATTTTGGAGACACGACCTGTTTACATATTGATTACTTTTTCGGAGTTCAAACTACACAACTGAGAAACAGGCTTTGAAATAGCCGGCTCTGCTGTACTACAACAGATTGATGCACACAAAATGGTCGTTTTGTCCACTTCATTCATGAAAATCAACATTTCTTTTAATGAAACCTTAAACTGTAGTTATTAAAGATTTCATTGATGACAACAAATAAAAAACACACTTTGATGAAATGTTTACCCTCTCAATGTTGAGCGGGCCATTACATGATAGTGCATAGCGCGACTTAAGATACCTTTTTGTAGAGCCGGTCACATTTACTCCTGGGTAGAGAGAAGCAATGAGTGACAAAATGCCCTGCCCAAGGGCATACACACCATAGTCCATAGTCCATGTCCAGCAATACTTACGTGCAGCCTTTAACTGTGTGGCCCACTTAGTGGAGAGCAACAATATGTGACCTGTCGCCACAAAATGAGAGTAAAGTCGCACAATGTGATTTGGAGATATGGCCATCCAAAGTCAAAATATGAAGGGGTGGTCAATTTTGAGATTTTGCATAATTTGGAAAGCCTAAGTCCTCCTCTACATGTATACCTATTTTTGGGGTGCAATCAGATGATCGAAAACCTCTTAAATTACGCAATTTTGAGTAGTGTTTGCGTAGTTAGTGTTTGGGTTAAAGTCCATCAGTGGTCTAATTAACACGGTAATTAAATATGCAAATTAGGTCTTCGTAACTGTCCCACGTTTTCGAAATTCTGATATTATGTTGATTATACAATAATTTGTATGTGTGGGAAGTTTTAAGAAGAAATAATGATTAGAACATAGCTATTGCTATGCTCAACCGAACCTTACTTGTCCTGTTCGGCAATTTTGTGTGTGTTTTGTTTAGGCTGTTTAGTACACGTTTCACAAACACGTTTTGTGAAACCCGTGACTTTCTGGAGCGCTGTAAAATGTATTTATCTCAAAACCCCCAAGTGTTATATACCATTAGAAAGCTCCCTTTCTCAGGAAATTGAAAATACCAATATCTTAATTTTTCCGACTTTACTCTCATATTGTGGCGACAGGTCACATATGTTTATAGCTCCACAGGAAAATCATGCCAGAGAAAGTTTGTTTACTCAAAGACCTCCCCAATTAAGAAGTTGAAAAGGTTGTGTCAGTAAAACTGCCAGAAATGTTAAAGGACTGGATCGTAAAGTTCTAAATGCCATCGGTACTGACTCCACCCATAGCAGTAATTCGAGGAGGATTTTGGAGGATTGAGGCAATGGTCACCCTGCCCTTCACGGAACGAATTCAGGAAATAACGGATGAGTTTGTAGGATTGCGGATGAATCCAATTTATATGTGTGGTTGCAATTGGAGGATTTTGCAGGATTGAGGATGGTTCCGAGCCAAAATGACCTGGCAGGGGGAGTTATAGGGTTAATCTCTGCTATCGGAGATTTATTAGCCAAAAGGACCTGGTAAGGGTGAGGCCGTGTCTAAAACGAGAGTCTAGAGCTACGGTCTACAGCTACAGTTACATCTACGTAGGCGCTAAGGCAAATGGAATTCAGACGCGGCTACGGTAGAGCCTATGGCTAGTTATTGCGCCCCCAAGCGATGCTTGAATTAGTGTTTGCAAAAATACGATGTAAGAATTTACAACAATTATCGTCTGCTAGATGTTACGCAATGTTTGTTTACATCCGGTCGAAATACCTGATGATATTGACGTATTTTGTCAATCTGTTGGTTTCATTTTAATGCACTATTATTGAAAAATAAACGAAAATTTTCTCCAAAATTAACGTTAGTGCTGTCGCCATTTTGTTTTGCCTGAGCTAGACAACTTCTTTTACGGCTCGATTTTTGTGACGTTGTAGCCGTAGCTGTAGCTCTAGACGGCATTTCGGACAGCGCTACAAAATAGCCGACGCAGACAATAGCCGTAGTTCTAGACACCCGTTTCGGACCTGGCCTTAGTCTCTGTCATCGGAGACGGGCAGAGGTAATAAGTTCCCACACAAACATACTCTGAATGGCTCTTGGATGTTCTTGTAGTTACGAAGGAACATCTCGTGTTGCTTTTCCGGCTGGAGCACTTCACCAAATCCAATGGAGAACATGGACCATGACATAGCAGGGCCATTGGAGTCCGTGACCGACTCGTAGGTATGCAGGTCGTTATAGCGTGACTCATTGTCCATCTTGACATTGAGTGGAAAGCCCAGTAGAATCGAGTCGGCTTGCTTGACGGTCGTTCCTGATCAAAACAAAATTGAGTAATAAAGAATGAGAGAAAGCGCGCAGCGAAAACAGCGAGGAAATTAAAGGGTACCTAAAATTCAAAACGTTATTATGGCGAAATATACGGTTTAACCAGTTCGCGCCGAGATTATTTTAACATCACCGAGCCGAGGGGCGGGATTATTTTTTAACAAAACTCGATCCGAAGCGGGTTCAGGCCGATAGTGCCGGGAAGCACACCCATGCATTTCCGGCCTTGCTCGCTGCCGACAGAGATTCTCGAACTTGAACTTGGCGTTTTTATGCGTCATCCGTTTTGAATTTGGAGGAAACTTTGCGTTTATATACGTCATCCGACGCGAACTGGTTAAATGACATCTGTAAATATCCAAAGTTTCAGATTTAACTAACAAAAAGCTGGAATTCGATAAATAAAGTGAAACAAAATCTTGTAAGAGTGCAAGGTTCCAATGTATTGTCTTAGTTTTGTTGTGTTTCAAAGCCTTTTTTTTCAGTTGTGTATTTTGAATTCCATGGAACCATTAATATGCAAAAAAGTCATATCACCGGAACGGAAGGGGCTATGGAGCTGTACTACATACGTACAGGCATGTACCAAATGAAATCCTGGACTTTTCAATCATGTACATCAGTCTATTTTTAGTTTTTGCGACTTATGTCACCTTTTCCTGGAGCGGGTCACATATGTGAGTATAGTTTTTGCCCTTGGGCAAGGCACTTTGTCACTCGTTGCTTCTCTCCACCCAGGAGTAAAATGGGTACCTGGGAGCGCAGAGATGGTTGTTATTAGCCGCTTTGCCCTGGAAATGGCAGCATTGTGCTGTATATTCTTTAGGGAGATGAGATGGTATGGTATTTGGAATGTTTCGTGGGCCAAATGACCGGGGTAATAATGCTACAGCGCACCCTGGGACTTTACGGTGTTGCGCGCTATATAAGAAAAGGTTAATATTGCTAAATTTACCCTTCAGGAGACAGCTAGTGTTGTGTAAGTTTTACGGTATTCAGGGGACAAGTGACAGTAGGGAGACATTTCTCCTTGAAGGAGAATAATTTATTACCTTTTTTAACAGTCTAGATCGATAGAGTAGGGTCCAAAGTGTATAAATACCAAATTTCGTGGGAAAAGCACTAGAAATAAACGTGCCACCGTACTATTTCTGATAATCGCTTTGCCGTAAAAAGGCCAAAGGTCAAGCAAATCTCATGTTACATGTATTCCTAGTTCAAAGCATGCCGAATAATGGGTGAACATATAAAGCCGTAAAACTAAAATAGCTTGGGGTATACACGAAATACAAGCGACTATAAAAAATAGTACGGACGCGCGTTCGTGTATATACAAAAAAAGAACTCACATCAAAGGGTTAATAGGTTACAGTAAAGTTTAAACAAATTGTGCACACGTCTATAGAGATGTCTCCCAAATGACCTATCCAAGGTAAAGTATTATTATTATTATATAAAACATTATGCCACCTCATGAACTTTTTCTTAGCATCGCTTTCAGGCAGTTTTGGGTCACCATTTCCAATAAATAAATACCTCACCTCTTTGATACCCCTCGTATTCTGGATGATACTTGTGCGTTTCGTCATACAGGATCGGCAGCCTATTAGCAATCTCTGTCCAAGCCGACGGTGCTGTGACATGGATGAGCTTGCCTGCATAGGCTGGTAGCAGAAGGCTGATCTTAGCTACTGAATTGGTGTAGACGGAGTTGCTGACATTCGAATGGTACTCATCCGGGGGCTTCACTCCTACAACGTAAACAAACAAAAGTGTGCTCGGATCAGTGTTGTAGTCGAGACCCTTATGTCCCAGCCAAAACCGAGACCAAGACCGAGACTTTCCAGACCAAGACCGAGACCAAGGCCTTCGAGACCGAGATCAAGGTATTCAAAACCCAGACCGAGACCAAGGCTTTCCAGACCGAGACCAATGCTTTCCAGACCGAGACCAATGCTTTCCAGACCAAGACCGAGACCAAGGCCTTCGAGACCTAGACCGAGACCAAGGCCATCGAGACCTAGACCGAGACCAAGGCCTTCGAGACCTAGACCGAGACTTTCCAGACCGAGACCAAGGCTTTCCAGACCAAGACCAAGGCTTTCCAGACCAAGACCGAGACCAAGACTTTCCAGACCGAGACTTTCCAGACCGAGACCAAGGCTGAGACCGAGACCGAGACCAAGGCCTTCAAGACCTAGACCGAGACCAAGACTTTCCAGACCGAGACCAAGGCTTTCCAGACCAAGACCGAGACCAAGGCCTTCGAGACCGAGACCGACCCCAAGGCTTTTGAGACTGAGACTAAGACTTTCCAGACCGAGACCAACACTTCCGAGACCGAGACTTCAACTTTCGAGACCGAGACCAAACATGAAATACAAATGTACGGTGTTTAAGTCATTACTAAATATAAATACCGGAACCAGTCTATGGACGACATATGTGACTGGCTCTACAAAAAGGTGTATTACATGTAAGTCGCGTTGTGCATTATCATGTAATGGCCCGCTCAACGTTTAGAGGGTAAACATTTCATCGAAATGTGATTTTCATGTTTGGTCAGGAATGACATCTTTAATAACTACAGTTTCAGGTTTCATTCAAAGAAATGTTGATTTGAATAAATAAAGCCTTGAAATAAAGAACTCCAAGAAAGTAATCAATATGTAAACACGTCATATCTCAACGGGAGAGGCCATGAAGCTCTATTACATGCACCGGTATATGAAAGCTTTAATGTTGTGGGCTTTCCAACCATTTATAGAACTCAATTTCACTTTTGTGTAACATAACACTAATTTTTTGTGGAGTGGGTCACAAATTGCGTTTAAAGTTGATCGATTTTTCAAATCGCATTTTCGCGTACATTTCTTCCCCAGAATTGAAAAATATCTAACTGATGCGATAGCCCGGTACAATAGTTAAATTGCCCAAACCAATATTTTTCATAAAATCATGGTTAATTAGGAGATATTAATTACTAAAGATATGTCTCACTTCTTCAAAACGGAAATTCTACTTCGTTGCCAAAAGGTACGTAGCACGTTAGTGCGCATCGCGCGTGTGTACATGTTTTATATGAATATGAATTGTATACATTTTAGAACAACTAAATGTCAATTTGTCAAAAGGTAAATTGTCGGTCTAAAATCTGAATACATTTATAAATCTAAATACATTATGCGTGTTAACCACTTGTGCCGGAATTATTTTCACATCATAGAGCCGAGGCGCGGGATTATTTTTTAACGAAACTCGATCCGAGGTGGGTTCTGGCCGATGGTACCGGGAAGCACACCCAAGCATTTCCGGCCTAGCTCGCTGCTGACAGACATTTCCGGCCTTGCTCGTGACGTGTTTATGCATCATCCGTTTTGAATCTGGGGAAAACTTTGCGTTTATAAACGTTGTCCGGCGCGAACTGGTTAAGCAGAAAATCTAGATCTCTGGACATACCTTTGATGTCATAGTGTCCTGAAGCGTTGTTAAACTCCACACGACTTTCCCAATACTTAGCTAGTTCTGATATCATCTCATAACCACGCCGGTTCTTTAAGAAGTCAATGTCTCTGGAGACCTGGAGATACTGCTGAACGGCAAAAGATATATCCCCATTAATGTGGATCTCTTGCAGACTGTAAATCTTTTCTGGGCAGACTTCCAAACCTGTTGAAATTAAAGGAGTTATTCTCCTGATTTCATGTTCTTTATTAAATTGGCATGGACATTTGTATATTGCTATCATTATTTATAATGACAATGACCTTTGAACTACGAGGTCAAACGAGGCCAAACCGACCCGAAACATTAAAAATATTAACCGAATCCGAACCAAAACCAATAAAAAAAAATAAATAAATAAATAAATAAATAAATAAATAAATATGGCGTCCCTAATAACCAGCTATGCTTCACTGAAGGGTAAGCACGCACAAATGTACTTATATCACGTCGTGCAGCGTTCCGCAGGAAACACGTTATTTCCTGCATGCGTTTTAGACAGACCGCATGTCGAAGCGTTCCCTTCAAAGTGCGGAACGCTTCTGCGTTCCATTCAGAAAAAAAGACACGTTCCAATGAAATTCCTAGGGCCGATTTCACGAAACGCCAAGACGCGACTTAGGAAGAGTAACTCGTCCCAACTCGCGACTCGTCCTAGGATCGATTTCACCAAAGTTAAGACGCGTTCAACACGTCCTAACTTCCATAGCAACGCGGCTGAACTCGTCTTAACTCATTAATACGTACGTTAATCTGTATTGTCTGAAAACCATTGCATTATTTTCTCGTTATTAGACAAATGTCGGACTAGAGTTTTAGTTTCGAAGAAGAAACAGATTTGATTTATATTTTGCGTGTAGGCCCATAGTTTTAATTAATTAAACTAATTAACGCCAACTAGTCGACTCTGTCGTATATAACATGCAGAACTACCGTACGTGATTGTACTGGCGCAGATTAGCAAAAGTTTGTGTTCTCGCACGCGCACGCTGGGAGTTGGTTTGCGGTTTCTTTTCAACGACTGTTTCCTCTAGCGGTAAAAACAAACATGAAACAGCCATCAAATAGGTAGTTACGATGCGTCTTTCGTAAGATGGGTTTAGTGAAATTGATCCTAGGACTCGTGTTAGCCAAGATCGATGTTTGATCTAGGACTCGTCCTAAGTCCTAAGACGAGTCGTAAGTTAAGACGAGTTTCGTGAAATCGACCCCTGGTGTTACAAAAGAAATGTTCCACTGGACCGCGAATGTTTAAGACCGGCCGGTATGAGACGCTCCCTAAATTATCAGAAAAAAGATCTAACCAACCTGTGTAAGCCATCTCCCACGGATACTCTGCTCCTTTGTAGCCCCTCGACTCGGCGAGCTCCATGGCAGCATCCATGAGATACGTCCTGGACTCCAGCATGGCTCGACCCAGCTTGGGATGAAACAGAAGCAAGGGCGGGTACATCCAGGTCTCCTGATCCCAGAAGACATGTCCCTGATAGTCTGTGGCGCCGCGACCGTGAGCCAAACCACCAGGGCTCAATCCGTAGAAATGATAAGGAGTGGTCTGAACGTCGTAGTTGAGTGCGGGCAGAGAGCTGAGAATATAGTACATACTGCCATGGATTGCCTTCGACAGTGTTAGGTCATCGACCAGAATTTGTCCGTGTTGCCATTTATCCTGCCATGCTTTACAATGATTGCTGTACAGTACGCCTTCTGAAGCCATCTGCATAGCGTTCATATGAGACGCTCCTGCAACCGCCCTATCAGGACCAATGGCTGTGATGAAGGTCCATGTTTTAGAGTCTTGATTATATGGTAAGGAAATGTTGTCCGGAATAATTGTCCAGTTGACTGCAACTGAGACAGTGGAGCTTGTACTGGTCTCAGACTCAACGGTGTTGCCATACATTGCTCTGTTATGTGAAAAAAGAAATTCAACAGTCACCAAAAGATGAGCAATCCATCATCAACTTTTACAAAGTTAATAATGTTTAAGGAATCTTTTTAATTCCCCTAAAATTTAATTATACATTCTTTTGTTTCTCTCAGATGTTCTAGAAGGTTTAGAAATCTGGAAGGTTAAAGGATCCGGAAGGTTTAAGGATCCGGAAGGTTTAAGGATCCATAAGGTTTAAGGTTTAAGGTTCAGCGGTCTGGAAGGTTCAGCGGTCTGGAAGGTTCAGCGGTCTGGACGGTTTAGCAGTCTGGACGGTTTAGCGGTCTGGACAGTTTAGCGGTCTGGACAGTTTAGCGGTCTGGACAGTTTAGCGGTCTGGAAGGTTTAGCGGTCCAGAGACACTCTAGATGGTTTAAAGATGTGAAAGGTTTAAAGATCCAGAAGGTTCAAGGGCCTAAAAGCTTTAAGGATTTGGAAGGTCGGTTTAAGGATCTGGAAAGTTTACGGTTAGTGTAAAGTTATTAAAATAGCTGTGCTGAAAATTGGATAATAGTTTAACGGGATACTGAAAACGTTTTCAAACTTTGAAATTTGTTGCTGTGGTTTTGATGTAAAACTCCAACATCTTTGTAACCACTATTAACCCCTTGACGCCAGGGAGCAGCTATGGCCCTGGCCCGCTAATCAGCCTAGAATGCTGTTGTCAGCTGTGCTGCATCAAAGAATACAGCCTGTGTACCAGCTGCACGCTCGGGTCCATTGTGCAGTGCACCTGCTGGACAAAGGCAGCTATAAAGTCATGCATATAATCCGAAGCAGTGATAAGGGGTTACTGATTACGCGTGCATACTGGTTTGCGTGCATAGACATAGCACCTTCATGAGATTCATGGGTAAAGTGTTCAAACGTCTTTCCCGATGTTCTTCCCAACTCTCCATTTCTTGCCGGCAAGGGGCGAATTGTGCACAAAGCCTATTAGCAGCAATCATTGAACAACTACCCAAGGTCCATGTGAAGACTTCTGGTGTAAAAGCTACGAAACACAACTTCAATTACAAAAATGAGAACGATATCAAGTGAAAAGCTCTCAGTCAAATGTGACCCGCTCCATCAAAATAAGTCTCGAAGGAATAAGTCTCAAAGTGACTTTTTAAGATATGCACATAGTAAAAAAAGAAATTTCATAAGCTTTCCAATGATACCCATGGATCGCAAGTGTGTATCTGTTTAGGTTAACGAGTTATGGTCTGATGAAGATGACAGGTGTATTTGCCGAATCCACATTCCGAGAAAAACGGCTTTGAAATAAACAAAATTTGACCAAAATCATACGGACAGCGCACACAAATCCTCTTCATTTTCATCTTTATTGATCGTTTTTTTATATACAAGACATTAATGACAATAATCTGTTATAACTCGTACACTTCCTAAAAATACAATGTTCAGAAAATCGACTTGGTCACGATTTTAACCCATGCGTTCACTTCAACGGACGATTGTGTAAAACGGCCTCAGTGACTTATTCCTGATTACGATAGAGCGGGTAATAAATACTTTTTGCTGGCGCTCAGCAGCTTTTGCACCTGTACATAATGCTAAAATTTATAACCAATTTTGTGATGACAGAGTACATGTAATGTTTTTATTTAATTTCTTCTTTTTGTCTTTGACACAAACCTTGTTCCTTCATCTGGAGCCGTTTTCTTGAAGTCGATGTCCTTGCTGTCTATCCCGGTTTTGTTGACCAACTTGAGGATAATTGGATCTGCGGTCGGCCTTCTCCTAGTGACAACGATCTCATTGACCAGAATGTAAGAGAGTTGCTGGTGGGCGTAAAGTCTCTGCTCAATAAAGACATCCTTGGTCGTGACTTGACGACGGAAGGTTCCTGAAATAGTTCACACATGAACGTAGCCAGCCTTAGACCACTGATAAAATCTGGTCGTTCTGAAAGTGGGCAATTCCACTGGACAAGGCTGAAAAGTGGAAAATGTATTGAATCTTGCAAACTGTAAGCATTGCACCAATAAATGTGGTGTCAAATTAGTGAGTGAGTGAGTGAGTTTTTAGGGTTTAACGCCGTACCAGCATCAATGGCCATATTCACGGCGGGAACAAATTTCATTCAACAATTTTTTATTTCATTCAACAATTAATGTGAAGAAGTTACAGTTTTAGAGGTGGGAGGAAAACCCCAGAAGAATATCCTGGGGAAAAACCCACGGAGTCAGGCAGGGACTGAAAACCCAATCCACATATTGGCCCAGGCCGGATTCGAACCCGGGTCATAGTGGTGGAAGGCGAGGAAAGAACCGCTACACCAACCCGACTCCCCGGTGTCAAATTAAAGGTACATGTAGTATACACCATTGGTAATTGCTCGAATTATCATAAATGGACAGATTTGGGGGGGTTGTATTTTATATTAATAAATAAATACCTAGGAGAGTTGATAGTTTCTGATTGGTCGAGACTCGATCACGTGGAGGGCATTATTTTGTAGTAATTGCCCAGCTTTCAAGAAAAAGCGAATAAATGTACCCTGAACCAGCATTATTCAAGCATCTTGTAAGCCAATAATTAGCCGAATGCAACAGTCCTACGGTAACTTGTAACATCTTGATACTGCGCACTATAAATGTACGCGTAGAACGTTTGTATACTATACGCGCGGCATTTTTCAAAATGCGCGTGTCGTCTGTTAACGCTAGCGCGTTGCTATGCACGATGGGCATCAGTGGTCAGCTAGTCTGGTCTCAAAGTATGGGTAATAATAACAACACATATTGAACAGACAGGGTACCATGCATAAGCTAAAACATGGCCCCTAAACATGAACACGAAACGCTGGAAATATCGCCGAAAGGAAAGTCACGTAATTTTGAGCATTTTCACCATTTTTCTCGTTAAAAAGGTATTTATTAAAGGTAACAACAGTGCGAAGACCCGGTTATTACTGCGTGATAATGACCGGGTTGGGGTATGACCACTGGTAATGGACCTCGCCTTCGGTTTTGTTTTGGGGGGGGGTGTGTTAAAATAATGTATTTTGAGTAGTCGTTTTGGCGCCTTGTTGTAAAATGTGTTATGTCTTATTGTGGTGTTTTTTTGTGTGTGTGTTTAGAGAAGAAAAGGATATTTTATGCCGAAAGAGTAATTTTGTTTCATTATAAATTTTGTATGTTTTATAATTTGCTCCAAAGATGGGCGGACAAACTGTAACGAAAGTTACTGTTACAACAAAATGTAATTGAGATTATGTTTATACTTCATTGTCCGGTATTCATGGTATGACAACATTCTACATTCCCCTTCATGTAACAAAAGTTACGGGTACATGTACCAAAGTTTAAATTGTTGCAAACAAAATTTAACAACAATTGTATTCCAACACACTATGTGACAGATACACTAAATGTGACCTGTTCCAACGAAACCCGGACAAAGTCGCACAATGTGTTTTGTCACAATGTACTCCTGAAGTAATTTCGGGATGGATTTTACCATTTTTAGGTTTTAGGTTTTCCTAAGTCACTTACTATTAATCTACAATCTCCTCAAATTTGAACAAAATCCGTCTACCAGAAGTGTGTTTTTTTGTCAATTTTGTGAAACATTTGTGTATAGAAATAATACGCTTTTCTGAACTTCAAAGCTGTTTATCTCATAATTAGGTTGTCAGGGTTTTATCACTAAATCCAGACCCCAGGGAAGATACATGTAGGGTGGGGGTACATATGTAAATGATACATCATTTTAAAGCTGAGAACCTAGATAATTTGAAAAAAGCAAAATCTGAAAAACTAAAAAGTCGACTTTGTCCGGGTTTCGTTGGAACAGGTCACAAATAGTCTGATTGTTAACCCTAACGCTCCTCAATCCTCCAAAATCCTTAATGCAGTTTGAGGAATTTTGAAATTTGAGGATAAATGGTACATGAGGAATTTGGAAGATTGAGGCACAATGTTGTTGAAAGTGTGGAGGATTTTTGAGGATTGAGGCTGAATGGGGTTTTCAAAAAATGAGGATTTTGGAGGATTAAGGCACAATGTTATTTCACGTGTGGAGGATTTTTTAGGATTGAGGCTGAATGGAGTTTTCAACAAATGAGGATTTTTGGAGGATTGAGGCTGAATGGGGTTTTCAAAAAATGAGGATTCTGGAGAATTGTCTTTTTTCAATCCTTCAGAATCCTCATTGCAGTTTTAAAGGATTTTTTTAGGATTGAGGATGAATGGTATTTAAAAAAAATGACGATTTTTGAGAATTGAGGCACAATGTTGTTTCAAGTGTGGAGGATTTTTGAGGATTGAGGTTAATAGGGTTATTAAAAAATGAGAATTTTTAAAGGATTGAGGACGGTTGCTAGCAAAAAGAGCCTAGGGGGTTAGGGTTAAAGCCAATGCATTAAAGGTAGGATACACTATTTGCAGATATCGAACAATTTTACTAACAAAATATTAAGAAATATCTACTTTATTTGAAAGAAAATAATGATGGTAGACATCCAGCAAAATCATTGCGCTAGATATTTTGTTTGTATTTTATAGAAAAAAATCACAATCGGCCTCCGGCGATCGCGAAAAAAAACCCAAGAACAACATAAGAACAACTGCCAGACGCCGGTTGAAAAACAATGCCGTGATTGTAAAACTTTGGACAGGTCAGTTAAAGGTAGGATACACCATTTGCAGATATCAAAATTATTTAGTACCGAATTATTAGGAAATATCTTACTCATCTGAAAATAAATAATGATTCTAGGCATCCAGCAAAATAATTACGCTAGATATCCTGTAATTATCCTGAAAAATAGAATCTTATAAAGAAAAATTTGCGATCGCCGTCCGGAAATAACATAAGATTAAGAATAACTGCTCGACGCCGGTTGAAAACAAACGCTGTTTTTCGTGCTTTTCTCGGCATCCATGATTGTAAAACTTCGGACAGGTCAGTTAAACGATATTTACTAAGCCTGTCACGGGTACCCGGATACCCGGGTACCCGCCCGCGGAGGCCAAGAACCGGTTCCATTTTATCGGGTCGGGTACCCGTAACCGAATTTATAAATTTCGACGCAACGTCCGAGACAACACAAAGTGTAAAAAAACACAAGTACATGCGTTCAAATATCACTATCAGAAGATTTACAAAGTTCCGAGTGAACTTACCGACGATTCCAAAACTCCATCCTGTGGTTTATATTTTAGTTTTATTTAGACTATCTTTGATGTGTCTTCAGAAGCGCGAAAGGGATGAAACCCGATAGTATCAACCTTTTGTTTGCGTTTGTAATAAAGCTTCTTGTACTAGCCACTAGCCAGGAAATCATCCTCTCTGATGCGCCGCAGATGGCGGGTAGTACCTGAAATTAGTCCGTAACCTAAGATTTACAAAGTTCAAAGTGAATTACCGACCATTCCAAAACTCCATTTTGGGTTTTTTAGTTTGAGTTTTTTAGTTTGACCCATTGTGTGTGGTTTTTAATAAGTTTCTCGTAGCCAGGAAATATCTTCTTTGATGCGCCGGAGATGGCGGAATAAAGTGAACACTGAACAAACGATACAAAGTGATTGGCATTGTATTTGTACTTACGCTAACCCTTGCCTGGCAGATACAGAATTTATTTAAAAGGCGTTGGTCGGTGTATTCCTCGAGCGAATTTATTTATCTCTTAGACCATGCCAACGGATGGTCATTAAATTGTGTAAGTACTTTTACAAAAGTTTGCCGTACTGATTTACAAATAAAAAGGTGTAAAAAAAACCTGAGCCTGTTTATTTACGAAACCCTAGTTCTACTTTTTTTTTTTTTTTAATTCCTAAGGTTAATTATGTAATTGTCCTTGCTTTTATAGAAAAAAGAAGAAAGGTTACTTAAAGACTTATTTGAATGAACTCCTAAAATTTCCCCAACATATTTCAGGGGTAAATAATAATATGATTTATTTTTGGTTTTTCTGATATCTAATAAAATCGACATACACCTGACCATTAAATAACGAGGCTAGCGAAATTCCCGGTTTATTTAATAACATTGATTTCTGGTTTCGTTGTTTAAAAAAAAAGGAACAGAAATAAAAGGAACAGAACCTTAACACCTAATATTTTGAGATCCTAAACATTTTGATCAAAATAATTCCTAAGGTTAATTATGTAATTTGCCTTGTTTTTATAGAAAACAAGAGAAAGGGTACTTAAAGACTTGTTTGAATAAACTGAAAACAGTTTTCAGGGGTAAATAATAATACGATTATATTCCAAGTAGGGGCAAGAAATCCAGACAATGATTGACAGCTGACCTACAAATTGTATTACTTTGTAGCAAGCGGGCCAACTGTGGCCTACCATTTCCTTGGAATTTCAATAGGCTGGGGATGGGAATGTCTCTTCCTGGCATACAATTACAACCTATGAAAAAGAGAGATTGTTAGAAGGAAGGACATGATTGGACTGTTTCTTTTTTATGGGATGGTTTATTTTTTATGTGGGTGGGAACTAGGGAAATACACATAGCCAATAACAAGACTGCGCCATATGTAACACTATTGCATCATTGCAGTTCAGGGCCGCGGCTGCTTACTTACAAAAAAAGTAGCCTAAAAGGTGGAAAAAAACATGCCGACCAGTGAAAAATTACTGGTCTGGCCGGCTAGTGGGGGAAAACAGGTTAAGGGGAAACCCTGTTAACAGTGCAGTGACGGCCGGGCGGATGAACTCACTGAAGAAAAGACAGCGGGGAGCTCTTGGAAGTTCGCCGACTTCGTCATCCATGTCTTTATTAATCGCCAATACGTTTCTTTTATTTCATAAACTCAGGTATATATTTAACAGACATTCTTCACCGACAAATGTAATCAAATCGACCTTTTGCAAATCGGCATATCTAAGAAAGCATTATAGAACACGCTGGGTGGGGGCTGGGCGTTTAACGAAAACACCGACTTCCGGGTTGGCGTTATAAGACTTCCTTTTTTTCTTTTTTTCGAGTTTTTTTTCGGGTTTTTTTTTCTTCGAGTTTTTTTTTTTTTTTTTTTTTTTTTTTGGTGGGGGGGGTTTACGGGTACCCGGGTACCCGACTTTGATCGGGACCGGGTATCCGGTTCCATTCAAAACCGTAAACAAACAGGCTTAGTCAGGGGTCAATGGTTTGTCATATTCATTCATTTATAAATAGAACGTTGTCGCGGGCGACTGTAGTCGCCCATAGCAGTGTGGGAATAAATGCGCTGGGCGACTGGAGTCGCCGATAGCGTGCAAAGGGTTAATGGACTGGGTTGGGGGATGGCTGCTGTTAATGGACCGAGCCAAAGTGTGTGATAATTAATGGACTGGGTTGGGGGATGGCTGCTGTTAATGGACCGAGCCAAAGTGTGTGATAATTAATGGACTGGGTTGGGGGATGGCTGCTGTTAATGGACCGAGCCAAAGTATGTGATAATTAATGGACTGGGTTGGGAGATGGCTGCTGTTAATGAAAGCGAAAATCCACAGAAGGAAAAGTTGCAGTTCCTGAATTATATATTGTATATTATTACTGCTTTTTAAAATATTATTTCTACCATTTTCCAGATCCAGCAAGTACGACTCTTTGGAGATGTTCAGACTTGAAGGTAGGGAGATTTCAATGGCTGCCGTTGATGGAATTCTTGCGCGATGACTCGCACCGCCGCGTCCGTTGTAAACTCCATTCACGTAAAGAGAATCGCTGTAGACAACCGTTGCTAAGTAACCGTTCCCGACCTCAGGAAGGCAACAAGTCTCGGTCGGAAGTCTGAAGATTTAAAATAATAATTAATAATAATTCTTGGCAATGCAATACATAAGTTGCTTTGGGCCCAACAATAAAATGAAATCTTATTGTTTTTTGTATACATGTCAACAAATATGTGGTTGGCCGGTTTTAAAACATACATTTAAATCCGGCTCATGGGCCTGAAAATGTTAAAGGGAAATTCCAGGCTAAATAAAATTTTACTTTGTCTAAAAGAATATATGGTAACATACTGACTCCGCAGAAAATTTGTTTTGATTTGTTATCGAGAACGACACACGCGCTTATTATATTCACGATTTCTTGCCATTCAGGAGTAATAGGGCGCGGCCATATTGTTCAAATTTCCCGCCTCGCCCGGGAAATTATGACGTAGTGTCTGCACCTCAATGCACATCGCTTTATTGCCTGTTGTTCGCACAGGTATCCCACCTTGACGCGGCCAACTACATTATGCAGACTTATGTTGTACGGCGCCCGACTATTGCGAGTACATGTATTGCATTTCTGTGCAGAATATCGACTTGACGCGCCACAAACTATCGTTTATTTTTGTATTTTCTGAGAAGAATATAAAATCTGTGAGCTACATGTAGTAATTATGGCATCAGCCTGGTCCTTCTCCGTATGATTTTGAGCCCACTTTCACATAGTACACATTGTGTACATACACTATGCCGTACACAAAAGGGTTCACTTGCATTCCTTGTGCGTGCAGGGCCGCTATCGATCGGGCCTCGCATACTGATGGTGCAGACACTACGTCACAATATCTCGGATGTACCGATAAACCAGAACAAAATGGCGGCTCGCATGACGGTAAGCGCAGTGCGAGAAAATCTGTTTATATGATTACCGAAACCGATAAAAATGAAATCAAAATCAAGTCACAATGGCAATTGACACTCTTTAACATTATGCAATTATAAACTATGGGTGGAGTTTCCCTATAATGACCTGAAAAACTTAATGACCCGAACAAGTTAATGTCGAGGCCCATCGGTTTTACACATGTTTACATGTACTTGTTTAAAGGTAGGATACACCATTTGCACATTTCGAAAATATTTACTACCGAATTATTAAGAAATATCTTACTTATTTGAAAGTAAATAATGATTCTAGGCATCCAGCAAAATTATCGCGCTACATGTAGATATCTTGTAATTATTCCGAAAAAATAAAATTGTATAAAACAAACTTCGCGGACGCGATCGCGAAAAAACAGTAATAACATAAGAATAACTGCCCGACGGCGGTTGAAAACAAACGCAGTTTTTCGTGATTTTCTCGCCATCTATAATTGTAAAACTTCGGACAGGTCAGTTAAACAAAATTTACTATAAAATACAACCCCCCAAATTCACCCATTTATGATAATTCAAGCAATTACATGTACATGTAGCAATGGTGTATCCAACCTTTAATACTGGCTAACCACATATTCATTCCCATTCGTCAAATCAGTCCTTCAGTAAACAAAATGTCCAAACAAGCCAAACATTTTAAATAATTTGACAACATGTACCTCAAGTTTGTTTTTGTAACACTTAGACGAAAGGTGCCTTTTGCAGATAGTGCTTAAGGGTAGGATACACCCATGGAGGAACACCATTGGTAATTGCTTGAATTATCATAAATGGGTGGATTTGTAGGGTTGTACTTTATAGTAAATTTTGTTTAACTGACTTGTCTGAAGTTTTACAATCATGAATGGCGAGAAAATCACGAAAAACGGCGTTTGTTTCAACGGGCGCCGGGCAGTTATTCTTATGTTATTATTGGGTTTTTTCCCGATCGCCATTCGGCGATAGCGAATTTTATTTTTCGGAATAATTACAGGATATCTAGCGCAATCAATTGGCTGGATACCTAGAATAATTATTTACTTTCAAATAAGTACGATATTTTTTAATAATTCGGTAGTAAATATTGTTGATATCTGCAAATGGTGTATCCTACATATACCTTTAAAGGTCACAAATACATGTAGGTGGATTTGGGGGTTGTAGCCAGTACAGTACACATGTACAATGTACAGTATGTACAATATACGTATCATGGAGCAATGAACTAAATGGAGTTAGAACAAAGACCCCTCTTATCTTAATCCAATTAGCGCCCAGGCTCTCCACCATAGAGAATGCACTGCGCTCAATCATGGCCCAATGCATCAACGGCCGGCCTTTGTGCACAGAGATGGCCACCACGTTTTCACTGGTAACCTAACGACTCTCCAAAAGCTGAACCAGCGAATAAACTAGATCAGTAAGCACTGTAATGACATAAAGCTGAAATTGTAATGTTAATTTTTGTATAATAATACATTTTTCAAAGATTTTCAAAGGCTAAAAAATAACCGAAGCAGACAATGTCGACATGAGGAAAACGGTGATACATGTTGCACTGCGAGCCAGGTAGAGCCAATTGGTGAAATGTGCGTTCTAAAAAACAATCCAACGCGACTGGAATTTCCCGACTTCCCCGGCGAGGCCACGTAATCTGATTTAGTTATTTCGCTTTGTTTACTGAGCGAGCCTTGCGGTCGTAAAGCTCCTGTCGGTGGCCTTCTGTGTTTCCTTTTATCTTAGGTTGTTCTACATGTAACTCCTACTTCTAGTTTATTGCTCCATGAATACAGTATGTGACCCGCTCCATCGTAATCAGGAATAAGTCGCTGGGGCTGTTTTACGCAATCGGCAATTGAAGTGAACGCATGGGTGAAAATCGTGACCAAGTCATTTTTCTGAACATTGTATTTTTAGGAAGTGTAGTCATCGCAGATTATTGTCATTAATGTCTTGTATGTAAAAACGATCTATAAAGATGAAAATGAAGAGGATTTGTGTGCGCTGTCCGTATGATTTTGGTCCATTTTGTTTATTTCAAAGCTGTTTTTCTCGGAATGTGGATTCAGCAAATAAATATACACCTGTCATCTTCATCAGACCATATCTTGTTAACCTAAGAAGATATCATGGGTATCATTAGAAAGCTTATGAAATTCCCTTTCTCACCATGTCCATATCTCAAAAAGTAATTTCGAGACTTATTCCTGATTTCGATGGAGCGGGTCACGTATGCATTCCACACTGCTTAAATGTACATGTTGCAGATACAAGTACAGCACAGCCTTGCATTCAAGGCTAACTGACTGCGTACTTTTGCCTATCACATCTCAATACACATGTTTATCAAAACAATTTGACCATTCATTTCAATCTTGTAAACTTACACTGTAGACTCAAAGACATTAGCAGATGGGGAGATGTCCTTATATTTCTGATTGCAAGGGCAGACATTCGCATTGGTCACCAGCAAGCATGTCATCAGTGCAAAAACAATAGACAACATCGTTGAATGAACCTGGAGAAGAAATCGACACAAAAAGGCTCATACCTTGTAAAAAAATGTCAATGACACAACTATTGCTGGCCGTATGTATTAAATGATGATAATAATATAATGGTGTTAAGTTAACACATTTTCTTGAAATTAACCCTTGCACTACGAGTACATGTACCGGTATATCAAATTTTCTCGAATCTCCATAGACTTTTTACACAACCGCTGAAGTAGCGTCAGGATACTACATGATCTTTTCATTTAAAGTGGTAATACTTTTTCCAGCTAGTATCAATAAAGTAACCAAATAAAATACAACAGTCGCGTTTGCGGAACGGGGATAGTTTTCACTTGTTTACAGAAATTGGCCGAGATTCGACCGGTGTTTGGTGGGCAGTGGCTGGGTGAGTTGATAAGGTACTTATACAATTTTTTTCTGGGGTAGACCGTGCAGCAGTATTGAAGTTAGTGCCTGCTTTTTATGCACGGTTTCTATTGTTTAACGGCGGTTAACCTAAAAACGTAAAAACCCTCTCTATATAGGGCTCCGCCCTAGGCCTACGCATACGGGAGTACGGGCGTCGGGAGCCCCAGAGTTCTAGCGCCAGCCGGCGGCGTGTGGAACAGCATCCGACCATTGCAATACATACCATAGTCAGTTAATTAGTTGCTAACGACGAGTAACGACCATCCTTGGGCTTTAAAGGCAAGCCGGGCCAACAGAGATATTAAAACAAAATCAGCTTTTGACAACTGCTGGTCACTTCAGGCGCCTCGGCCTCGGCCTCCTGTACTGTAGAAGTCGAATTCTCGCGGTCGGCATGACGTCACGAAGGGGCGAGCCGTCCATAACAACATGCGTTAAACCTCAAATTTTCCCCTTTGCGCTAAGTGCATAAACAATGGGAAGATAAACGAAGATCCCGGATGTCCGACCGCGAGATATTATACTCACAGACATATAAACCTATAGACCGCCAGTCGTGTGCACAAAACCATGATTTGCAAAGTATGGGCAAAACGACGCGTAGGCTGCACGGCATGCGCGTGTAGCTATAAAAAGCCAAGCGCGTATAATTACGCGCATATTGTGCAACGCACTTTGCACGCGCGTTCATATAGTCGTGTACACTATCTTTCGTTCGACGGGCAACGCACCGCGCGCTTTTTACGTTCTGTGCGCATACCGGGCAACGCGCTTGACACAAAAATGGGCCTAAAACTTCTTTATTTTAGGGTATCAAGATTAACACTGGTTATGCTTAATCTACATGGTATATGGTATAGCCCTATGTAATTTTCTTTTAAATCGATAAATGGCTTCATATAATTATTTGACTGGAACAGTTCGGGTGTGTACAAATTCCCTATACCGAAGGCTAAATTTGCCCATAGTTGGTATTTTAGTCGGGCGCCGCGAAATCACGAAATCATCCTGTAGTTTTGAATAGGACCTGGCGGTCTATGTGTTTATATGTCTGTGATTATACTCTACCGCGCGGTAAACGTTGTTTGTCGCCCTCTGTAGCTGTCATGTCGTGAGTATCATAGACGATGCGCCCTCTGACGTCGCGTGTTACTTCTGTATTCATGGCCGAGTTCGGGCGGTCTATTCTTGACACGCGTAACTTGTTCTTGCAAAACCCTGGTGGATAGGTGGTTTGTGTTCTTGTTCCGAGTGCAATGTTCACGGGTCGCGTTCCCGCCGTTCGAGCGTAAGAACAGAGTTCGCGTGTCAAGAACAGACCGCCCGAACTCGGCCCAAACGTGCCCGGCATTATGCGCACACCTGGGGTGCGTTCCACTTACGCGAACTGTTTGCGCGAACGTTCGCCAACGTTTTGAGTTGGGGTTAGTTGAAGTGGAACGATATTTTAAAAACTACGTTTTCAAAATGGCGGCGCCCAGTGAAAGTGACATCGTTTGGTTCGCTGCTTTTTGTCCAACTCGTTATTTTTCTTTAAAAGATCCCTGTGAATGCTCAAAACAATCCACCGTTTATAACGAAAAGTATAAAACGTAAATAAAAACCGTGAAACGAACCCTGCCGTCTTCTAACCGCTTCGCCATCATTAAAATACGTCACTGGCCAACAGCGAACAGCTCGGAATGTCGTTCGCCGTTTTCGCTAACGTTGGCCAACATAATTGGCGCACATTGCGTTCCACTCACGCGAACAACGCTAACGTTGGCCAACGTTGGCAACGTTCGCTGAAGTGGAACGCACCCCAGGGGTGCGTTCCACTTACGCGAACTGTTTGCGCGAACCCGGGGTGCGTTCCGCTTACGCGAACGTTGCCAACGTTGGCCAACGTTTGCGTTGTTCGCTTGAGTGGAACGCAATGTGCGCCAATTATGTTGGCGAACGTTAGCGAAAACGGCGAACGACATTCCGAGCTGTTCGCTGTTGGCCAGTGACGTATTTTAATGATGGTGAAGCGGTTAGCAGACGGCAGGGTTCTTTTCACGGTTTTTATTTACGTTTTATACTTTTCGTTATAAACGGTGGATTGTTTTGAGCATTGTTTTGAGCATTTAAAGAAAAATAATGAGTTGGACAAAAAGCAGCGAACCAAACGATGTCACTTTCACTGGGCGCCGCCATTTTAAAAACGTAGTTTTTAAAATATCGTTCCACTTCAACTAACGCCAACTCAAAACGTTGGCGAACGTTCGCGCAAACAGTTCGCGTAAGTGGAACGCACCCCCGGGGGGGGCGGAAGGGGTCCCAAAAAAGTGCGCCACCAACGTTGAAATGTATCTCATTCATTCTTCCACGCTCACGAGTCGAACATCTCATAGCCTACAGTAAATACGTATAGATCGCTACCTCGAAGCGCACCATTGAAACACGTACAAATTTGCTCCGCGCTCGCTCCCCGAATTCAGTGATTCATATAACGTCCGCAAAGCCAGATTTGTACAGTACAGGCAGGCGTAAACTTTCGCGATTGAGAATTGGCAGAAACCATTTTCAAAAACAAATTTAAAAAAAAAGGTCAAATATCCAGAGGATGTACCGAGGGATTTTTATTTAACTTTCAGGAATGAAATATCTATTCCTAATTATTACGTTAGTGGAAAAAAATCAGAGGATGAACGATAATTATTTTCACATTATGTCGATATTTGTAGCCATTTTAGGGGAGACGTTTTGTAACAAAATTCCCACCTGGACCCATTCATACACGTTAGCTGCTGCAATAAACCAACGGAAAATTGTCGGTAATATTTGTACGCATTTTATTTAAAACTAAGCACCTCAACAATTAAAAATACTATTTCAATATAAACTATTATGTTTTCAGTGCTGTTAAAGAGAAAATGTTAACAGTATACATGGATTATTTATTTATGTTTAATGGTCATTACCTTTTTTTTTAATGGAGTGTACCCAAACTGCGATTGCAAATTATTGCGCAACACCCCTTCCGCCCCCCCCCCCCCCCCCCCCCCCCCCTGGCGCGAACGTTCGCCTACGTTTGAGTTTGCGTTAGTTGAAGTGGAACGATATTTTAAAAACTACGTTTTCAAAATGGCTGCGCCCACTGACAGGGACATCGTTTGGTTGGCTGCTTTTTGTCCAATTCATTATTTTTCCTGAAAAGATCCCAGTGACTGCTAAAAACAACCCACCGTTTATAACGAAAAGTATGAAACGTAAATCAAAACCGTGAAAAGAACACTGCCGTCTGCTAACCTCTTCGCCATCTTTAAAATACGCCACTGGCCAACAGCGAACAGCTCGGAATGTCGTTCGCCGTTTTCGCTAACGTTAGCCAACATAATTGGCGCACATTGCGTTCCACTCATACGAACAACGCTAAAGTTGGCCAACGTTGGCAACGTTCGCGTGAGTGGAACGCACCCATGGTGTTTTGCATAAAATTTGGTTGAGAATGATGCCACAGGTCAGATCGCCTTTGAATCATTAAATGTGCGCACATTACACTGTCTCCAGATATCATCATGCAGTCAGTATTGGTGAGCTTCAAATTCACCAAGTTGCTTACTGGCACAGTTATCATATTAAAACCTTATGAAAAATCATATGAACAATGATAACATTGTGATATTTAGCCCAGCAAACAAAAACTGGGGAAAAAAGATGTGTCCCTAAATTGGGCTAAAAAGTAGTTAAAGGGTTGCCTAACATAGAAGACTTGAACAAGTTCAAGGAAACCCCCCAAATTTAAGATTTGTGTTGCTTACAGTAATCATATCTACGTGGTGGGTAGCATTTGGAACGCAACCCACTCGTGAACGTGGAGAAATTCACGGTGAACACGATAGACACGACGCGATTCACGCAGCGTTACTCCTTTTCCATTGTTTACGCCACGTAGCTAACGTGCCCATGTACTAAAGCGAGCTTCTGAATTGAAAGGCTCCAAATTGTGTATTATATATTTACTCAAATTTGATATGAACACGTAGTTCTGTACAGTTAATTTTTTTTCAAAACATTACCTTAATTTAGCATTTACAAAAACGTTTACAACCCTTCTTTTTCACACTTTTACCTGACACTGACAGCGCAAACTTCCTTCACATGTTGCCTTTGTCTCGAATTACCCAAATAAGAGGTTGGAAATTTGTTAATATGTCTTTGGGAGATGTATTTGAAGAAAAGATATAACCTCGTCCTATAATAATTAGTGACGCGCGTGAATAGATTAACGTGATTCCCACATTCCTATTCCACTTTTAAGGAAATGTCCCAATTTATTACTTTCTTACTTTCCAACGAATTTCGACTAAAATGAAGAAAAAAAATGGGCTAGCGGGATTCGTGAGGGAAAGACTTCCATACTTTGCCGCTACTCATTCATTCCTTAAATGACTTGAAAAGTACCACAATTAAGTTGTAAATCTGATGAAGAAACACTAATTTAGGAGTAAACAAAGTTAAAGTTACTTTTTGAAAATACTTTGTGCAGGAGGTCTGAGAGGCGGCGCGGCCGTGTATGGAATTCATGCTCTCACTTTATTGCAAGTATTAAATGTTATAATATAAATTATGAATTATCATAAAAAGGGGGGGGGGGGGGAGAAAAAAAGAAGAAGCAGTAAGCATAAAAATTAAACTAGTTGTTTCAGCTGTTTGAAATGACTCTGTAACTTGTGGTGGCGTAATGATGTTCCTAAATGTTGGTGTTCGATCAAGACTATAAACCAAGTTACGACTCAGTGAATCGGACCTCTAGTTCTTTACATGACTGCAATACGTCATCAAATTTCATAGCACAAAATACCACTGTGGACAGTAGGGTCTACACCCTACGAAACCAAAATATATAGATACAATTATGTAGGCCTATTACATGTACATGTAGTATAAAACAAAGGATAGACTAGCTGTAAACGTTTTATATTGTTTTGTTATATAGTTTTTTCTTGAAATGTAAAAAACGTAGATGGTAGCCTTGAGCTCGACCGGTAGTAGTTTGGGCATGGTTTGGGGAGTTCTTTTTGACTCATTTTCCCTTTTATTGGTTGTTGCCCTCCAATGATATCATAATTATTACATGTACATGTACCACCAATGAATCCGTATTTCATAGAAAGTAAAAACCTTTTAACATTCTTGCTGCCACCGACGCGACGCGGGCAGCATGGGGCGAAGTGGCGATGGGGCGAATTGGCGATGGGGCGGAGTGGCAATGGGGCGAAGTGACGCGGGGCAAAGTGGAAAAGGGGCGAAGTGACCGACAACCGTTGCGCCGCATGCGTATATTTTTTTTACACCGCAGCGAAGGGTTTCTTGTCGTAACACTGGCAATTCCACTCTTGAAAGGAGACTCTCACGAATACGAAGTACAGTGTACACAGCGCGCGCGAACGATCGTGTATGTATGCACATCCACATGCACATTGTACATTGTATGGTGGCCCTGACGTCAATATTCGCGACTTTGAGGAAAGTCGTGAAATTTGTCGTGAATATTGACGTCAATATTCACGATCTGCGTAGTCCCTTCAGGGCCACCATACTGATCCGCCCATGGCTGAACTGAGTCGAGCACGGTGAATATTAGCCTTTAAACAAGGCCACATGTCTGATAGACACCGAGCGACTAAAAAGAGACTAATCGCGAAAACCTGAGTGAACGCCAGTGCGAATTGCCCAGACAAGTGGCCTTTATCAATCTGGTTTGGATTTCTTATGTTAACCTTTGTTTCCGACTGGAATCGCTACCGAAATGGTAGCGTCCAATCAGCGAACGTATCTCCGCGTGCCGGCGTCAGCTTATATTTGAGTTGGACTAGTTCATTTTACAAACAGGGAATGTCCAATCATGTCACTTACAATATTTAGCTCAAATCATTAGTTGCTTCATAATTTATTGCAATTTTGCATGTAAAATAGATTTAAATGTGATATCTTGTATTTATCATTCATTTATTCAACTCAGAAGCAAAATTTATATACGTTTTTGTACCTTTTCTTACATGCTTTGATATTGAACGAATCACGAACGAAGCCAACTGGGAGATCGCCGTTCTGATTGGGCGTATTGGCATGCTAATATGTTTCTATGAATAATTCATGCCGAGCAGTGAAACCTACATTGCAAAAGGCCTCGTGACATTCGTCACTCGGTCGCGCGTTCACCCCGGGTATCTAGACTCATCTCAGCCGCTTAGCCAGAGTCACGAGGCCTTGTCAAAAGGCTAGGTGAATATTGGTTTGGAAAATTAATTGTTGTGGCCACCGTGTATGTTACTAGACTATGTATGCCCTGATAAATAAACGAAATGAAATTAAACTATTGTTTATGAAGTATAATTCACAAGCTGGCTGTGTTCATCAGGACGGATCCATTCAGGATTTTCAAAAAGGAGGGGACAGGGGCATTTTCATTTGTTTTTGTGTACACTGTCTTCGTATTTGTTGTGGTTTCATGGCCAAATAAATAATAAATAATACAAACGTATGTGTAATATGATAATATCGAAAACCGCGTCTTTCGCCCTCAGCGCTGCAACTAGCTAGTGCCGGCCTACTGAACGTATTCGTAGTCTTGTTACAAGGCCGTAATGAAGAGTGAACCCTTCGCTGCGGTGTAAAAAAAATATACGCGGCCGCTGATTCGTTTTCCTTGCTGAATGGCTGAACTACGCCTATGGCTGAACTTGGATGTTTGATAAATATTCTAAATGTATGGAAAATATGAAGTTACGCCCTGATGTCCTGATAACTTCAATTGAATATTTAGGAATGTAACCTTTATTGAACATATTCAAAACTGCTGTTTTTCTTTCTCATGACATGTACATGTGTTCATACACAGCTAGCTATCTGCTGACAGCCATTGTCCCAAAGTTCATACCCTGTTGTAATCAAGACAGCCCCATCTGTAATGTGGCTGCCATCTGTGCAGTTAATGAGCTGAGTTAATCATTGTTTTCCACTGGGAATTGGGCAATTAGGTTATCTGATGTTATCTTAATTTATAAATAGTGCTTTTTATGTCCTCGTTAGGTCACCATATCTCTTAAAAGTTTGTGCAAAGTGTAGCATTCAAAATGATGATACATATTATGTCACTTTCTGATTATATTTTGATTTTTGATTTATTATTATTGTATTCTGTTAATAATCATAGTAGGGGGCCTACAGCATCCCTTTGAAACTTGTTTTTTCCCACTCAACTTGTTTCAAATGTTTATTTTGCCCTAGTGTAATTACTTTCTTTTATCGTATTGCCCTGTTCAGTATGTTTTTTTGGTTTTTTTCATTCGTTTTTGTGTACACTGTCATTTGTTGTGGTTTCATGGCCGAATAAATAATAAATACTAAAAATGTACGTGTAAGGCCAAATAAAAAAAAAAACATGTTTAGCGTCACCGCCCGCTTTCTTTTTGGGGGCCGCCTCCTTTCTTTTTTTTCTTTCTTTTTTGAAAAAAAATCATAAATTTGACCATTTTGGCAAAAAATATATATATTTTTTTTTTTTTTTTTTTTTTTAAAGATAATAAAATGTTAAGATGGTATTTTAGACTTTAGCATCACTGTGTACATGCTCTGGAAATTATTTTTTTTCCTTATAGGAAGGCTAGGGTGTGATGTGTAGTCGTGTACGGTACATACTTGATCGACCCACATGAATTTGAATGTTTAATCGTGGGTGAACCATGTTTTAATTTTAAATTGGAAGATAGGGTGTGACATGTTTACTGCATGACTCGAATTAAAAATGTGTCGGGCGGCCATTTTGAAAAAAAAAGAAAAAAAAAAGGGCCTCCTCCTTCCTTTTTAAAAAAGGGCATGACGCTAAACATGTTTTTTTTTTTTTTTGGCCTAATATGATAATATCGCGCGTCTTGCGCCCTCAGCGCTGCAACTAGTGCCAGTCTGTTAAACGTATTCGTAGTCTTGTTACAAGGCCTTAATTTAGAGTGAACCCTTCGCGCGCTGCGGTGTAAAACAAATATACGCTCCCCGCGTTGCCTGTTTGCACGCGGAGGGTGGTTGGGGCCTGTCTATCTTGCCGCGGCTCTTTGGGTGTGGTGTCCTGTTTGCCAGGCGCGGTATAGTGTGGGGTATAGGGGTGCACCACCCTAATTGTAAGGAGAATTTCTACGCGAGCTCATTTGCATGAAATGTGCCCCCCCCCCCCCACAATTTCTTTTGAAAACGGATGCCGTTTGGTGAAAGAAATGGTGGGATTGTGTAAATATAGCATAGGATCAACTCCCTGGTTTTTGAGCTTCAATCTGAGGGCAGACTTGACAAAATTACGGTTGAAAAATGGGTCCTAATTGCCCTAGAACGTGGGGGGATGCCATTTGTAAAATGGCTGCTTGCAGGCTCGGGAAGTATCACTTTTCGGGAGGTGAGTTACTTTTGGTGTGAATATTAAAACATGTAATTGGCTAACCTACTAAAAATTGAAAAGAAATAGAAAGATAAAGACCAAGACAATAATCTGATTGTTGTTTGAGAAACCCCAGTGATGTCGGTGTGCAAGAAACTTGGTCGTGAACATTGTTGATTTTACACTGTTTTCAATGGGACTTGAATTAGGCAGGTGCACCCATAGCGGATGTGGGAGCCCGTCTTTTGCACTGGCCGCCCTCTGGCATTGCGTGGTGTCTGCGCCGGTCCCGCGCCAGTTTGCGGTGGCGAGGCAGAGTATAGAAGTGAGCCTGTCTATTTTGCGTTATTCTTTACGACCATGTACCATTTTCAGTCACGGTTTTGGAACGTGAAAACAACGATTTATTCCCTTCGTGTCGCCTTTTGGGCCCATTTCTTTCTTTCTTTCACATTGTCAATACTAAAATATTACAACATTATCTGTATAAAAACACTCCAAAACCTATCACTATTGCGCACATTTTAACGTTCATCGTGCAAAAATGTTGCAAAATTGCATGTCCATCGTGGATATGAATATGCAATTTAGAAACGTGACTGCATTACGTCAAGTGAGGGCGCACTCTCGAATGGCCGCCTGTTGTTTCTTTTAATCCTTAATTTCTTTTTATTCACGATGATATAAAACAGAAATCCCAAATTGGTTCGTTTTATTTCCCGCCCGTACGATTCCTGTGAAAAATCATGAGACGCATACATGAAAACGGCTGACTTTGCACTGTATGCAGTGGCCCATAGTCTAGAAAAATAGCAAGGTTTGTATTTGAGCAACGCAAACAATATTCCGATTGTGGGCTCTTCGGTCAAAAAAATCTATACTTTACGAAAACAAAAATTGCAGTTGCACCTGATTATATGGATAAATAAAATAAGAAGTGCGTATATATTATCTCCAATTTTAATGCAGGGTGTTTATCATAAATTGATATCACTGCATACAAGAAATCAATTTTTAGCAAGACCCAGTTGACCTCAGTCTGCACAATGCAGCTCACGAATATTTTGGCTGTAGTTGGCTGTAGTGGCAGTCACGTCATATACCAGTAAGGTATATAATATAAACATCATTGATTAGAGACAGCATAATACATGTATATGCATCCTCTCATTTTATGGGATTTCAGGTACTCCAGGTACTCCAGGTACTCCATATTTGTGTATAAACCAATCAATAGCTATCATGTAACACAGAGCCGTATTGTATAAATTTACTATTAATTTGGGGTTTATTTGCAATTTGTTTGGGTGAATGGGGTTCCAGTAAATTTCAAAACAATTAAAACAAATATTGGATCGGGAGCCCGAAAATATGGTCGGTCGGTAATGAGAACCACATAAAAAGAGCCGTCCTAAAAAAACACCCGGCGAGAGATAAATAATTTTCCAAAGGCCTATTCGATTTTATAACTAAATGATTTAACGACAAAGGACATAATGATCCTATAAAATTCCTATAAAATTCCTATAAAATTGTCAATAAGTACCCTTCTAATCTAATTTGGTATTACAATTTAAATACTAAAATCTGGAAAGTCATGCATGGTCGGGGAACATGCATATTTTCGCCATTTTCCAACTATAGATTTTACATAATGCATTAGCGACTGGTAACATTTTTTTTCACTAAACGGTTCTTTTCTGCATCTATTTAAATATTATTGGCGTACATCCTGGAGGCTGCCTGTCGGCATGGCTGTCTGTCGGCATGACTTTGCACTGTATGCCATGGCCCGTGGTCTATTTAAAAAAAAATAGCAAGTTTTCTATTTGAGCAAGTAATACTTTTAATCGAAAATTTTCTGATTGATGTACAACTTTTTAAAACCTGAAACAAACCTTTAATTACGACACATTTGAAATGCATCATGGAATGACAAACAGCAAGTTTATACACACACCCAGCTGGTACTGTACTCCCTAAGTTTCGCGGTTTGTTTGTCATACCATGGAGCTATAACTCGCCGATATAGTTAACAGAGAGGTGAACTATGGATCGAAGGCCTGTTGTAGTTCAAATCAGGCTATTATATTGTTTTCTTTGCCAAATGTTCTTGTGGATTATTTAAACCGTAGAGCAAGATAAAGGGATAACCGGGTTACATACCTATATAGGTGCCTTGAAAAATACAACACGAATCGAGGCTACACGAGATATATTCACTCCCGTTGTATAATGTAGGTACATGTACATGTAAAATGCATTTACGCTTTCAAACGGTGGACGTTGAGCAACATTGAGGGCAATAGTCCACTAAAATGTTCGCTGTTGAAATTCATGTTTCACCCTTGACGTCATCCTATTGTCTTATTTCACGAATGGCGTTGGAGACAGCAACGTTAAGCGCGAGGACCTGTAAATGACATAAATTAGCATATCATTTCACTACACATAATGTATATAAATATTGATGACCTTTCGCTCGAAAACAGTGCGCAATTTGAGCAATGGCAAAAACCACTTTTTAAAGCCGCCCGGTCGGAATTAGGCATGTCAATGCGAACAAACACATTTATTCGTTAGAGTACATTATATTCCTTCAAAAGTCGTTCGGAAAAAGAAAACCGAAATTTGGAAGAAGCACGAACACGTACACATTTAATTTGAGTATCTGTCGAGTTACACACGCCAGGTGATCGGGTTTCATAAACATCCGTCGTGTCGTTTGTATAGAACAAATATGTAATCGATATCAAGGGAATACAAGTGTGAATGGCCTGGGGCCAATTTCACGGAGCTGCTAAGCACACAACTTTGCTTAGCATGAAAGTTTGTCCTTGGTAAAAACAAGGTTATACAGACCAACTTTTCACATGATCTTTATTGTTTTTGATTGATAATTAGAGCTTTTTTGCTTAGCATGAAAAATACTTAGAATTTTGGCTGATAACTTGTTTTTAATGAGCAAGACTTTTTTGTGCTAAGCAAATTTGTGTGCTTAGCAGCTCCGTGAAATTGGCCCCTGGTTTTAAACAGAGCTTGCTACAGCTTTGAATTCATTCTGTGCACAGACATTTTGAACTAATATGCGTGCAAGTAGAACATAATACAAATAGATGGATTGAATTTTAAAAGTGTGATCTAAATGCAACGCGCGTGCAAGTAGAACATATGGTAGAACAGACGCAAACAACTTACGCGCATCATGCCAGTTAAACAAAAAGTCACAGGTCGCCTTTGTTAACGAAAGAGGCCACCCCCCCTCCCCCCTCCCCCTCCCCCCCTCCCCCTCCCCCCTCCACCCCCCTCCCCCCCCTCCCCCCCCCCCTCCACCCCTCCCCCCCCCCCCTCCCCCCTCTCCCCCCTCCCACCCTCCCCCCTCCCCCCTCCCCCCTCCCCCTCCCCTTCCCCCCCTCCCCTTCCCCCCTCCCCTTCCCCCTTGGATTTACAAGGGCACTGACAGTACTTTCCCCACCCCACCCTTTCCCATTCCTCTATACCTATACATGTACACTCTCTAGACTATTGTTACCTTACACCCTCCCCTAAAAACATAACCAGAATTCCTGAGAAACAACAACATTCCGCAAGCACAATTACCACAACACAGGAGTGAGAGGGAGGTTGGGGAGAGGTCGGCGGTCGGCGCAGTAAACTATTGAAGTTTGAATAGATGCACTGGAGAATATAGTGCGCGGGTATAATAACGTGTCATGCTTGGCTGCATGTAATAAATGCCTCATTCTTTGATGTAAATTATTATACCCAGCGCAGGGTTTGACCATGGTTTGAACCGGCTTGCTAAAACAGCATAGAGCTAGCTGAGTGACGGTAGTTGGTTCAGAACCACCGAACATGACGCAGGATACCAAAAATGTGAGTATTCTTAGTTTTAGTTTTTGCTAAGATAAATGGTTATGTTTGAGTTCAAAGTATAGCTGCTGTTTTTGGCAATTGATTATACCGTATGTTTCTACTTCCATGACATAATCTCCAAATGGGGCCTATATGATTCTAGGCCCTGTGTGTACTGTGATATAAAATTCAGACTTCTGTAAAAATCGGACTCCTTTTACTAATGGTTAAGGGGCCGTCCAAAGTTTTAAACATTTCAATGGTCGTATAAAGCGTACGAACCTGATATAAATATTCCGTCAAAATAATGTTGGTCTGACATCATTTAAAAATGTTAAGGCGACATGCTCTTGTGAAAACGCCTGTTAAAAATAAACGCTGTCTTTTCTCGGCATCCATGATTGCAAAACTTCGGACAGGTCAGTTAAACGGTATTTATTATAACATTATATAACCCCGCTAAATCTACCCAATCATGATAATTCAAGCAACTACCAACGATGTATCCTACCTTTAAGAAGATCTATGTGCCTAGTAAGTCGTAGGGTGTGACTGAAAAGATGCCTAGAAAATGAGTTTCGTTTCGACCCCCGTGGGTCTACCTTTTGAAGGCATGGTTTCTAGTAGCTATTTATTATACTATGCTAAAAGTTCTCCAAAAAATATCCAGTCGAACTGTAAATGTAATGGGGCGAGTTGTTTTTTTTCGCCTAGTTTTCATAAATGCCCGAAAGCCATTTTGCCCCATACTTTTTTTCCTATTTAATGTATATTGACTTAAACGAACTCACCCTGAGCCACGCAGAGTTTAACGGGCTCTTGAATTGTCGCCCTCATCAAACCCTGCGGACATTCGCAGCGATCACTAAACAAGTTGGCCAAACATGATATGAACGTCCACCCCTGGTAAAATGACAATTTCTACCACTATATTTAATTGTATTGGCGTTTACGTAGCTTTTCAGTCTTTTATGTTTCTTATTCTGTATAATATATAATAGCAAGGCTTTATTTTTCACGTTCTGTACGTTAATTTCTACAATTTTTCCGATTAATTTTAATTTTTACGTAGGAGGATGAACATTTTTGAGAACACCTCAGATGTCTAAGCGAACGGACCAATCGAAATCCGCGTTGGTTGGCATGCCTTTGGCTGTTTTTCGAATCCCAGCTTTGTCTTCGTATCAGGCTTCATTCATACAGTTTAGCAATAGGCTGTAGCCGGCGATGGATCTAAAGCCAGGGTTTGTGAAATGGCCTTGGTCTGTTTGTAACGGAGGCTCTGATTTGGCGCATTATTTTTTGTGCTAATAACCACGGATCTTGCCGTATGTCCGCAGGGCTTTGTGAGCGCTATTAAGTATTAGTAGAAAGCGCGTAAAAGCGCTGCGTGGCTGCCCCATATAACATGTACATCACAGGACAACGTTTTTTGTGACAAATATAGCTTTGCAAAACATAACATTGCAAAATGACATTAAAATAAACAGAATCACATAACAATTGATGATTAACAAATAAATGTTCACAATTTGTGGCCCTGTACTCACGTGTTGCTTGCTGTGGTGCACGAGTGATAGTGCCTGACCCACCCTACAGTTTTATTGTACACTGGATCTGTAAACTTACTGGGCATACTGAATTGTCTCTAAACAATTATTGTGATTAAAGTCAATGTTGCAATAACATTTGAAATGACAGAAAGAGTGAATTGTATGCACAATTTGATTACATTTGTGTGAATGCCAATTTTTAGTTTAATTAGTCAATATTTTCTAAAAAAGGGATGTTTCAGTGTGTAGTTCCATTAGGTTTAGACTGGGTTACACTTTTCAATTAGAAAGAGCGTTGAAAATAAATTCAGATAACTAAATGAAAATAATTAAAAGTGTCAAAAAGAAATGGTCCTGACGTGTCTTAAATATCGTCAACCAGTTCAATCATAACCAGTTCGAGCATAATTCTCAACTTTTCCATGAAAATTAACTAAGAATTAGAACAAATAAAGAAATCACTGAAGTTAGAACATCATTGTTACAATTTTAACAACCCATGCGATACTTGGCAGATGATGTACATGGCTGGTAGGACGTGCCTCGAACTTTGGGGCTTAGATGGTAGGCTGGCACTGGATCTGAGTAAATGCTTCTTTGGAGTTCTGCCATCATCACTGCTTGTTTCTTGATTAGCAACTGCATATCAGGTTGAATCTGGAAAGAAACAAGAGGGGAAAATATCCAATCAGTGATGGATTTTGGAACGATGGTTACGAGAAAAAAATGAAAAAAGGTCAATATAGCCCCACTTGAGATATCATTCGTGCACTTTTGCAATGGTGATGAAGCTGGACTGAAGCATATAAGCAGGGGTTATTCCCCCCCCCCCCACCCCTGTCTGGGCTGTCAAAATAGGGGTAGATCTGGTAACCAAAACTCCAGAAGCAGATTTTCCGGGGCCAAGGTAAAATAAACGAATTTTAATTTTAGTTTTGTCTATTCAACATACAATTTTAAGGTACACAATTCTCTCCAAATTCGATATAGACACAATCTAGGCAGCTGGGGAAGCAGATGAATTCGTTCATTTTGACCTTACTATATTAGTACATAGCCTATACGTGTACATGGCCTACCTGCATCTTCACTGTTTCGACCTGTCTGACATTGAGTGACAAGACCTCTTGGTTCCTTGCCAATAATACTGATCTAGGCGGCAATATACGGTACCCGATGATGACAGCGAACCCGATAAAGCTCACGAAATAAGTTATTTTGAGTGCACGAAAAAAACTCAAATTATTTCGTAACGGTTATTTGTATTCGTCATTATGTCCCTTTAGGGGCTCCATAGAATACCATCGACTCTGAATAAAAACAATCTTTGTAAAAATACTTCCCGACTTCCGAACTAATAATACTCAATAGGCAGTCCATCTTCGCTTGCATGCTGCCTGCCTCTCGTGATTTTTAACAGGAATCGTACGGGAAACAATACGAACCACTTCGGGATTTCTGATTTACATCATCGTGAAAATCATGATTAAAAAAACCAACAGGTCGGCCATCTGACAGTGCGCCCTCAACTGACGTAATGCAGTCAAGTTTCTAAATTGCATATTCATATCCACGATCAACAGACAATTTCGCGACATTTTTGCACGATGAACGTTACATTTTGCGCAGTAGCGATAGGTTTCGGAGTGTTTTTAGAGAGATACTGTTGTAATATTTAAGTATCGACAATTTGAAGCAAGGAAATTTGCCCAAAAGGCAACACGAAAGGAATAAATAATTTTTGTTACGTTCCCACCTGTGACTGCAAAGTGGTACGGTCGGCGCGAACGGAATTCGAACCCGAAAACGAAGCCGGCGCTCAATTGGTACTATGTTTCCACCGCAATAACCAAGGGAGTATAAAGCGGGGCTCCAGCTCAAATAACACGGGATGCGCCGCCCAATCGCGAACAACAAACTCGGCAACAACTCGGCCACCGAGCGAGCAAGGCGGATACAATTAAATTGCGAAGGCTTCGCGTAACGCAGTAGCTGCCGCTTAATCGCGAACAGCCAACAATTCGGCGACCGAGTTACGCTATACGATTTCGGGAGGGCTTCGGCCCGAACTCCGGGCAAGGACAATGCAAAAATAATGCAATAGTTTACGCAAAAAGGCCCACACACATCAACAGGCAATCGAAAAGCGACTGCACGTTTATCAGTAACGTCTGTTTCTCCCAAATCTCACCACGGGACGAATATGAGTTTTTCTTTCGTTGAAAATCAAGGACTGTGTCCTACTTTAGTATTTGTTATCTGGGCCATCCTACCGGTACGTACTGACCTAAATGTATTTGTTATGCAATTCAACGCAATACAGGAAGGACTTTCAGTGTGTCAACATCTTGGTGAAAAGTTGTGAAATGACTCAATGAACAAAGTTTGGAATTGAAAGAAAGAGGTGTGTGTGTGTGTGTGTGTATCACGAAAAGGCCCAATTTTGTGAATAAATGTACAATACAGTCAAACGCCTTTATAACAAGGTCCTTTTACAAATTATCTTGTTATAACAGGTACCTTGTATTATCTCAGTAATGAAAAAAAAGGCCTATTTTGTCCTCGTTATAAGCATCATGTTGTGCTCTTATTATCAGGATTCGACGTACTACAAAAAAATAATCTAAATGTACAGCGCTAAAAGTCGCTGTCCACACTTAAAAAGTTGTTTGCGGTTTAGATGAGTGCCATAAATAGAAAAAAAGTTGTTTGTGGTTAACAAAAATGCCTAAAATGTATATAAAAGTTATTTGCGGTTAACAAAAATGCAAAAATCTCAAGATTTCGTGACATTTGGATACAAAATCCCAAGATCCCAAGGTCTTGCCCAAATTCCCTAGATCTTGGGAACAATTCTAAGGAGTGGGCCCGCACCGACGCCGGCGGCACACACGCGCGGAGACGAGTCGCCCGACCAAAAGCGCCGCGTCTTTCCAACATTAGCCTCTGTCATGAAATGACGAAAATCAACCGAAGAGGGCGTTTTGCGGAAATTTGTCAATATGGCTGCCGAGCTCTTGCGTAAGACTAACGTAATTAGCTATACAATGGAGGAAAGACAACAGATAGTTAGTGAATTGCGGGAAATACTTAATAAAAAAAAGGCCAATCATAAAACTAAATTTGCTTTCCTGCACTTGAAAAGTCCCGCCGTGTATTTAGGCTCCTTAGAAAACCAGTTAGGCCCAACATTAAAAAAAAATTTGTTTTTCAGTGGCACTGAACTCAGTCAGTGAAGCTTTATTTGAATGCCATATATTTGAATGCCATACAGTAAACAAATTCTGGGGCCAATTCATACAAGCAATATTCTTTTTGCATTTTTTATTTTTTTTTGACATCAAATATAAATTTGGGGCTTTACACTTTGTTTACATAATTACTATATGGACGTTACTCCTCAACATTCCTGATCCTGCAATGTTAATTTAAAAACCAACCAGTTTTAAATACTGTTCCATTAAATGTAGACGCCTGTGAAATCTAGTATCTTTCACCTTTTTATTGACTGAAACCTTACATGGGTCATAAATGACATTACTATTAAAAGAAGTTCGTGAATATAAACTTGGATTTTCCAAGAATTATTTAATTGCGCCACGACTCGGTCGATTGTGTGCGGCAAGACTTTCTGGACGCTACCGTTTTGGTTTTTTTTCAGACTAAGTTTACACCTAAATTGTTAACAGAGGGTAAATAGCAAGCATTAATAACATTAACATGGTAAAGGTACAATGAATTTGCAGTTTGTCAACAAAGAAGTTTGGCAACATTGCATGAGGAAAGTCGGCCCTACATTATAAACAATGTAAACGTCGAAGTACAGCTATATCTACGCACGTACGTATAGCGCAGCACACTTTCACCAACTGAACATTTTTTCACTCGCATTTTCTTTCTCTTTCGTAATGTTACGGTTTTGGGTGACATTCAGCCTTATGCCTACGGTTTATTCTTCCGAAATAGCCACAGTCTTTAGAGCTCCGTCGTAAGCCATTAAGTTCTGACATTGACGACACACGTGTTGCTGTTGTTAAGCGCCGCCATCTTGACAATTTTCCGCGCGTTGACCTTTTAGAAAGGTCATGACAGAGGCTAATGGCGCGGCCCTGCGTTCCAAGATGGCGGCGCCCAGAGAAGATGGCGCATTTTTCATCTTTTATGTACCACTAGCAGGATGCCGCGCTTCGCGCGGCACCTGCTAGCTGGGTGAAATCGTAACTTATAGATACACCTTGTTGACGTCTTAAAAACATAATGGATTGTATGACAAACAAATCGCGAAACTTAGCGAGTAGAGTACCAGCTAGAAAGTATTTCGAGCGCACGAAATTATTTCGAGCTCACGAACAGATATTCTTGGAGCGCACGAAGTCATTTCGTGGCCACGACAACATTTCGAGCTCACGAAATAAGTTATTTTGAGTGCACGAAATAAAATACTCAAATTATTTCGTAACGGTGATTTTTATTCGTCATATGTCCCTTTAGGGGCTCCGTAGAATACCATCGACTCTGAATAACAAACAATCTTTGTAAAAATACTTCCCGACTTCCGAACTAATAATACTCAATAGGCAGTTCATCTTTGCTTGCATGCTGCCTGCGTCTCGTGATTTTTTTACAGGAATCGTACGGGAAACAATACGAACCAGTTCGGGATTTCTGAGTTTACATCATCGTGAAAATCCTGATTAAAAAACCCAACAGGCCGGTGTGAAAGGTAATTCTGTCCCCCCTGGTAAATGTGTCCCCCCGGACAGACTTACCAGGCCGTGACCCGGTAAATCTGTCCGGGGGGGCACATTTACCTAGGTATTTCTGTCCCCCTCCAGGTAATTCTGTCTCCCTGCCCATCGTTAAACGTGTCCCCCTGGTAAAATTGTCCCGTGCAACGTCACAAGTCTAGCACCCACTACACGCAACAACGAGTGTAGTACAGGTTCACCCCTTCATGGTGCATCATTTGTGGCAGACTGTAGGATGTGTAGCCTACTACAAATTACAGGTGGTCAGAAGTGCTGCCATAACGCGCTGGGTATACAGAATTTGTACGCGTGCAAGAAGTCTGAAAATACTGATTACCGCTAATTTCCCTTTCGCGCAGAAACGTAGATCGGTTGATTTAATTAATACAGTTATTTATATTTTTATTTTTATTTTGATAAATCGATGAAGGGAACAGAAGTCCAAATAATAAATACCATGTGGGCTTTTCATTGAAATAACATCAAAATAACCACTTATGTGTGGAACATTGGGGGACAAAATTACCTAGAGAGGGGACAGAATAAACTGGAGAGGGACAGAATTACCTAAGTAATTCTGTCCCCCCGGACAATTTTACCGGGGGACAGAATTACCGTCCACACCGGCCATCTGACAGTGCGCCCTCAACTGACGTAATGCAGTCACGTTTCTAAATTGCATATTCATATCCACCATCGCCATACAATTTCGCGACATTTTTGTGCGATCAAAGTTGAAATTGAGGCAATAGCGATATGTTTCGGAGTGTTTTGAGACAGATAATGTTGTAATGTTTAAGTATCGACGATGTGAAGCAAAGACATTTGCCCAAAAAGCAACACGAAAGGAATAAATCATTTGTTAACGTTCCCAACCTGTGACTGAAACGTGGTAGACGCGCACGGAATTCGAACCGGAAAACGAAGCCGGAGCTCAACTGGTACTATGTTTACTCCGCAGTAAACCAAGGAAGTATAAATCGGGGCACCAGCTCAAATAACACGTGACGGGGCCGCCCAATGGCGAATAACAAACTCGGCACCAACTCGGCCACCGCGCGAGCAAGGCGGATACAATTAATTTGCGAAGGCTTCGCGTAACGCATGTAGCCGCCGCTTAATCGCAAACAGCCAACAATTTGGTAACCGAGTTACGGTAGTACGATTTCGGGAAGGCTTCGGCCCGAACTCCGGGCAAGGACAATGCAAAAATAACGCAATAGTTCACGCAAAAAGGCCCACAGACATCGACAGGCAATCGAAAAGCGATTACGCGTTTATCGGTAACGTCCGTTTCTTTTAAATCTCACTTCGGACGAATACGATTTTTTTTTAAATCTTATTCCCCGGGGGATTCCCCGTCGCGAACGATCCGGCACCCCGCCGCACCGACGCCGGCGGCACACACGCGCGGCGACGAGTCGCCCGACCAAAAGCCAACATGGCGCCAACCATGCGCCAAGATGGCGCGGCCCTGTGTTCCAAGATGGCGGCGCCCAGGGACAAGATGGCGAATTTAACATCTTTTATAGTATAGACTAGCAGGATGCCGCGCTTCGCGCGGCACCTGCTAGCTGGGTGAAATCGTAACTTATAGATACACCTTGTTGACGTCTTAAAAACATAATGGATTGTATGACAAACAAATCGCGAAACTTAGCGAGTAGAGTACCAGCTAGAAAGTATTTCGAGCGCACGAAATTATTTCGAGCTCACGAACAGATATTCTTGGAGCGCACGAAGTCATTTCGTGGCCACGAAAACTTTTCGAGCTCACGAAATAAGTTATTTTGAGTGCACGAAAAAAACTCAAATTATTTCGTAACGGTGATTTGTATTCGTCATATGTCCCTTTAGGGGCTCCGTAGAATACCATCGACTCTGAATAACAAACAATCTTTGTAAAAATACTTCCCGACTTCCGAACTAATAATACTCAATAGGCAGTTCATCTTTGCTTGCACGCTGCCTGCGTCTCGTGATTTTTCAACAGGAATCGTACGGGAAACAATACGAACCACTTCGGGATTTCTGAGTTTACATCATCGTGAAAATCCTGATTAAAAAAACCAACAGACCGGCCGTCTGACAGTGCGCCCTCAACAGACGTAATGCAGTCACGTTTCTAAATTGCATATTCATATCCACCATCGCCATACAATTTCGCGACATTTTTGCACGATCAAAGTTGAAATTGAGGCAATAGCGATATGTTTCGGAGTGTTTTGAGACAGATAATGTTGTAATATTTAAGTATCGACAATGTGAAGCAAAGAAATTTGCCCGAAAGGCAACACGAAAGGAATAAATCATTTGTTAACGTTCCAAGCCTGTGACTGCAATGTGGTCGACGCGCACGAAATTCGAAGCCGAAAATGAAGCTGGCGCTCAAACTCCGCAATAACATAGGGCGTTTTCGAAATGACTGGCTTTGGCTTCAGGCTTCGGCTTTATACTTCTTTGGCTTCGTCTCTGCGCGGCTCCGGCTCGGCAATTTCCAACATGGCAACGAGACCATTTCGAACGTACCGGCTCTTTGGCTTCGGCTTCGCGCACAGGTCATGAGTCGTGAATTACCACTGTGAAAATCAAGGTCACCGTACCATCAGGCATCACCATTTCTAGCTGGGACGACATGAATGGCGGCGAACAAGACATTGTATTGGCGGTAGTGCAGGCATTGTCAAATTTTGTCACAAATTTTAAGAAGACGTCGGTTGGCAGTTGCTTTATCGCAGCAATATGTGAGTAGGCGCCCTTAATGTTTTGTCATTGTCATGATTGTGGAAGACTCCATCGTCGTGTCCAAAATACTGCAGCTGGAGTGAGTTTTCTGGCCGGGGTGTGGGTAAAAGTCGGATCCTCCGGACCTCTTCGGACCTTCCATAACCCTAACCCTAAAGGCTAACCCTAATGCTAACCCTAACCCATTCAAACAAATATGTATGACTGTCAACTGACTGTGGCTATGTGCCAACGACTAATGAGTCAAATGCCTGTCTCTACCTAGGAGTAGAAATAATTGATGTTCAAGACACAAGACCCTCAAGAAATGAAAACACTTTCATCATGGTTCCTTTCATTTATTTTATACAGGTGATATCTTGGAAGTGGAGGAGGAAGGTGATGATGATGATAGACATGGCATCCCAGACGGAGACATTGTTGAGGCAAGGGAAGATGCTGAAGCTGTTGGGATGAGGGCAAGACTTGCAAACCTGCTGTCGGCTCCTGCTAACTACCCTGATCACATGCATGAGCATGACTACTTTACACTAAACCCTTAACCAGTTCGCCCCTGGAGGTCGTATATACACGCAAAGTTTACTCCAGATTCAAAACGGATGACGTATAAACACGTTGTGAGAAAGGCTGGAAATGTCTGCCAGCAGGGCGCAAGGCTGGAAATGCGTGAGTGTGCTTCCTGGTACTGAACCCACCTCGGATCGAGTTTCGTTAATCCCGCGCCTCGGCTCGGTGATGTTAAAATAATCCCGGCGCGAACTGGTTAATTTTGCCCAGTGCAGCGAGATTCATCAGGTCAGAAATCTTAAGGTCAAACTGCTTCAGAGTATGTGGTCACCCAACACAACATAATTCATTTCTGGTATTGTTCAATTGGGGATTAGCTCTCCTAGTCTTAGACTGTGGTTGTTTATGTACTTGGTGTCGACAGCTAAATGCCTCAAAGTGTACCAGATTTTGTACCTGCTGCACTGCGTCTGACACGGTTAGGGTTGAGTTAAAGGTTTTTCTCATCCTCTTGCCATAATGTGATGAAGCCAGCATTAACATTTTAAATCCCCATTTCTGTGCAAACACTTTTTAATAAAACTGAACAATCGCACATTTTAAAAATTCATAAAAGATTCATTCAACGTATTGCACTAAAGATTTGTGCCATAGGCCTATATCAAAATTTTTTTAAACATAGCGTTAGGCATGCGAGTTTAAATAAGCCAGTTTGGTGTTTGAACTGTGCATGTGCACAGTGATTTGGGTTACGGGTCATTCGGGATAAGATGCGCATGCATATTAGTGAATTTGTAGGGGGCACCTGGGGTGCACCAATTATTATTATATATTTATTTATTTAAAAAAAAAATTGGGGGGGGGGGGGGGGGGGGGGGGACACCAATCTACCCTTGCGTGTACATGTGCAGTTGGACTGCTAAACTGGATCATTATGAGCAAGGCCCAAGGTCAGTATGGAAAATAAAGGGACATTTCACATCCTGATCCCCAGGTTAAATCGAGTATGACACAATGCTATTAAAATAAATTAAAATATTTAATTGAGTAGGGCTCACGTTTTTTAGTTTAATGAACGTTTTTATAATCAGTACAATTTTTTTGTTTTAACATAAGTTTTTTACAGGAATTTACATTAACCCTAACTCCCTAGATTATAGAGCGTCAAAAGGAGCAACACTAATTTTTAAAAATGTCAATTTTCTACCTTGACGCTCAAAAGTGGACTTCTAAAAATCCGTAATGTCTGTCAGTAAATAATTAGGGTTGAATTGTACAAACATGCGACAGTAAAATGCAAAAAGTGGCAACGGGCTGACAAACTAGTTTCGATGAAAAAACGTACAATACCTCGTGGAGGTAATATCGACTACCCACCCTTAAACTATGTTGTATGTGTAGAATATCTCGTCAATGTAAGCTTTTATAATTCAGTAGGTTACTATTGGAAATGAAAATAATTTACATTATACATTGTACAAGAATACAGATAACTTGGGGTATGAATGGAATTAAATCTCTCTCTTATCTAGAATTTAAACCAGTTGTTGCATTGTTTTAATCATTGCGTCTTGCTGGTCAAGCAGGCGGGTGTCACTGTCGGCAATTTGCCTTAACAGTGCAGTTGTCTCCGATGATTGAGTAGAGCTTCTTGCTCTTTTTTTCTTGGGGCTCGATTTAGGACTTTCCTGTACTGGAGCTGGTTGTGATATTGTTCCCTGGCAACTAGAAATGAGTTGTGGAGGTACAATTGAATGTGTTTGGCCGATGGCCTGATCCATGGCTTCATACAGGCTCCAAGGTGTAGGCTTGCCAGTTCCAGTTGATGGATTCTTCATGCTCTATTAAAAACAGAGTTGTAAATTTATTAAAATCGCCTGATGATCTACTTTCCTTCCATATTAATCAAAGACAGTAACTTAGCCATTGAACATGAGAGGATCACTTAAACCTGAAAGACAAAATGCAGTGTACACTGATGATGTGCTCTAAAACAATTTTCATATTTAAAAAGGGACTCTAAAATTAAGAGTGCCGTAAATAGATTTTGCGGGAAGTGTATGTGTTGGTTGATTTATTTTATATTAATTTTTTTTTTAATGGGGGATGGGGGGGGGGGGGGGGGGGGGGGGGGGGGGTAGCCTAATGACCCCTTGCTGTGGACATTTTAACCAAACAAAAAAGGGGAGGGGGAAAAGGTGGACGAAAGGAACATTGCGCAATTGCCTCTAAAATCCAAATGGAGCATTTAAAGCTTTTGTAGTGGCTCTGTTCAACTTAATAAATTTGGCAGTTGCAAAGTTACACAAAATTGATTCCCAATTTGTGTAAGGGGAATCCAATGACCCCCCCCCCCCCCCCCCAAAAAAAAAAAAAAAAAAAGTTTTAACCTAACACTACCACCCACAAAAACAGTAATGAAAAAATATGAGATTGGTCTGTCCATAAACTAGGGGTCAAATTTTTCGTTTTCTGGTTATATCTGAGAGGATTTTTTGTATTTCGCATACATTATTAGATGCCATCTATCTCAAAAGTGATTACATAAAGCATGGTACAGGAACTTGCAAAACAAAAAAAGTTGAAGTCAATTACAGTGACACAAAAATGACATGGTTAGCTGTAACGGGGACACCAACAAATGCCATTTTTGGACCCCTTATTTATTGACTATAGCCCACATGCATACCCTTCTTACTTTATATCGCTTGCAGAGATTGTTCCACTTTTTGCGGAGTTGTTCAGCACTTTGAACTCCATCCAATCCAATCTCTGTCAAAATGTCCCTGTTTTGGAAATGAAACCATAGATTTTGTTGGACATTTTTGGTTTTGTGTAAATTTTGTAGACAAATGTGATGCATGTCCACTAGTAATAATATAATAGACTTTAGGACGGAAATCTAAAAAGAATTGTGATGTCTAATGTTAAATGCTTAGGTCTACTTTAGTAGAGCAGGAATGGTAACTCAAGGTCTCAACAAAACAAATTGCAGAAATTGAAAGAAAACCCTACACTGATTGCAGGTTAGTCTGGGTCCAATTGTGCTCTCAGCCTCTGTACTTACTGGTATATATTTTTGTGGGTTCTTTTCCCCTCCCTGAATTGGTCCATCACACCTGACCGAGTGGAGATGAATGTCTTGACTAAATTGTCAGTCCCTGTAGTGTACGTGTAAAAGGATAGCAAACAAAAGATAAGTTAGTAAAAATAAATATGCAAATAGAGTTCTTATGCCAGTGGTAAGCTATATAGCTAGGCCAGAATGAGCTCAAGTTTTGGTGAAAGACTGTAGTGTTGAGAAAACCATTGCGTTCAATATTATATTAAATTCCAATTATGCAGTGCCACGTCTTTCTGTTAATTTTGCAGTTCAGTTATAGGTTTCTACTCGGGAGGCCGGAGGATCAGAATGTAAGTTCAGTCCCAACTGAATTAGTCTTACTCTAGTCTTAGGCCATAACATTTTACCGCGAACGGTTGTTAAAGCTGGGCAGTTGCCAGTGGCCAGCCTGGCTGGGTCCTTTAGATATAGGCCTTGGCTTAACAAAAATAACAAATCATTTAGGGCCAAGGCCTACAGTACAACAATTGACAACTTTATCTGTAATGTACTTTGTACTAGTACTGGGCCTAGCCGTGACCAACTGAATTAGGCCTGTAATTTACTTAGCAACTTAGCCCCCAGTCTTGGCCTGAGCCTTAGGCCAGGGCCATACAACGTTAAACAAATAACCGGCCATGGAAAAATAAAAATGAAAACTGAAAAGCCCTGTTATAACGTGCATTATTTAGTTTTACTTTAAGTCATGCAATAAGTCTACAACCTTTATTAACGGTAACAAGTTTAAGTTAGGCTTGATGGTAATTACGCCATGATAAATCGATAGAGCGTAATGTTATTTGTATACCGTCATGACCGTCGTTCAGCACGACAGCCGCGCAAACAACTTATTTTAGAAGCGGAGTTCGTTTTCAAGTAATACTTTTTCCATATTTTGAATAATTTACTTACACTGAAATTCTTTGGAGTTGGACATTGTTGCAAAACGTCGGCGCTCACACACAAATTGAATCGATGCTGTAAAACTTGAATAAAACCTGGTTTGTTTACACACGCGCGAGCTGAGCAGACGACACGATTATAATTAGAACTAGAGCTAATGTGCTTCAGGAAGCACGGATATCAGCCTAAATAGTTTTTTGTAAGGCTTGTGTGAACCGCCTCGCACTAACCACTTGGTGATGACTACCACTCCCAAATTGCAAAAGCATCTAACCAAGTTTGATTGAACTAGTATAGAAGAAAATACATTTGATATGCTTCAATATAATGACCTCTACTGACCATTAGTTGACCAGTGGCCAAATTAATTAGATCAAGGCTGTGGGAGAAGCATTTCGTTATTTTGACAAAAAATGACCCCTACTGACCATTAGGTGACCACTGGTCAAATTCTGTGAACAACTTTTACGAGTTAATTAGATCAAGGCTGTGGGAGAATCATTTCGTTATTTTGAAAAGAAAATTACCCCTACTGACCATTAGGTGACCAACGGCCAAATTTTGACCCCTACTGACCATTAGGTGACCATTGGCCAAATTAATTAAACCAAGACTGTGGGAGAAGAAGCATTTCGTAATTTTGAAGAAAATGACCCCTGCTGACCATTAGGTGACCACTGGCCAAATTCTGTGAACAACTTTTACGAGTTAATTAAATCAAGGCTGTGGGAGAAGCATTTCGTTATTTTGAAAGGAAAATTACCCCTACTGACCATTATGTGACCAATGGTCAAATTCTGACACTACTGACCATTAGGTGACCATTGGCCAAATTAATTGGACCAAGACTGTGGGAGAAGAAGCATTTCGTAATTTTAAAGAAAATGACCCCTGCTGACCATTAGGTGACCATTGGCCAAATTATCGGTGTACACCCTATATGAGGCTTGGTCCAGATATATAACTGACCAAGTTTGACATGAATTGGATCAAAACTTTGGGAGAAGCAGCATTTCCTAATTTTGAAAAAATGACCCCTACTGACCATCTGGTGACCACTGGCCAAATTCTGTGAACAACTTTTATGAGGCATGGTCCAGAGATGTAACTGGCCAAGTTTGACAATAATTGGACCAAGACTGTGGAAGAAGTAGCATTTTGTATTTTTAAAGAAAATGACCACTAGTGACCACTAGGTGACGTTTGACCACACCTGCTGATCACTACAGATAGAACTCGGGTCAAGGAAGATCCTGTCCAAATTTGGTTGAAATCGGTCAAAGAATTTGGCAGATATTGAATTTGGCAGATTTTTTTGTGAGCGTTTGCCCGAAGAAAGAAAGAAAGAAAGAAAGAAAGAAAGAAAGAAAGAAAGAAAGAAAGGCGACGAATACAATATATCAGCCTGCTTCGCACGGCTGATATAAAGACCACAAAAGTTGCAATGTCACGTGATTGCAAAAGGTCAACAGTGACGTCACGAAGCCGTCGAAGCCACCTATCCGATTGGCTTGATCAGGCTCCGATATTTTGCCTAAAACGGAGCCGCGGCTTCGAGTCGAAGCCAAAGCCTGTCGTTTCGAACGCGGCTTCAAAATGGCTGAAGGCATCGAAGCCGGAGACGAAGACGAAGCCAGTCATTTCGAAAACGCCCTTAAGCTCAAATAATACGGGACGGGCCCGCCCAATCGCGAACAACAAACTCGGCACCAACTCGGCCACCGCGCAAGCAAGGCGGATACAATCAATTTGCGAAGGCTTCGCGTAACGCATGTAGCCGCCGCTTAATCGCAAACAGCCAACAATTCGGCAACCGAGTTACGGTAGTACGATTTCGGGAAGGCTTCGGCCCGAACTCCGGGGAAGGACAATGCAAAAATAACGCAATAGTTCATGCAAAAAGGCCCACAGACATCGACAGGCAATCGAAAAGCGATTACGCGTTTATCGGTTACGTCCGTTTCTTTTAAATCTCGCCTCGGACGAATACGATTTTTTTTAAAATCTTATTTCCCGGGGGATTCCCCGTCGCGAACGATCCGGCGCACCGACGCCGGCGGCACACACGCGCGGCGACGAGTCGCCCGACCAAAAGCCAACATGGCGCCAACCACGCGCCAAGATGGCGCGGCCCTGTGTTCCAAGATGGCGCGGCCCTGCGTTCCAAGATGGCGGCGCCCAGGGACAAGATGGCGCATTTGTCATCTTTTATAGTATAGACTAGCAGGATGCCGCGCTTCGCGCGGCACCTGCTAGCTGGGTGAAATTGTAACTTATAGATACACCTTGTTGACGTCTTAAAAACACAATGGATTGTATGACAAACAAATCGCGAAACTTAGCGAGTAGAGTACCAGCTAGAAAGTATTTCGAGCGCACGAAATTATTTCGAGCTCACGAACAGATATTCTTGGAGCGCAAGAAGTCATTTCGTGGCCACGACAACATTTCGAGCTCACGAAATAAGTTATTTTGAGTGCACGAAATAAAATACTCAAATTATTTCGTAACGGTGATTTGTATTCGTGATATGTCCCTTTAGGGGCTCCGTAGAATACCATCGACTCTGAATAACAAACAAAGCTTTGTAAAAATACTTCCCGACTTCCGAACTAATAATACTCAATAGGCAGTTCATCTTTGCTTGCATGCTGCCTGCGTCTCGTGATTTTTTAACAGGAATCGTACGGGAAACAATACGAACCACTTCGGGATTTCTGAGTTTACATCATCGTGAAAATCCTGATTAAAAAACCCAACAGGCCGGCCATCTGACAGTGCGCCCTCAACTGACGTAATGCAGTCACGTTTCTAAATTGCATATTCATATCCACCATCGCCGTACAATTTCGCGACATTTTTGCGCGATCAAAGTTGAAATTGAGGCAATAGCGATATGTTTCGGAGTGTTTTGAGACAGATAATGTTGTAATAATTAAGTATCGACAATGTGAAGCAAAGAAATTTGCCCAAAAGGCAACACGAAAGGAATAAATCATTTTTTAACGTTCCCAAGCTGTGACTGAAACGTGGTCGACGCGCACGAATTCGAACCCGAAAACGAAGCCGGAGCTCAACTGGTACTATGTTTACTCCGCAGTAAACCAAGGAAGTATAAATCGGGGCACCAGCTCAAATAACACGTGACGGGGCCGCCCAATGGCGAATAACAAACTCGGCACCAACTTGGCCACCGCGCAAGCAAGGCGGATACAATTAATTTGCGAAGGCTTCGCGTAACGCATGTAGCCGCCGCTTAATCGCAAACAGCCAACAATTCGGCGACCGAGTTACGGTAGTACGATTTCGGGAAGGCTTCGGCCCGAACTCCGGGCAAGGACAATGCGATCCGGCACCCCGCCGCACCGACGCCGGCGGCACACACGCGCGGCGACGAGTCGCCCGACCAAAAGCCAACATGGCGCCAACCATGCGCCAAGATGGCGCGGCCCTGCGTTCCAAGATGGCGGCGCCCAGGGACAAGATGGCGCATTTAACATCTTTTATAGTATAGATTTTCAGTCACAGTTTTAAAACGTGAAAACAACGATTTATTCCCTTCGTGTCGCCTTTTGGGCCCATTTTTTTCTTTCACATTGTCAATACTAAAATATTACAACATTATCTGTATAAAAACACTCCAAAACCTATCGCTATTGCGCACATTTTAACGTTCATCGTGCAAAAATGTTGCCAAATTGTATGTCCATCGTGGATATGAATATGCAATTTAGAAACGTGACTGCGTTACGTCAAGTGAGGGCGCACTCTCGAAAGGCCGGCCTGTTGTTTCTTTTAATCCTTAATTTTTTTTTATTCACGATGATATAAAACAGAAATCCCAAAGTGGTTCGTTTTATTTCCCGTACGATTCCTGTGAAAAATCATGAGACGCATACATGAAAACGGCTGACTTTGCACTGTATGCAGTGGCCCATAGTCTAGAAAAATAGCAAGGTTTGTATTTGAGCAACGCAAACAATATTCCGATTGTGGGCTCTTCGGTCAAAAAAATCTATACTTTACGAAAACAAAAATTGCAGTTGCACCTGATTATATGGATAAATAAAATGAGAAGTGCGTATATATTATCTCCAATTTTAATACAGGGTGTTTATCATAAATTGATATCACTGCATACAAGAAATCAATTTTTAGCAAGACCCAGTTGACCTCAGTCTGCACAATGCAGCTCACGAATATTTTGGCTGTATAGTTGGCTGTAGTGGCAGTCACGCCATAGGTACATACTGTAGCGAAATGAGGGTTTACTAGGGCGCCCTCTCTTTGATTATCCCATAATAATTGCTTGGTGTTAGCGCCCTCTGTCTGGCGCGCAGGTACGGTATATAAGGAGACCACGCTGGTGGCTCGCTCTCTTTTCGCTCTTTGCTTTGCCCACGTAAGCATCGCTCTTGTGTAGTACATGAAACCACGCTTAATTCAGTCTATAATTCCGTGGAGTTGGCGTCCATCTGAGGTGGGTTAAGAACTCAACAGTGACACGTTATTGAGAAGGGCCACACCTAGGTTTATTTAGCCGATTTGTGAGATTTAGTGATTAACACAATAATTGAATCAGAGATAATTAAAGTAGAAAACCTAATTAGGAGAAACCACCAATCATTAAAAGAAGTGTCAGTCCCACAAATCTGTTCCGGTGTAATAATTTATTCTACCCTGAGAATTCCCCCAGACAACCCAACCCCCTGGATCAACCCGCTTTACCCGCCCCGAGGATAATCCTGCCCTTTCAGTAGTCGCTTTGGAGCCTGGTGGTAGACTGCCTCCAAACGGACCTGTCCCCCTGGCCGCCTCTACAGCCGCTCGTTGGGTCGGCCGAGGGCAAGCCTTAGGCAACGTCGGAGAAAGACCGCTACAAATGGTGTCAGAAGTGGGATTGGCACCAAAGCATACTGCTGAACACGGTAACGAATACAGTTAAACCTGCATAGGTGGCGATTACCTAGGTAGGCGGCATGGCGAGGAACTTGCTGATCGATTTTGAAGGGGAGCTGGAGATGTCTCCAGTCGGGAGCTATCAGGGCGAGAAGACGACACAGTGGTCCGGCACATCAAGAGGATTACTGGACGAGCGAATCGGGTTGCTGGAGGCGGAGCTGCACCTGTTGCGGCTTCGTCAACGTGCAGGTGACGTGGCAACTGATACAGGTTACGGAGAGTCTGTGTATGCCCCTACACAGGTTAGCAGGATGAGGACAATGGATCCACTTACGCCTACCGTAATACCAAGTAAAACAAGACCAACACCTCGGCCTCGCACAAGAAAATCAACACTCGCTGTTGGCGAATCTGAAGAGACGAATGGCCCTACAGTGGAGTATCAACCCAACGCCGATCAACCTGGGAATATCAGCATAAGAGTACAACCAGCACAAGGGAACCTGGAGACAGACCCACAACATAAGAGGGAGGTGGCGCCAATTACTACGAGTACACCTTTCAGCAATCATGACGTTCCCCTACACAGGAACACAACAAAGGAAGAACCAAGTGTTATACTGAGGCGACCCAATATTGTCCCAGATAGGTTTAACGGGAAGACACCATGGAGGGATTACCGCCGGCATTTTGAGGCGTGTAAGTTGACCAACAACTGGTCGGACAAACAGGCGGGAGCATTCCTAGCAGCGAGTTTGCAAGGACTAGCGCTGAAGGTATTAGGGAGTAGCACCGGAGCGGGGAGTCAACCGACCTACGCCAAGCTCATCGATTATTTAGAGAAAAGGTTTGGGCCGGGCCAGTTGGCAGAAAACCATCTGATGGAGTTGAGGCACCGACGCCAAGGGGCCAAGGAAAGTCTACAGGAGCTTGGACAATCGATCAAGGAGTTGGCAGACCTGGCGTACCCCGAGCTACCGGAGGATGGCAGAGATCGCCTAGCTAGGGGGCATTTCGCCGATGCGATCGAAACTCAAGCGATCCGGGAAGGAATTTTTCGTGCACGGCCTGCAACGTTGGAGGAAGCCGTGAGGGCCGCACTGGCGACCGAAAGTTTTCAGAAGATTGAGGAACAGAGAGAGGACAAGAGGCCGAAATATGCCAGAATGCTTGACAATGACGCTGAACGCGCTTTAGAAGAGGTGAAGAAAGAGATGAAGGAGGGCTACAAGCGCCTTGAGGGTGAGATCCTCAAAAGTCACCAGGAACTACAGGACCTGAGGGAAGGAAAGCACAATCAAGGGAATAGCAATTTCCGGCCGGCTGTCCAGAACGCCGCGCCACGTCACTACGGTAAAGGGGAGAATTCAGCCGGTGATCTGATTTGCTATAGGTGTAGACAGAAGGGGCACTATGCCAGGGATTGTAAGCTGTCGACAGAACGTAACAGACGATATCCGGGAAACGAAGAGCAGCCACCTCGGGGGCCCGTGGGGCGGCTGGAGGAGCAACAGGGTCAGTAGGCAACTGCACCAGGGGTAAAACGGATGACTGCATTAAGAAAACCAACAGTTTCACCGCGCCGAGGACAGCAGGGGCGCAAAACGGCTTATTTATTACGGCAGAAGTGAAGGGAAGTAATGTGCAGCTACTGGTAGATACGGGTGCAACCGATACGGTGCTGTCTTCGAAGCTGTTCTACGAGATCACCCCAAGCAAGAGGCCGAAGCTCGTGAGGAAAGGAACGGGTGTGAGAACAGCGAGTGGTGGGCTGCTAGAGATTTTAGGCAGCGCCTACGTAGACATACGGGTGGGGAAAATCACCTACCTGGTTAATGCAGTGTTTGGCGACATCGGCCAGCTGGAGGGTATCCTAGGGATGGATTTTCTGCTACAGTCGCAGGGGAGTTTGGATTTTCAGACGCTGGAGCTGAAAATTGGTGATGACAAGATAAAGTGTACGGACACCCATGGAGGTCGATTTTGTGCCAGAGTTATTGTGACGAAGACGACGGAGATACCACCGGGTCATGAGGCCATTGTGCAGGGTCAACTAGCCGGAGGAATCAAGGCGCCGGGCATGGGCATTATGGAGCCAGCAGAGCGAAGCGAAATGGCCGAGAGGGGTGTGATTGTTGCACGCCTGCTTGTTACTGCTGGAGATGGCATCGTGCCGATCAGAGTTTTCAACCCAGGGAGGAGGAAGTGTGTGGTGAGACGAGGTACTATGGCAGGATTTCTTACCTCAATAGGTGAGGAAGACGTAGAGGAACCCGGCACAATGACACCTAGGAAGGAGATCAATGACTTAATTCCACCACACTTGTCAGATTTATACGACAGGAGCAAGGACGGGGTAGAGCCGTGGTATCACCATCGGATAGCTAAGTTGCTTCATGACTACCAGGACGTGTTTTCCACAGGAAGTGCGGACATCGGGCGAACAGATGTGGTTCGGCATGCGATTAATACCGGAGATGCCCCACCAAGAAGAGAGAGACCAAGACGGTATCCTAGTCAGGAGCAGGAAGAGATCCACCGGCAGGTGAAGGAGATGCTCCACAATGGCGTCATAGAGCCTTCCGACAGTCCATGGGCCTCCAACGTAGTTCTCGTCAAGAAGAAAGATGGCAGTAAACGGTTTTGTATCGACTACCGCCGACTCAACGCGGTAACCATAAAGGACTCTTATCCAATACCGCGCATTGATGATTCCCTAGATGTACTGTCAGGTTCGAAGTGGTTCTCCACCTTGGACCTGGCATCAGGGTATTGGCAGGTCGAGCTAGATAACGAAGCTAAAAAGAAATCTGCATTTGTAGTGAGAGGAGGGTTATACTCGTGGCGTGTAATGCCCTTCGGTCTTTGCAACGCCCCCTCCACCTTTGAGAGGTTAATGGAGCGAGTGCTCGCTGGGCTTCACTGGGAGACGCTACTTGTTTATCTAGACGATATAATTGTGTTTGCTGGTACAGTGGAGGAGGAACTTACTCGCTTGGAGGCTGTGTTTGCAAGGCTGCGAGGAGCCGGGCTCAAGCTCAAGCCCAAGAAGTGCGAGTTGTTTAAACAACGTGTCTTGTACCTTGGTCATATTGTGACAAGCGAAGGAATCTCCACCGATCCTGCGAAGGTAAAAGCTGTCAAAGAGTGGCCAACACCTCAGTCCGTGAAGGATGTGCAAAGCTTCGTCGGACTTGCGTCTTACTACAGACGGTTTATACGAGGATTCGCTGAAATCGCGCGGCCACTACATCGCTTGACAGAGAAAGGTCGGGAGTTCGAATGGACGCCAGAGGCAGAAGAAGCATTTCAAGAGTTGAAGAGGCGATTACAAGAATCACCTATTCTGGGCTACCCAGACCCACACGCTGACTACGTGTTAGACACTGACGCCAGCGGAGCCAGCATAGGCGCCGTGCTGTCCCAGGTGAAAGACGGGAGTGAGACGGTGATCGCATATGCGAGTAGATCCTTGAGCAAGCCAGAACGCAATTATTGCGTAACCAGACGTGAGCTTCTTGCTGTGGTAGTTTTTCTGAAGCAATTCAGGCAGTATATATATGGCAGACGGATCACCGTGAGGACTGACCATGCCGCATTGAAGTGGCTTGTGAATTTCAAGGAACCCCAGGGACAGGTAGCTCGATGGTTGCAGGTAATAGGAGAATATGACCTGAACATTGTACACAGAGCAGGCCGCTTACACGGGAATGCTGACGGCCTGTCTAGGAGGCCGTGCGGGCAGTGTGGCCGCGAGGAGGAGATTCTCATTAGCGACCACAAGGAGTGCAAGCCCACTGATGTCGTTAGCCTGGAGGAGGCAGGAGTTAGGGTCATTTCATCGGCGCCTACCATCACAAACGAACAATGGAGAGAAGCTCAGCTTCAAGATGCCTCCATGGAGTGGGTGTTGCAAGAAAAAGAGAAGACAGCAGCAAGGCCAGATCAAGAAACCATTTCTCCGTGTTCATCGACAGCGAAAGCTTACTGGGTGATTTGGGAGCAGGTGGAAGTCAAGGACGGTTTCCTACAGAGGCGCTGGGAATCTGCAGATGGGCGACAGGTGAAGTGGAAGATAATAGTTCCAACGGCGCTGCGCAAGCAGATTGTAACGGAACTACACGGAGGGAAAACAAGTGGACACCTAGGTCAAAGGAAAACCTTGGAGAAAGTTCGCCAGCGGTTCTATTGGGCCGGCATGTCTGCCGAAGTTAGGTCAGCGGTCAGACAATGCAATGTTTGTGCAAGTAAAAAGTCGCCGGCGAAGAGGCGTAGAGCACCTCTTCAACAACACCTTGTTGGTGCGCCGATGGAACGGATCGCCGTGGATATGGTAGGTCCTCTTCCAAAGACGGACAGGGGGAACAGGTATATCCTCGTGGTCGGCGATTATTTTAGTAAATGGATGGAGGCCTACCCGGTGGTGGATGAGAAGGCAACCACGGTGGCGGAAATACTGGTCAACGAGTTCCTGTGTAGGTTCGGTGTACCTGTTGAGTTACACTCGGACCAAGGGAGAAATTTTGAGTCCCATGTGTTTTCAGAGATGTGCACCATACTTGGGATAGAGAAAACTCGCACCACTCCCTACAATCCAAAGTCGGATGGATTAATTGAACGCTTCAATAGGACTTTGCTGACGATGATTTCAACTATGATCGAGCCACACAGGAGACAGCGAGATTGGGACACGAAGTTGCCGTTCGCAACCTTCGCCTACCGGGCAACACCGCAGGAATCAACAGGCGAAACCCCCAATATGCTCATGTTGGGGCGGGAAGTGTACCTACCTATCGATCTCACAACCGGGATGGCGTCGGTGGACGGGAAGGAGGGAGCACTGACAACTGACCATGCCCTCGGGCTCCGAGAAAGCATCAGGGCAGCGCATGATCGGGCAAGAAAATGCCTTAAGAGCAGCGCTAGGCGACAGAAGAGGACGTATGACCGCCGAGTTGTCCATGACAGGATAGGCGAGGGGCAATTTGTTTGGTTGTTCAATCCGGCCAAAACCAAGGGTCTAACACCAAAGCTACAATGTAGATGGCAGGGACCGTACTTGATCATTCGTAAGTTGTCGGACGTAACCTACAGGATCCAGAAGAAGCCAAGGGGAAAAATGAAAGTGGTTCATTACGACCGTTTAAAGCCCTACCTAGGTGAGCCGCTGGAACCATGGAGTGATACCAGGAGACGGGTGGTTAGTGAGAGCCCTGCACCTGTGAGGTTGACAAGTGATCCAAGGGGTGATAACTGCAGCGCATCAGAAGATAGCCGACATCAAGAGGATGGAGAGTTTGCCACAGAGTCACCGGCATCCATGCAAATTCCAGATGAAGAACTGCGGGGTCCAGATACGGCTAGGGGGTATCAGGGAGAGCAGTCAAGACCCGAGGTACCACCGCCCAGGCGGAACCAACCAAGGCAGCGAAGGGTGCCACAACGCTATCAGTAGTAGCATGTAGCAGTTAGGGTGTACCTGCACCTCTAGACAGGAAGCAGGAACATGCATATGTGGCAGTACTCAATCATTACAGATTTGCACCACTAACCCAGACCAATCGTTCTTGTTGTTTTGCAGACGGAAAGGAACAGTGAGGATGGGTGGAAGCGACAAGAAGACAGGGAGAGAACGTCACGGGCCTGAGATGGTGGAGTGTCCTGTATGTCACGTGGAGCTGAGTCAGAGGAGCCTCGATCGACATTTGACAGTCGAGCATGGACCCCGTCTGTTCTTTTGGTGTCTTCGATGTTCACACAAAAATAACCGTCGAGACAACCTGCGGGCCCACTATAAGGACTGCCACCCAGATAGGATAACTGAAGTGGAAAAGATCAAAGGTGAGAGTTACGAAGAAAGGGGAAAACAGGGAAGCTCCAGCACAGATAAGTCTGCGAGGAGAAGCGAGCAGGAAGTAAGAGAGAGCTGTCCTAGGAAGGAGACAAGGGATGTCAAGAACCAAAAGCCTGAGAAGGATGTTAAGAGGAAACGTGACCACGTCACGGAGGAGCGACCAAAGGACAAAAAACAGAGAGGAGTTCCAGCGCCATGTACTGTTTCCCGACCGCCAAGTGACGTCCCAATGGACCTGTCGGCCCTTAAGGGACAAGATCCACGCCCTAGTGAGCACGATAGCGCTGATACACCTGGACAGGCGAGGCGAGAGAAGACGACTGACGCACCTAAGAAGGTGAAGGGTACAGCCCCTGCCAATGAAGACCACGCACCTTCGGCTGCTACTAACGTACCAGAAGCAGGGAAGGAAGTAGAGATAGGTACTTCAGGACAGCCATTTGACGAAGCTCTCGGGGAGTTGGCAGCAATTGCATTGTCGCCCACACCAATGTTCTGGGATGAAGATGACGAGCCCATTGAGAACCGACCTGCAGCTAAATCTGGTGGTAAGCCGCTCGGGATGATGGGGATGCTGAGCAAAGAATCTGGTGAGGGGCCACAAGATGAGAGCTACCAGCAAGCAGCAACGCGTCCGCCAAGTTGGCCTCAACCCATGTTACCAGAGAAACTTCTTCCTGGACAGGTAGTCCGTGTGAAGGAAACCCGTGTAACCTACCTGTACGCCAAGGAGGGACGCACCATCTGCGGGGAAGTGCAGCGAGAGTTTGACTTCGTATACCTGAAGTCTCTACCTGCTGAGAAGGGTAGTGAGTCTGCTACACCGCAGAACGCTGGTCGCCTTCGGCGCCTGGTCCGCTGCGAGGATACCAGAGAGGAAGTCGTTGGAGCACCTATGGGAAAGGAAGATCTTGAGAAAGCGATGGTGGGGAATGTGACCCAAGTCCGGGAGACGTCCTCGAGGTGTGTGTTCCAGGAAGGCCGCAAGGTTACCAAGGATAAGACCACCCGAGTCTTTGACGTAAAGTTTCTAGCTGGTGTGATGTAAAGCGATCAGCTCTAGCACGCTAAGGTTCTGGTTCGCCTGAGACGTACCTTGTCCTGTTTAGGATTGTTAAGCGATTTAGCCGAAGTGTTCTTTAAGTAAGGTTTCAAAAGTTTGTTCTAACCTTTTTTACGAGTTAAGTGTTCTTTAGAGTAACCAGTTTGCATCATGTATTATTCATAAGAAGAGAAGAACCTATATTTTCTTGAGGAGCTGAGAGATGGGGGAGTCACTTTATCAATGTATTAGTTTTGATACAGGAGTCGTTTTATAAAGTGTATAAGTGAAGTCTGTTAACTTTGCCTGTGGAGATTACAGGCCTGTTTAGGAGCACGCAAGACACAATTTTAGTTTAGCATTTCGCTACTTTTAGTTTTCAGATTTCGGGTCAAAGGGACTGACCAATCTTGGGGCGTGGCTATGTAGCGAAATGAGGGTTTACTAGGGCGCCCTCTCTTTGATTATCCCATAATAATTGCTTGGTGTTAGCGCCCTCTGTCTGGCGCGCAGGTACGGTATATAAGGAGACCACGCTGGTGGCTCGCTCTCTTTTCGCTCTTTGCTTTGCCCACGTAAGCATCGCTCTTGTGTAGTACATGAAACCACGCTTAATTCAGTCTATAATTCCGTGGAGTTGGCGTCCATCTGAGGTGGGTTAAGAACTCAACAGTGACACGTTATTGAGAAGGGCCACACCTAGGTTTATTTAGCCGATTTGTGAGATTTAGTGATTAACACAATAATTGAATCAGAGATAATTAAAGTAGAAAACCTAATTAGGAGAAACCACCAATCATTAAAAGAAGTGTCAGTCCCACAAATCTGTTCCGGTGTAATAATTTATTCTACCCTGAGAATTCCCCCAGACAACCCAACCCCCTGGATCAACCCGCTTTACCCGCCCCGAGGATAATCCTGCCCTTTCAGTAGTCGCTTTGGAGCCTGGTGGTAGACTGCCTCCAAACGGACCTGTCCCCCTGGCCGCCTCTACAGCCGCTCGTTGGGTCGGCCGAGGGCAAGCCTTAGGCAACGTCGGAGAAAGACCGCTACAATACTATAAACATCATTGATTAGATACAGCATAATACATGTATGCATCCTCTCATCTTATGGGATTTCAGGTACTCCGGGTACTCCATATTTGTGTATAAACCAATCAATAGCTACCATGTAACACAGAGCCGTATTGTATAAATTTACTATTAATTTGGGGTTTATTTGCAATTTGTTTGGGTGAATGGGGTTCCAGTAAATTTCAAAACAATTAAAACAAATGTTGGATCGGGAGCCCGAAAATATGGTCGGTCGGTAATGAGAACCACATAAAAAGGGCCGTCCTAATAAACCCACCCTGCGAGAGCTAAATAATTTTCCAAAGGCCTATTCGATTTTATAACTAAATGATTTAACGACAAAGGACATAATGATCCTATAAAATTCCTATAAAATTCCTATTAAATTGTCAATAAGTACCCTTCTAATCTAATTTGGTATTATAATTTAAATACTAAAATCTGGAAAGTCATGCATGGTCGGGGAACATGCATATTTTCGCCATTTTCCAACTATAGATTGTACATAATGCATTAGCGACTGGTAACATTTTTTTTCACTAAACGGTTCTTTTCTGCATCTATTGAAATATTATTGGCGTATATACATCCTGGAGGCTGCCTGTCGGCATGGCTGTCTGTCGGCATGACTTTGCACTGTATGCAGTGGCCCAAGTTTTCTATTTGAGCAAGTAATACTTTTAATCGAAAATTTTCTGATTGATGTACAACTTTTTAAAACATGAAACAAACCTTTAATTACGACACATTTGAAAAGCATCATGGAATGACAAACAAGCAAGTTTATACACACACCCAGCTGGTACGTACTCCCTAAGTTTCGCGGTTTGTTTGTCATATCATGGAGCTATAAAGAGAAGGAGTTCGAACGACCCGCCGCAATTTCGAAGGCAATTATCCGCCAATAATAGTAAAGCATGGAGCTATTGTCTGGCCCACCGCAACCCTATAGAATTCCCCCTGCTGGGCAAACAGATAAACGACCAAGATAAGTATCGCTGGGTCTTAGCATAGCTCCATGGTCTTAGTATGCGGACTCCCATGCCGCACGTCCGTGCATAAAACCCGATTGCAGTTTATTTTATTAAAGATGGACTACAACGGAATAATGATAAAGGCTGTGTTGCTGTTTTTTGTTCGAGAAATGTATAATGATTACTAATATATCATTAGTATTCAATAAATCTTGTTCCTTCATGCAAAAAAAAAAAAAATTGATCGGCGTTCTACGACCCAGATAAACTCAGTTTCAGCAAAAGCCCTTAACTCATGAATAATTCATACTTTGTGTGTGACGTACTACCCATGAAAACGCATACATATGGTGGCCCTGAAGGGACTCCGCAGATCGCGAATATTGACGTCAAATTTGACGTCAATATATTCGCGACTTTTTTGGAAAGTCGTGAATATTGACGTCAAATTTGACGTCGATATTCGCGATCTGCGGAGTCCCTTCAGGGCCACCATGTATGCGTTTTCATGGGTATACGTCATCACTTTTCGCTGGTTTACAAGTCCGCTGGTACTATATCGTGGATTTCATTGTGGTTTTCAGTGGATCTTTGCCGGGAACCAGTACAGGGCGGGAAATTTCAAAATCGAAGAATCGAGGTCTAATTTGTTCGGTCAAATTGCAACAAAATTATTTAGAGAAAAACATGACCGTAACAATAAAGTGTTACCTGAACACAACATAAACAAGGTCCGATAATAAATTTAATGTGGGAGTTTTCGTTGTAGTCCATCTTTAAAGTAGTGAACGCTGAAACAATCTAATTATCACATGCGCAGTAGCTTCGGGTGGTTTTTTTTATGCGCCATTTTTATTTCTGCATTCTGTATAAAAAACGGATTTTGCCAGACTTTTTCGTTTCAAAATTTGACCATCTGTTGCCAAGGTACGATAGTAAGTTATTTATCAAATCATCCTGAGAAAACTGGGGATTTATTTTATTAATATTAAAAAATGATCAAACTTTCGCAGGGTGTTGTGGATGATTTTCTCTGTCCGTTCGTGTATGGGGCTATAGTGTATGATGGTGTGCGTAATTTTTACGTTGCAAAAAACATCGTTCATTTTCGCTTAAATCGTTAAATCCGAGTCGGTGTAGTACTCTTGCTTTGCGTACGCCGCTCGCTTTTTGCAAAAAATGCGCATTGTGCAGATCAGCTCCACGCATCTCATAATGCTTTCTTTGCAGTTGCAAGGCCGTGCACGTAACGGCTGGTTTGCGGTTAATCCATAGAGCTATATTAAATTTAATATAGCTCTATGGGTTAATCCTAACAAATTTAACGAGCGCGGCGTGAGAGTTGGTTTGTTTGATCTCCGGATCGTTCGACCTCCTTCTCTTATAGCTCCATGGACCAACCAACTCGCCGATATAGTTAACAGAGAGGTGAACTATGGATCGAAGGCCTGTTGTAGTTCAAATCAGGCTATTATATTGTTTTCTTTGCCAAATGTTCTTGTGGATTATTTAAACCGTAGAGCAAGATAAAGGGATAACCGGGTTACATACCTATATAGGTGCCTTGAAAAATACAACACGAATCGAGGCTACACGAGATATATTCACTCCCGTTGTATAATGTAGGTACATGTACATGTAAAATGCATTTACGCTTTCAAACGGTGGACGTTGAGCAACATTGAGGGCAATAGTCCACTAAAATGTTCGCTGTTGAAATTCATGTTTCACCCGTGACGTCATCCTATTGTCTTATTTCACGAATGGCGTTGGAGACAGCAACGTTAAGCGCGAGGACCTATAAATGACATAAATTAGCATATCATTTCACTACACATAATGTATATAAATATTGATGACCTTTCGCTCGAAAACAGTGCGCAATTTGAGCAATGGCAAAAACCACTTTTTAAAGCCGCCCGGTCGGAATTAGGCATGTCAATGCGAACAAACACATTTATTCGTTAGAGTACATTATATTCCTTCAAAAGTCGTTCGGAAAAAGAAAACCGAAATTTGGAAGAAGCACGAACACGTACACATTTAATTGGCGTATCTGTCGAGTTACACACGCCAGGTGATCGGGTTTCATAAACATCCGTCGTGTCGTTTGTATAGAACAAATATGTAATCGATATCAAGGGAATACAAGTGTGAATGGCCTGGGGCCAATTTCACGGAGCTGCTAAGCACACAAATTTGCTTAGCATGAAAGTTTGTCCTTGGTAAAAACAAGGTTATACAGACCAAATTTTCAAGTGATCTTTATTGTTTTTGATTGATAATCAGAGCTTTTTTGCTTAGCATGAAAAACACTTAGAATTTTGGCTGATAACTTTTTTTTAATGAGCAAGACTTTTTTTGTGCTTAGCAAATTTGTGTGCTTAGCAGCTCCGTGAAATTGGCCCCTGGTTTTAAACAGAGCTTGCTACAGCTTTGAATTCATTCTGTGCGCAGACATTTTGAATTAATATGCGTGCAAGTATAGAACATAATACAAATAGATGGATTGAATTTTAAAAGTGTGATCTAAATGCAACGCGCGTGCAAGTAGTGTTTGTGCGTTTTAAGCGTACGTCCGTTGGTACGTACACAAAGCAGCCAATGGAATGTAAGTATTTGCTAACTCCGCCCACAACTCCGCCCAACCGCGACGTCCACAACGCAAGGGAACTGAACAAAGATGGCTACATTCAATCAAGCAACAAATGCTCGTCTTTCATTGGAAACCAATGTGAATTGGTTTCCAATGAAAGACAGCATTTGTTGCTCAGCCATGCTATCCACTCAATCAGAACGAGAACAACACAAAGAAAACTCAGTAAAACATCGCTACAATGTTTCCGGTGACAATTCTCGCGGTCGGACATCCGGGAACTTCGTTTATCTTCCCATTGTTTATGCACTTAGCGCAAAGGGGAAAATTTGAGGTTAAACGCATGTTGTTATGGACGGCTCGCCCCTTCGTGACGTCATGCCGACCGCGAGAATAGAAAAGGACCGGTAGGTGGGGCGCCCGCTATTGTCTCAAAAGTCTCCCATTCTACTGAGAATAGGGATGATTTAGAGATAGAAGGGTTAATATTATATTTACAGATATTATCTGCGCACAGTTACAAGTTGCACAGGCGGGCCAAGTCGTGATTTGCGTGCCTTCGGTCTCTGCTAGCCTACTTGAGTATGTTTGTAGACCACGAACTTAAGGGTTTGTAAATAAAGGTTGGGACCCGTGCACAGATTTGTCAGCTTGTGTTACTGTGAAATGCGGATGAAATTGGGCCCTAAAAGTATCCTATTTTGCAATGATTTTAACATAACGATTTTAACATAATTATGTTCATTCAAATTCGTTGAGGCCTATGTGCCCAGAATGCGCTTTTTGATTTGTATTTGCCTATATAGGAAACCTGATGAAATGATTGTTTTTTTATGTAATCATACCGATGACTCCATCTTTGTTTCTACAAAACTTTAACTTTTAATTTCGAACGATTAAACTAGTTATACTTTTTATGTATCAGCGGATATCATCTGTCAAAACAATATGCCACTGTGCTAAAAAAGCGCAAAGTTCACAAACAACAGGCATCAACCAGCGTGGGTGCCTGTAAACCTCTTTCACGGCCCTGTAGGTCTTGAAGTAGCTGATGACATGTTCTACGTGGATTCTGCATGTGCTGTGTTCCCGATAGCCTTGGTCAAGGCGAGTTCGTCGTTATCCGTCCGTCGTTATCCGTCCAGAAATACACTGTGCGCGCGCCCCGCATATATGCTGCTAGCTTGCGCCCCATGCAAAGATACAGCGCGAACAGCGACCTCATACGGCCACTATTTATGCAAATCTACTGAGGCTACTTTTTCGCCTTGGATCATTGGGTTTTTGAAATCTTATGTTTTTCCTATATTTTGCGCCACATTTGTGGCGCATGACCTCGTATGCGAATACAGATAAGTATAGGCGGGGCTAAGATGTGGAGTGTCCAATCACAACGCGGTTGAAACCCGACGTCATCAAATTTGATGCAGCATGACATTTAAGACAAAATGGCAGATATTCAGCGTCGTCTTTCGTCCGAAGATCTGTCGTGTTGTTTGAATTTTGCAGCGAAAATATTATCCCTCGAAGATTTTAGACCCGAGCAGCGAAAGGCCATTAGAATCCTTTCTTCGTGGTCTTTGTGAATTTGCCGACATATGGGAAATCCGTCATTTTTCAGGCAGCCTGAGCCCCATTTTGCTCGGAGCTCGCACGTACGGCCAGGTACTCAGCGTCAGTTTTCAGCGTGTTCGGTCAGTTTCTTATCGCCGCATAATCGGCATTAACCCAGGCATGCTGGTCTGTGCGGTATCGCCACATTGTGGTCCAAGCATGGTCAAACGCTGTGGGGAGGGGGCATATTTACGGCTGCAGAACCAACCTTCAAAGTGATCGCAATATCGTAATTTAAACAGGGACAAGTGTCTTATATCCCCAATAACTCCTCGGATTATTTTCTTGTCAAAATTCAGCCGGCAAGGCATTTAATTATCAGAGTTCCGCGTTTTACCGAGCCACGGTTTTCAGATTAGCTGGATTAGATGTGTGCGACATAATGTAGGGCCGAGTTCGACACGTTTCAATAGAGTCGCGGCCTTCTCCAGTCACCGCGGTTGAAAACTCAAAACTAAGCAGCTAAACACAACTAGTTCAAGAAAATACCCAACATTCAAGAAAATACCCAACAAAACGAGCGAAAATAACTGCGACCCTCACCAATCAAGCAAGACAGTTCAAATCTTCATGTGTAATTCCTACAGTACAAGCCTTCGTAAAAATCACTCAACTTTCTCCGATAAAATATGTCAACGATGGCGGTGTTCGTAAACACTAGCTATGACCTTTCACCGCTAGCTCAAATTATGCAGTTTCTACGCAACGATCGACCAATAAGAAAACGACTATAAAGGTCAGCTTAATCTATTAGCATAATGAGCACCGCCCCCAAAACCTAATGATCCAAGGCGTTCGAGTATCCTCAGTTAGTTTGCATATAATAGTGGCCGCGTGAGGTCGTTGTTTGAGCTCCGATTACCGCTGCGCTGTACGTACGGACGGGTAACGATGAACGCCTCGACCAAGGCTATGTTCCCGATTGAAAACAGTCATAGCCAAACGTTCCCCAACATTGTCCACCTGTCTCATCTGGTCTGCTCTATACTTCGTCATTATTGGCCACCGGTTGGCATAACCGTTGTCACCCGGAAGAACGTCTCTTCAGGGAAGTCAAGTTCCTGACCCGGTCCTATTGTAGGAAGAATGGTGTATGCACTCGCATCGTTGAGGTGCCCAGGAATTCCTGTATGAACGTACCGTATCTGCCTATTGTTATCGATGATTATCTGTAACGAAACCGATATAATCGTATAAAAAGGAAGATGCACAATGCACTGCATTCAGAAATATGCTATTACAATTCAAATTCAACAACAATTTCATATTTCGCTTCCAGGTTCATCGATGGTTCATTGATAAACGATGACGATGCCCTGGTTAAATAAGAAATGTTTGTAAGTGCGGTGGTACAAATAATTTCACGAGGTGACAGGTGGAATTTATGTATTCTATTTATCACTGAATTAAATTATTTTTTCCCATTGCACAAACATTCATTATTGTTTCTGAAAAATCCTTGCCATCTGATTAGTCTATATGTTTGCAAATTTCATGAGCTCAAACCGGCCGCGCCGTTCATAATAATTATTAAATGTACACACGATCCACTAATCATATGACGGGGATTTCTTCAGGTGTTGTAGTATAATAAATGATAAATAAACAATTGCATATATACACATCTAAAATTGAACCGCTAACATTGATGATTCTTTGCTTCAGAAAGACTAATTGATAAATTATAACAATCTTTACTTAAAGAATATTACCTGGGTATTCATACAGTGATAACGGCTATAACCACTGTAAAAATTATGCTGCGGTTCTGTTTGGGGTCGATGGATCTCGTGTAGTGTTCCGTCTATAATGCCAACTGCATTTGGAAAATGATACCATTTCCCCCTGAGAGCAAGCCAGTCTGCCCGGGCGGGCCAAGAAACCTGTGACTTGAAAAAGTACCACAGGGCTGGTACAATAAGATATATGTCCCTTGATATAGCTGTAGGTGACATGTTAAATAATGTAGAGAGCATGTCGTATGTAGGATACTGTCTAAGCCAAATAAAAACCATCATGATCCTGTTTCTGCAAAGATGACGATGTCTTCTTCCCGCACCTCCAGTTTCAAGAATGGGTTGTAGTTCATGTATGATGTTCATCATAGATTCCGGAGTTTCACCGGTTAGCCTGTAGAATCGTTGAGGATCAATTATAGTATCTTGGAAAAGGTCTCTGGGCTGCATAAATCCAGGTCCTTCAAAATACGGGAACAGACATGGATATAACCCTGGATGTGCTCCTGGTAAAGTCAGTATACACGAAGTCAGGAATAAAAGACAAATTCTTCCAAACGATTGCATAATAAAATCAATTTCCTCGTTGCCAAAATATTCCATAGGCGGGATTAAGAGAAGAAGAAAATAATTGTGAATTATGTACAAAAACATCAAAGCAACGTGTGGATCCATGTCCGTGATCACTTGGTTCAAAACTTGGATTGACAAACCAAGGGCGACTTCATCACTCGGCTTTTAGCGTGGCGATCTTGTCCCTGTACCTATATATACACATACGAAACTATTGTTACCTGACACATTACCCTAGCTATTTGAAAAGAAATCCTGAGATTAAAGGGATACATATAGACCAAAACGAAAAAAGGGTGGTGTCCCTTGGCCCTGTTTCCTGCTGCATATGCACCTGAGAATGTCCCCAAACCATTACGAATATTTCGGGAACACAACGACCAACAAGAAAGATTCCCCATACCCTGCCGCGGTAACACAAACCTAAAATATACGTTACGTCGCTTTATTAGAATTTGTAAAGACGACGACAGAGGGAACACAATCGTAACGCACACAATCTTACGTCATTTTTGAGAATTTACAAAGACGGTGACTGAGATAGTAAAGACGTAACCTACATTGCGTTACGTACTTTGTTAGGATTTGCAAGGACTGCGACTGAGTAAGCACAATCGTGACCTACACAGCGTAACAAAGTACTGTTTTTAGAATTTTTGAGGACGGTGACACAAACGCACTAGCAGCAGGATATGAGACGGAGAGAACCCCCCTCCTTTGTGGTGGTCTTTGTCCTTGAGGAATGTTGTGGTTTTTCAGGAATTCTTTTTAGGTTTTTAGGGGGGGGGGGGGTGGGTTAGGTAACAATAGTCTAGAGAGTGTATAGGTATTGGAGACTAAGGGGGGGGGGGGGGGGGGGGGGGTCCCTCGGTCTCATATCGTGCTGGGTATACAAACGTTCACATTTGAAGCAATATATGGGACGGAGAGAACCCCCCCTCCTTTGTGGTGGTCATTGTGCTTGCGGAATGTTGTGGTTTCTTTTGAGGTTTTTAGGGGGGATGGGTTAGGTTACAATAGTCTATGGAGTGTATAGGTATGGGGGACTAAGGGGGGAGTCGCTCGGTCCCATATGTTGCTGGGTATAAACGTTCAAACCTAACCGGCGTTGCGTCACATTGTTCTTCGCTCTGGATATAAGGACTGAAAAGATACACGTATCGCCTGCAAACTGGTTTTCAACATGGCTCAAAGAAACGCGAGGCTCAATGTTGGGGAAGGTGAACGGCTCCTCATTTTACAAGGGTTTGAGGCACATGGTGACCAGTGGGACCATGTTGTACGCTACGTTATAAACAATGCCGGCCCAAATGACAACATCATGGTGTACTACCTGCGCCGAAATAATGTACAGTTGAGACGGCGGGTTAGGGATGTCGTAAATCGAGATATCCACAGGTAAGTTATTTTGTTGACTTTGTGCTTTCTAATTTCATACCGTCCCGTATGCTTTTAAAGAGTGAATCAAACCACCAATTCAATTTTAGGGGCCATAATTAGGCCAATTAATTCTGTCCCGGGTTGGCTTTCAATTATTAATCTTTTTGCCCGTCTGGTATATGACTAGTGATTTTAAGTAATATTTGTGAATTTGTGAATATAGTCTATAATATGCACAATGCAATCAATTTTTCAGGCTTCAAGATCAAAGAGTGGCAGACATGCGATATGCCGCGAGAGGCAATCCTGCAGAACGCCGACAGAGGATACTTGAGCACCAAGCACCTCAAGAACATGCCCCAGCGCTAGGATGGGAACCAGCCCCGGCACCAGTCCCGGCACCAGGATGGGCACCAGCCCCGGCACCAGGATGGGCACCAGCCCCGGCACCAGCCCCGGCACCAGGATGGGCACCAGCCCCGGCACCAGGATGGGCACCGGCACCGGCCCCGGCACCGGCCCCGGCACCGGCCCCGGCACCGGCCCCGGCACCGGCCCGGCACCGGCCCCGGCACCGGCCCCGGCACCGGACCCGGCACCGGACCCGGCACCGGACCCGGCACCGGACCCGGCACCGGACCCGGCACCGGACCCGGCACCGGACCCGGCACCGGACCCGGCACCGGACCCGGCACCGGACCCGGCACCGGACCCGGCACCGGACCCGGCACCGGACCCGGCACCGGACCCGGCACCGGACCCGGCACCGGACCCGGCACCGGACCCGGCACCGGACCCGGCACCGGACCCGGCACCGGACCCGGCACCGGACCCGGCACCGGACCCGGCACCGGACCCGGCACCGGACCCGGCACCGGACCCGGCACCGGACCCGGCACCGGACCCGGCACCGGACCCGGCACCGGACCCGGCACCGGACCCGGCACCGGACCCGGCACCGGACCCGGCACCGGACCCGGCACCGGACCCGGCACCGGACCCGGCACCGGACCCGGCACCGGACCCGGCACCGGACCCGGCACCGGACCCGGCACCGGACCCGGCACCGGACCCGGCACCGGACCCGGCACCGGACCCGGCACCGGACCCGGCACCGGACCCGGCACCGGACCCGGCACCGGACCCGGCACCGGACCCGGCACCGGACCCGGCACCGGACCCGGCACCGGACCCGGCACCGGACCCGGCACCGGACCCGGCACCGGACCCGGCACCGGACCCGGCACCGGACCCGGCACCGGACCCGGCACCGGACCCGGCACCGGACCCGGCACCGGACCCGGCACCGGACCCGGCACCGGACCCGGCACCGGACCCGGCACCGGACCCGGCACCGGACCCGGCACCGGACCCGGCACCGGACCCGGCACCGGACCCGGCACCGGACCCGGCACCGGACCCGGCACCGGACCCGGCACCGGACCCGGCACCGGACCCGGCACCGGACCCGGCACCGGACCCGGCACCGGACCCGGCACCGGACCCGGCACCGGACCCGGCACCGGACCCGGCACCGGACCCGGCACCGGACCCGGCACCGGACCCGGCACCGGACCCGGCACCGGACCCGGCACCGGACCCGGCACCGGACCCGGCACCGGACCCGGCACCGGACCCGGCACCGGACCCGGCACCGGACCCGGCACCGGACCCGGCACCGGACCCGGCACCGGACCCGGCACCGGAACCGGCCCCGGACCCGGCCCCGGACCCGGCCCCGGACCCGGCCCCGGACCCGGCCCCGGACCCGGCACCGAGATGGGCACCAGCCCCGGCACCGAGATGGGCACCAGCCCCGGCACCGAGATGGGCACCAGCCCCGGCACCGAGATGGGCACCAGCCCCGGCACCGAGATGGGCACCAGCCCCGGCACCGAGATGGGCACCAGCCCCGGCACCGAGATGGGCACCAGCCCCGGCACCGAGATGGGCACCAGCCCCGGCACCGAGATGGGCACCAGCCCCGGCACCGAGATGGGCACCAGCCCCGGCACCGAGATGGGCACCAGCCCCGGCACCGAGATGGGCACCAGCCCCGGCACCGAGATGGGCACCAGCCCCGGCCCCAGGGCAGGCACCAGCCCCAGGGCAGGCACCAGCCCCGGCCCCAGGGCAGGCACCTGCTGCCCATGCTGCCCATGGGCGGATTCCTGTGCCTAGAGGCCTGCATGGACGACAACCACTCCATGAAATTGTCAGAGACAGCCACACGGGATTTCTAAATTATGTTAATAATATTTTGCCCAGGCTAACCACTGAATTTGTATATAGTATGGAGTTATTTCAAAATTATATGTTAAACTTAGTTGGGGACGAAAACGTAGGGCACCAGGATCAGCAGCAAATGCCGCAAGGTCGGCTGGAAGATGAATAAATGTTTATTTGCGAAAAGGAAAACGTGTATTTTAAAGTAACATTTTTTTCATTTTTGTTGTAGTTTCATTGTAGAAGATAATAAAATGACAAATTCTCAACAGCGCTTTTTTTTCCCATGCAAAAACCATCCTTCTGGGAGTAATATGTGACCCAGCACGAGTAAATGAGACACGTTGAGGCAAAAATGAAAATTGAGATTTTGATTTCATCATTTAAAGCTTGTTTAGCTTTAAACTCGTGCTGGGTCACATATATGTATCTTATAGTACCTTATAGTGAGGTATAATGCAAACCGACATATGAAGCTCGACCACGGTTGACAACCAGGCACACCGTATAGGCTTTCACATTTAGGTGCATAATTCACCAAAATAAATGGATACAGTCCCCAGTTTTTCGTATACACGACTTTTATACCTTTTTCTGTAAGACCCTATCTAGATGATATTATTTAGGTGCATAATTCACCAAAATTAACTTTAAAATTAAAAAAAGAAACCGAAAAGTAAACCACACCAGGATTCGAACCCACAACCTATGGATATCGAGACAGGAACATTATCCACCAGACTATCGCATATGTCACATGTTCTTCTTGTTTGAAATGTTGAATTGTCTACAATACTGTTACTTATTTAAAAAACAATAAAATATATCCCACCCCATGCATACCTAACATGTGGTACTGCTTTAAAACAGCTGGAGTCTAATTTACAATGCACATGCGCAATATGGACTCAACCACGGCGGTTGAGCTTCATATGTCGGTTTGCTTATATATCTCCTTATAGTGGCGTATTATCTCAATTTTTGTCGGCGGGGAAAAGCAAAACACAAATCGCTATCGATAGCGCCCGCTATCGTCTCAAAAGTCTCCCATTCAGTGGTCTTTTTCCGTTTCCCTTGCGTTGTAGCCGTCGCGGTTGGGCAGAGTTATGGGCGGAGTTGTGGGCGGAGTTAGCAAATACTTACATTTCATTGGCTGCTTTGTGTACGTACCAACGGACGTACGCTTAAAACGCACAAACACTAGTAGAACATATGGTAGAACAGACGCAAACAACTTACGCGCATCATGCCAGTTAAACAAAAAGTCACAGGTCGCCTTTGTTAACGAAAGAGGCCACCCCCCCCCTCCCCCCCCCCTCCCCTTCCCCCTTGGATTTACAAGGGCACTGACAGTACTTTCCCCACCCCACCCTTTCCCATTCCTCTATACCTATACATGTACACTCTCTAGACTATTGTTACCTTACACCCTCCCCTAAAAACATAACCAGAATTCCTGAGAAACAACAACATTCCGCAAGCACAATTACCACAACACAGGAGTGAGAGGAAGGGTGGGGAGAGGGAGGATGGGGGCGGGGGTGAAAACAGCGGTCGGCGCAGTAAACTATTGAAGTTTGAATAGATGCACTGGAGAATATAGTGCACGGGTATAATAACGTGTCATGCTTGGCTGCATGTAATAAATGCCTCATTCTTTGATGTAAATTATTATACCCAGCGCAGGGTTTGACCATGGTTTGAACCGGCTTGCTAAAACAGCATAGAGCTAGCTGAGTGACGGTAGTTAGTTCAGAACCACCGAACATGACGCAGGATACCAAAAATGTGAGTATTCGTAGTTTTACTTTTTGCTAAGATAAATGGTTATGTTTGAGTTCAAAGTATAGCTGCTGTTTTTGGCAATTGATTATACCGTATGTTTCTACTTCCATGACATAATCTCCAAATGGGGCCTATATGATTCTAGGCCCTGTGTGTACTGTGATATAAAATTCAGACTTCTGTAATAATCGGACTCCTTTTACTAATGGTTATAAGGGGCCGTCCAAAGTTTTAAACATTTCAATGGTCGTACAAAGCGTACGAACCTGATATAAATATTCCGTCAAAATAATGTTGGTCTGACATCATTTAAAAATGTTAAGGCGACATGCTCTTGTGAAAACGCCTGTTAAAAATAAACGCTGTCTTTTCTCGGCATCCATGATTGCAAAACTTCGGACAGGTCAGTTAAACGATATTTATTATAACATTATATAATCTACCAATCATGATAATTCAAGCAACTACCAATGATGTATCCTACCTTTAAGAAGATCTATGTGCCTAGTAAGCCGTAGGGTGTGACTGAAAAGATGCCTAGAAAATGAGTTTCGTTTCGACCCCCATGGGTCTACCTTTTGAAGGCATGGTTTCTAGTAGCTATTTAAAATACTATGCTAAAAGTTCTTCAAAAAATATCCAGTCGAACTGTAAATGTAATGGGGCGAGTTGTTTTTTTTCGCCTAGTTTTCATAAATATGTTGCCCGAAAGCCATTTTGCCCCATACTTTTTTTCCTATTTAATGTATATTGACTTAAACGACCTCACCCTGAGCCACGCAGAGTTTAACGGGCTCTTGAATTGTCGCCCTCATCAAACCCTGCGGACATTCGCAGCGATCACTAAACAAGTTGGCCAAACATGATATGAACGTCCACCCCTGGTAAAATGACAATTTCTACCACTATATTTAATTGTATTGGCGTTTACGTAGCTTTTCAGTCTTTTATGTTTCTTATTCTGTATAATATATAATAGCAAGGCTTTATTTCACGTTCTGTACGTTAATTTCTACAATTTTTCCGATTAATTTTAATTTTTACGTAGGAGGATGAACATTTTTGAGAACACCTCAGATGTCTAAGCGAACGGACCAATCGAAATCCGCGTTGGTTGGCATGCCTTTGGCTGTTTTTCGAATCCCAGCTTTGTCTTCGTATCAGGCTTCATTCATACAGTTTAGCAATAGGCTGTAGCCGGCGATAGATCTAAAGCCAGGGTTTGTGAAATGGCCTTGGTCTGTTTGTAACGGTGGCTCTGATTTGGCGCATTATTTTTTGCGCTAATAACCACGGATCTTGCCGTATGTCCGCAGGGCTTTGTGAGCGCTATTAAGTATAGTAGAAAGCGCGTAAAAGCGCTGCGTGGCTGCCCCATATAACATGTACATCACAGGACAACGTTTTTTGTGACAAATATAGCTTTGCAAAACATAACATTGCAAAATGACATTAAAATAAACAGAATCACATAACAATTGATGATTAACAAATAAATGTTCACAATTTGTGGCCCTGTACTCACGTGTTGCTTGCTGTGGTGCACGAGTGATAGTGCCTGACCCACCCTACAGTTTTATTGTACACTGGATCTGTAAACTTACTGGGCATACTGAATTGTCTCTAAACAATTATTGTGATTAAAGTCATTTGAAATGTATGCACAATTTGATTACATTTTTAGTACAATTAGTCAATATTTTCTCAAAAAGGGATATATTCATACTCCATAATGGATGTTTCAGTGTGTAGTTCCAATAGGTTTACACTGGGTTACACTTTTCAATTAGAAAGAGCGTTGAAAATAAATTCAGATAACTAAATGAAAATAATTAAGTGTCAAAAAGAAATGGTCCTGACGTGTCTTAAATATCGTCAACCAGTTCAATCATAACCAGTTCGAGCATAATTCTCAACTTTTCCATTAAAATTAAGTAAGAATTAGAACAAATAAAGAAATCACTGAAGTTAGAACATCATTGTTACAATTTTAACAACCCATGCGATACTTGGCAGATGATGTACATGGCTGGTAGGACGTGCCTCGAACTTTGGGGCTTAGATGGTATGCTGGCACTGGATCTGAGTAAATGCTTCTTTGGAGTTCTGCCATCATCACTGCTTGTTTCTTGATTAGCAACTGCATATCAGGTTGAATCTGGAAAGGAACAAGAGGGGAAAATATCCAATCAGTGATGGATTTTGGAACGATGGTTACGAGAAAAAAATGAAAAAAGGTCAATATAGCCCCACTTGAGATATCATTCGTGCACTTTTGCAATGGTGATGAAGCTGGACTGAAGCATATAAGCAGGGGTTATCCCCCCCCCCACCCCTGTCTGGGCTGTCAAAAATCGGGGTATAGATCTGGTAACCAAGGTAAAATAAACGAATTTTAATTTTAGTTTTGTCTATTCAACATACAATTTTAAGGTACAAAATTCTCTCCAAATTCGATATAGACACAATCTAGGCAGCTGGGGAAGCAGATGAATTCGTTCATTTTGACCTTACTATATTAGTACATAGCCTATACGTGTACATGGCCTACCTGCATCTTTACTGTTTCGGCCTGTCTGACATTGAGTGACAAGACCTCTTGGTTCTTTGCCAATAATATCTACTGATCTAGGCGGCAATATACGGTACCCGATGATGACAGCGAACCCGATAAAGCTCACGAAATAAGTTATTTTGAGTGCACGAAAAAAACTCAAATTATTTCGTAACGGTTATTTTTTTTCGTCATATGTCCCTTTACTAGGGGCTCCATAGAATACCATCGACTCTGAATAAAAACAATCTTTGTAAAAATACTTCCCGACTTCCGAACTAATAATACTCAATAGGCAGTTCATCTTCGCTTGCATGCTGCCTGCCTCTCGTGATTTTTAACAGGAATCGTACGGGAAACAATACGAACCACTTCGGGATTTCTGATTTACATCATCGTGAAAATCATGATTAAAAAAACCAACAGGTCGGCCATCTGACAGTGCGCCCTCAACTGACGTAATGCAGTCAAGTTTCTAAATTGCATATTCATATCCACGATCGACAGACAATTTCGCGACATTTTTGCACGATGAACGTTACATTTTGCGGAGTAGCGATAGGTTTCGGAGTGTTTTTAGAGAGATAATGTTGTAATATTTAAGTATCGACAATGTGAAGCAAAGAAATTTGCCCAAAAGGCAACACAAAAGGAATACATCATTTTTTAACGTTCCCACCTGTGACTGCAAGGTGGTACGGTCGGCGCGCACGGAATTCGAACCCGAAAACGAAGCCGGCGCTCAATTGGTACTATGTTTCCACCGCAATAACCAAGGGAGTATAAAGCGGGGCTCCAGCTCAAATAACACGGATGCGCCGCCCAATCGCGAACAACAAACTCGGCAACAACTCGGCCACCGAGCGAGCAAGGCGGATACAATTAATTTGCGAAGGCTTCGCGTAACGCAGTAGCTGCCGCTTAATCGCGAACAGCCAACAATTCGGCAACCGAGTTACGGTATACGATTTCGGGAAGGCTTCGGCCCGAACTCCGGCGAGGACAATGCAAAAATAACGCAATAGTTTACGCAAAAAGGCCCACACACACACCAACAGGCAATCGAAAAGCGCCATACAATTTCGCGACATTTTAGCACGATCAAAGTTGAAATTGAGGCAATAGCGATATGTTTCGGAGTGTTTTGAGACAGATAATGTTGTAATATTTAAGTATCGACAATGTGAAGCAAAGAAATTTGCTCAAAAGGCAACACGAAAGGAATAAATCATTTTTTAACGTTCCCAAGCTGTGACTGAAAGTTGTCGGCGCGCACGGAATTCGAAGCCGAAAACGAAGCTGGCGCTCAAACTCCGCAATAACCAAGGGAGTACATGTATAAAGCGCGCGGGGCATCAGCTCAAATAACACGGGACGGGCCGCCCAATCGCGAACAACAAACTCGGCACCAACTCGGCCACCGCGCAAGCAAGGCGGATACAATTAATTTGCGAAGGCTTCGCGTAACGCATGTAGCCGCCGCTTAATCGCAAACAGCCAACAATTTGGTAACCGAGTTACGGTAGTACGATTTTGGGAAGGCTTCGGCCCGAACTCCGGGCAAGGACAATGCACAAATAACGCAATAGTTCACGCAAAAAGGCCCACAGACATCAACAGGCAATCGAAAAGCGATTACGCGTTTATCGGTAACGTCCGTTTCTTTTAAATCTCACTTCGGACCAATAACGATTTTAAAAAAAATCTTATTCCCCGGGGGATTCCCCGTCGCGAACGATCCGGCACCCCGCCGCACCGACGCCGGCGGCACACACGCGCGGCGACGAGTCGCCCGACCAAAAGCCAACATGGCGCCAAGATCTTGGCGCGGCCCTGTGTTCCAAGATGGCGGCGCCCAGGGACAATTTAACATCTTTTATACATGTAGTATAGACTAGCAGGATGCCGCGCTTCGCGCGGCACCTGCTAGCTGGGTGAAATCGTAACTTATAGATACACCTTGTTGACGTCTTAAAAACATAATGGATTGTATGACAAACAAATCGCGAAACTTAGCGAGTAGAGTACCAGCTAGAAAGTATTTCGAGCGCACGAAATGTACCATTTTCAGTCACAGTTTTGAAACGTGAAAACAACGATTTATTCCCTTCGTGTCGCCTTGGGCTCATTTTTTTCTTTCACATTGTCAATACTAAAATATTACAACATTGTCTGTATAAAAACACTCCAAAACCTATCGCTATTGCGCACATTTTAACGTTCATCGTGCAAAAATGTTGCTAAATTGTATGTCCATCGTGGATATGAATATGCAATTTAGAAACGTGACTGCGTTACGTTAGTGAGGGCGCACTCTCGAATGGCCGGCCTGTTGTTTCTTTTAATCCTTAATTTTTTTTTATTCACGATGATATAAAACAGAAATCCCAAAGTGGTTAATTTTATTTCCCGTACGATTCCTGTGAAAAATCATGAGAGACGCATACATGAAAACGGCTGACTTTGCACTGTATGCAGTGGCCCATAGTCTAGAACAATATTCCGATTGTGGGCTCTTCGGTCAAAAAAAAAATACTTTACGAAAACAAAAATTGCAGTTGCACCTGATTATATGGATAAATAAAATGAGAAGTGCGTATATATTATCTCCAGTTTTAATGCAGGGTGTTTATCATAAATTGATATCACTGCATACAAATAATCAATTTTTAGCAAGACCCAGTTGACCTCTGCACAATGCAGCTCACAAATATTGTGGCTGTTGTGGCAGTCACGTCATATACCAGTAAGGTACATACTATAAACATCATTGATTAGATACAGCATAATACATGTATATGCATCCTCTCATTTTATGGGATTTCAGGTACTCCGGGTACTCCATATTTGTGTATAAACCAATCAATAGCTACCATGTAACACAGAGCCGTATTGTATAAATTTACTATTAATTTTGGGTTTATTTGCAATTTGTTTGGGTGAATGGGGTTCCAAAAAATTTCAAAAAAACTAATATTGGATCGGGAGCCCAAAAATAGGGTCGGTCGGTAATGAGAACCACATAAAAAGAGCCGTCCTAAAAAACCACCCGGCGAGAGATAAATAATTTTCCAAAGGCCTATTCGATTTTATAACTAAATGATTTAACGACAAAGGACATAATGATCCTATAAAATTCCTATAAAATTCCTATAAAATTGTCAATAAGTACCCTTCTAATCTAATTTGGTATTATAATTTAAATACTAAAATCTGGAAAGTCATGCATGGTCGGGGAACATGCATATTTTCGCCATTTTCCAACTATAGATTGTACATAATGCATTAGCGACTGGTAACATTTGTTTTTCACTAAACGGTTGTTTTCTGCATCTATTGAAATATTATTGGCGTACATCCTGGAGGCTGCCTGTCGGCATGGCTGTCTGTCGGCATGACTTTGCACTGTATGCAGTGGCCCGTGGTCTATTTTTAAAAAAATAGCAAGTTCTCTATTTGAGCAAGTAATACTTTTAATCGAAAATTTTCTGATTGATGTACAACTTTTTAAAACATGAAACAAACCTTTAATTACGACACATTTGAAAAGCATCATGGAATGACAAACAAGCAAGTTTATACACACACCCAGCTGGTACTCAGTGTACTCCCTAAGTTTCGCGGTTTGTTTGTCAGATCATGGAGCTATAAAGAGAAGGACCCACCGCAATTTCCAAGGCAATTATCCGCCAATAATAGTAAAGCATGGAGCTATTGTCTGGCCCACCGCAACCCTATATAATTCCCCCTGCTGTGCAAACAGATTAACGACCAAGATAAGCATCGCTGGGTCTTAGTATGCGGACGCCCATGCCGCACGCCCATGCCGCACGTCCGTGCATAAAACCCGATTGCAGTTTATTTTATTAAAGTAGTGAACGCTGAAACAATTTAATTATCACATGCGCAGTAGCTTCGGGTGTTTTTTTGAATGCGCCATTTTTATTTCTGCATTCTGTATAAAAAATGGATTTTGCCAGACTTTTTCGTTTCAAAATTTGACCATCTGTTGCCATCAAGTTATTTATCAAATCATCCTTAGAAAACTGGGGATTTATTTTATTAATATTAATTTTTTTTCAAACTTCCAAAAGATCAAACTTGTACAGGGTGTTGTGGATGATTTTCCCTGTCCGTTCATAGGGCTATAGTGTACGATGGTGTACGTAATTTTTACGTTCCAAAAAACATCGTTCATTTTCGCTTAAATCGTTAAATCCGAGTCGGTGTAGTACTCTTGCTTTGTGTACGCCGCTCGCTTTTTGCCAAAAATGCGCATTGTGCAGATCAGCTCCACGCATCTCATAATGCTTTCTTTGCAGTTGCAAGGCCGTGCACGTAACGGCTGGTTTGCTGTTGATCCATAGAGCTATAATAAATTTAATATAGCTCTATGGGTTAATCCTAACAAATTTAACGAGCGCGGCGTGAGAGTTGGTTTGTTTGATGTCCGGATCGTTCGACCTCCTTCTCTTTATAGCTCCATGGACCGACCAACCGATATAGTTAACAGAGAGGTGAACTATGTTTCGAAGGCCGGTTGTAGTTCAAATCGGGCTATTTATATTGTTTTCTTTGCCAAATGTTCTTGTGGAATATTTAAACCGTAGAGCAAGATAAAGGGAAAACCGGGTTACATACCTATATAGGTGCCTTGAAAAATACAACACGAATCGAGGCTACACGAGATATATTCACTCCCGTTGTATAATGTAGGTACATGTACATGTAAAATGCATTTACGCTTTCAAACGGTGGACGTTGAGCAACATTGAGGGCAATAGTCCACTAAAATGTTCGCTGTTGAAATTCATGTTTCACCCGTGACGTCATCCTATTGTCTTATTTCACAAATGGCGTTGGAGACAACAACGTTAAGCGCGAGGACCTGTAAATGACATAAATTAGCATATCATTTCACTACACATAATGTATATAAATATTGATGACCTTTCGCTCGAAAACAGTGCGCAATTTGAGCAATGGCAAAAACCACTTTTTAAAGCCGCCCGGTCGGAATTAGGCATGTCAATGCGAACAAACACATTTATTCGTTAGAGTACATTATATTCCTTCAAAAGTCGTTCGGAAAAAGAAAACCGAAATTTGGAAGAAGCACGAACACGTACACATTTAATTTGAGTATCTGTCGAGTTACACACGCCAGGTGATCGGGTTTCATAAACATCCGTCGTGTCGTTTGTATAGAACAAATATGTAATCGATATCAAGGGAATACAAGTGTGAATGGCCTGGGGCCAATTTCACGGAGCTGCTAAGCACACAACTTTGCTTAGCATGAAAGTTTGTCCTTGGTAAAAACAAGGTTATACAGACCAACTTTTCACATGATCTTTATTGTTTTTGATTGATAATTAGAGCTTTTTTGCTTAGCATGAAAAATACTTAGAATTTTGGCTGATAACTTGTTTTTAATGAGCAAGACTTTTTTGTGCTAAGCAAATTTGTGTGCTTAGCAGCTCCGTGAAATTGGCCCCTGGTTTTAAACAGAGCTTGCTACAGCTTTGAATTCATTCTGTGCGCAGACATTTTGAACTAATATGCGTGCAAGTAGAACATAATACAAATAGATGGATTGAATTTTAAAAGTGTGATCTAAATGCAACGCGCGTGCAAGTAGAACATATGGTAGAACAGACGCAAACAACTTACGCGCATCATGCCAGTTAAACAAAAAGTCACAGGTCGCCTTTGTTAACGAAAGAGGCCACCCCCCCCCTCCCCCCTCCCCCCTCCCCCCCTCCCCCTCCCCCCTCCACCCCCCTCCCCCCCTCCCCCCCCTCCACCCCTCCCCCCCCCCTCCCCCCTCTCCCCCCTCCCACCCTCCCCCCTCCCCCCTTCCCCATCCCCCCCTTCCCCCTCCCTCCTCCCCTCCCCCCTCCCCCCTCCCCCCTCCCCCTCCCCTTCCCCCCCTCCCCTTCCCCCCTCCCCTTCCCCCTTGGATTTACAAGGGCACTGACAGTACTTTCCCCACCCCACCCTTTCCCATTCCTCTATACCTATACATGTACACTCTCTAGACTATTGTTACCTTACACCCTCCCCTAAAAACATAACCAGAATTCCTGAGAAACAACAACATTCCGCAAGCACAATTACCACAACACAGGAGTGAGAGGGAGGTTGGGGAGAGGTCGGCGGTCGGCGCAGTAAACTATTGAAGTTTGAATAGATGCACTGGAGAATATAGTGCGCGGGTATAATAACGTGTCATGCTTGGCTGCATGTAATAAATGCCTCATTCTTTGATGTAAATTATTATACCCAGCGCAGGGTTTGACCATGGTTTGAACCGGCTTGCTAAAACAGCATAGAGCTAGCTGAGTGACGGTAGTTGGTTCAGAACCACCGAACATGACGCAGGATACCAAAAATGTGAGTATTCTTAGTTTTAGTTTTTGCTAAGATAAATGGTTATGTTTGAGTTCAAAGTATAGCTGCTGTTTTTGGCAATTGATTATACCGTATGTTTCTACTTCCATGACATAATCTCCAAATGGGGCCTATATGATTCTAGGCCCTGTGTGTACTGTGATATAAAATTCAGACTTCTGTAAAAATCGGACTCCTTTTACTAATGGTTAAGGGGCCGTCCAAAGTTTTAAACATTTCAATGGTCGTATAAAGCGTACGAACCTGATATAAATATTCCGTCAAAATAATGTTGGTCTGACATCATTTAAAAATGTTAAGGCGACATGCTCTTGTGAAAACGCCTGTTAAAAATAAACGCTGTCTTTTCTCGGCATCCATGATTGCAAAACTTCGGACAGGTCAGTTAAACGGTATTTATTATAACATTATATAACCCCGCTAAATCTACCCAATCATGATAATTCAAGCAACTACCAACGATGTATCCTACCTTTAAGAAGATCTATGTGCCTAGTAAGTCGTAGGGTGTGACTGAAAAGATGCCTAGAAAATGAGTTTCGTTTCGACCCCCGTGGGTCTACCTTTTGAAGGCATGGTTTCTAGTAGCTATTTATTATACTATGCTAAAAGTTCTCCAAAAAATATCCAGTCGAACTGTAAATGTAATGGGGCGAGTTGTTTTTTTTCGCCTAGTTTTCATAAATGCCCGAAAGCCATTTTGCCCCATACTTTTTTTCCTATTTAATGTATATTGACTTAAACGAACTCACCCTGAGCCACGCAGAGTTTAACGGGCTCTTGAATTGTCGCCCTCATCAAACCCTGCGGACATTCGCAGCGATCACTAAACAAGTTGGCCAAACATGATATGAACGTCCACCCCTGGTAAAATGACAATTTCTACCACTATATTTAATTGTATTGGCGTTTACGTAGCTTTTCAGTCTTTTATGTTTCTTATTCTGTATAATATATAATAGCAAGGCTTTATTTCACGTTCTGTACGTTAATTTCTACAATTTTTCCGATTAATTTTAATTTTTACGTAGGAGGATGAACATTTTTGAGAACACCTCAGATGTCTAAGCGAACGGACCAATCGAAATCCGCGTTGGTTGGCATGCCTTTGGCTGTTTTTCGAATCCCAGCTTTGTCTTCGTATCAGGCTTCATTCATACAGTTTAGCAATAGGCTGTAGCCGGCGATGGATCTAAAGCCAGGGTTTGTGAAATGGCCTTGGTCTGTTTGTAACGGAGGCTCTGATTTGGCGCATTATTTTTTGTGCTAATAACCACGGATCTTGCCGTATGTCCGCAGGGCTTTGTGAGCGCTATTAAGTATTAGTAGAAAGCGCGTAAAAGCGCTGCGTGGCTGCCCCATATAACATGTACATCACAGGACAACGTTTTTTGTGACAAATGTAGCTTTGCAAAACATAACATTGCAAAATGACATTAAAATAAACAGAATCACATAACAATTGATGATTAACAAATAAATGTTCACAATTTGTGGCCCTGTACTCACGTGTTGCTTGCTGTGGTGCACGAGTGATAGTGCCTGACCCACCCTACAGTTTTATTGTACACTGGATCTGTAAACTTACTGGGCATACTGAATTGTCTCTAAACAATTATTGTGATTAAAGTCAATGTTGCAATAACATTTGAAATGACAGAAAGAGTGAATTGTATGCACAATTTGATTACATTTGTGTGAATGCCAATTTTTAGTTTAATTAGTCAATATTTTCTCAAAAAGGGATGTTTCAGTGTGTAGTTCCATTAGGTTTAGACTGGGTTACACTTTTCAATTAGAAAGAGCGTTGAAAATAAATTCAGATAACTAAATGAAAATAATTAAAAGTGTCAAAAAGAAATGGTCCTGACGTGTCTTAAATATCGTCAACCAGTTCAATCATAACCAGTTCGAGCATAATTCTCAACTTTTCCATGAAAATTAACTAAGAATTAGAACAAATAAAGAAATCACTGAAGTTAGAACATCATTGTTACAATTTTAACAACCCATGCGATACTTGGCAGATGATGTACATGGCTGGTAGGACGTGCCTCGAACTTTGGGGCTTAGATGGTAGGCTGGCACTGGATCTGAGTAAATGCTTCTTTGGAGTTCTGCCATCATCACTGCTTGTTTCTTGATTAGCAACTGCATATCAGGTTGAATCTGGAAAGAAACAAGAGGGGAAAATATCCAATCAGTGATGGATTTTGGAACGATGGTTACGAGAAAAAAATGAAAAAAGGTCAATATAACCCCACTTGAGATATCATTCGTGCACTTTTGCAATGGTGATGAAGCTGGACTGAAGCATATAAGCAGGGGTTATTCCCCCCCCCCCCACCCCTGTCTGGGCTGTCAAAAATCGGGGTATAGATCTGGTAACCAAGGTAAAATAAACGAATTTTAATTTTAGTTTTGTCTATTCAACATACAATTTTAAGGTACAAAATTCTCTCCAAATTCGATATAGACACAATCTAGGCAGCTGGGGAAGCAGATGAATTCGTTCATTTTGACCTTACTATATTAGTACATAGCCTATACGTGTACATGGCCTACCTGCATCTTTACTGTTTCGGCCTGTCTGACATTGAGTGACAAGACCTCTTGGTTCTTTGCCAATAATATCTACTGATCTAGGCGGCAATATACGGTACCCGATGATGACAGCGAACCCGATAAAGCTCACGAAATAAGTTATTTTGAGTGCACGAAATAAAAAAACTCAAATTATTTCGTAACGGTGATTTTTATTCGTCATATGTCCCTTTAGGGGCTCCGTAGAATACCATCGACTCTGAATAAAAACAATCTTTGTAAAAATACTTCCCGATTTCCGAACTAATAATACTCAATAGGCAGTCCATCTTCGCTTGCATGCTGCCTGCGTCTCGTGATTTTTAACAGGAATCGTACGGGAAACAATATGAACCACTTGGTTGGCGCATTTTTCATCTTTTATAGTATAGAAGATGATGATCTGTCCATGTGTAGAGGTCAGCGGCTGTGATGCACACACTGGAGATAAGAAAACACCATCAAATAAACGTCGTTAATTGTCCAATTACAAAATGGCAACAAGGCTACGACTATTGCGCAGTCGTGACATGGGCGACGCCATGATTGTTTTGATTTGCAATGATACAATGGCCGTCATTTCAACCTAATATGACGCGCTAGCGTAATACGACCACAAACGAATGCTCCATCGCTGTTGATAATTTAGTGCCGATATCGGTCGATAATTACTCAAATTCGACAGGCGTTTTTTGTGGAGAACTGTTTTGAATCACAATCTTCAGACAAAACTATGTCCAAAACCAAAGAGTTCTCTTAGACCCAGGGGGTCGAAATGGAATGAAAAGCAAAACATGGACACCGTACGGCCAATAGTCTTCTTAGTGAAGTTTGCTATAATTATACAGTTCAGGTTAAAGGTATATAGGATACACCATTGGTAAATGGGTGTATTTGGGGGTTGTATTTTATACTACGTTTAACAAACATGTCCAAAATTTTACAATAATGGCCGCCGAGAAAAAAAAAGCAAGAAAAACGGCTTTCGTTTTTAAATGGCGTCAGGCAGTTGTTCTTCTTGTTATTGTTTTTTTTCTTCGCGATCGCCGTTCGGCGATAGGGAATGTTTTATAATATTCAATTGTTAGAACAATGACAGGATATCTAGTGCAATCATTTTGCTGGATTCCTAGAATCAATATTTACTTTCAAATAAGTAAGGTATTTCTTGTTAATTAGGTAGTAATTTGTTCTTCTTCAATATCTGCAAATGATCTATCCTACCTTTAAGTGCTGTGAGATTAGTGTAGCAGGGTATAAATATTATTGGTGTTGTGTTTTTAAGATTCACCTAACAACTACATCTATTTGTAACTTATTTTTCAATCTACATATAGGGCCGTAGGAATACAAAGGGGAGCAATGCCACCCCTCTCGAACGACTGCCGTCCTCCGATTCGACGAGTAAAGATGAGGACGTCGCAGGGACTGTTCAACTGAAGAGGGAGATGGGTTTAATCCGAGCGGTAGCGATCGTCGTAAGTGGAATGATCGGTTCAGGGATCTTCATCTCACCGCAGGGGATATTACGAGGAGCTAACAGCGTAGGAATGAGTCTCGTCATCTGGACCGTATGCGCTGTCGTGTCCCTTCTGGGTGAGAGTTTTATCATTATTTTTTAAGAATAGGCCTAACAATAACCATTTGCGCAGATTCCACAGTAATTATGTTCAAATGCGCAACGGTTTATCCTTCCATTGTCATTGCATTGTGGGGATATAATGCATAAACACCCATCAAACCCCAAGAACTGATAATTGGTGTTTCGATTAGAAAGGAAAACAAAAATATTGTAACGCGAAAGACAGCTAGGCGCTAGACAGCTCGATGTGTATGCAGACAATGAGTAAATACCACCACTCGTATGCACTATATCGCTCTGTAAATAAAACCACTGGCCGCCATATTGCTAAAGGCAAAATAACCAGTCGCCAAAAGTCGTGTTCCCCTTGTAGACTAGTGTCCCTGTTGACGTACCGCGGCGGTGATGTAAAACTACCAGGCTTAAAAGTGGTCGCGGAAAGTTCCGCTCAGCTGCTGAAAACTCCAATGGGAACAGCCTCGCCCTGTAGAAGTACCGCGACCTTGCGTAAACTGCTTTGTCTCTACGTCAAAATGTGACTGTGCACACCGCCCACAGTGTGTGGCATTCTGCCAGTCTTGCACGTATACAAGGTTGGGGTGTGCTAGGGTGGATTGGGGAATGGAGCAGCTCCATTCCCACTGAAGTATCCCATCTCCTAGATCTGCGTCTCAACACTCACCAACATTCACCTCTCTTAGCCAAAAGGTGTCGGCGAGTTTCTGGCGCCATTATACTTGGTTGTCGGTCTACCTTGGAGAAGGACAACTCTGATCCCAACCCGTGCAGAAGGAGCTCATTGGCCTTGGCTATAGGCGTTCCCCTAAGCAAAGACAAACTCTGATCTGAAATCAATGTGGTGCCTGCGTGATGGCGACTTCTCGACAAATTGATATTGACAAGGTTCTGCAGCGTTGTGGACATTGTGCATCCGTTCATCCACTCTAAACATCATCTGCTCACGTTTCCACATCGCTTTTCTGACCTTCTAGAACTTAGGCTTATTAGCTACCGATTTTCATGCTGTCTCTGTCTTCACCCATTTCAAAATGGTCGGACCAGTTCTCCACCACGCTTCATTTCGTTTCGCGACAGCCTATGCGTCGTCTTTTAACGGTCACTCGCTAAAGTCCTGCACGTACTAGGCGGGCTCGGAAAGATGGCCGTCAGAACCTGAGATGGAACAGCAGTTTCCTTCGATAGCGACCGACGGTCGACTGAGTATAGGCCATAATTAGGACCCGCGCTGCATGCTGGACTCGTAGGAGGAGCCTAGAAAAGGTGGCCTAAACATCACCTGTTCCTCTTTCTCTGGGCGGATCGCCGCGTTTCTTCAGAGTGTCACACCCTGCGGCCGAAATAGAAAAGGGAAAAAAGAATGAAAAGGTGACGGCATTGATTGTCGCAAAGTGGAACGTTTGCATATTTCTTGACACCGCCGACAACAGTCGTCGGCGCCACACCGCTTTGGTCGCCGCTGAAGGCTCGCTTGCGAAAGTCGGTAAAGGATACACATTCTTCTTCCACGGCATCGTCTATGCGCGTCCATGGCATCGGTTATGCCATCCGCACCTTGCTGCTGTCGTCGCTCCCCGAATCACCGGTTATCGTCAGCGCCTGATGACGGCTTCGTATCCCGATGACGGCTTCGTATCCCGATGACGGCTTCGTATCCCGATGACTGCTTCGTATCCCGATGACGGCTTCGTATCCCGCGAAGCCCACACGGCGTTGGATCCAGGGGCCCGCTTTAGGGCCCCTGAAAATTTTAGATTCTAGATGCTCTGTGGTGCAATCTGAAGCATTTCCTGGCCACTTTCCCCTGACTTTTTGAGCCGAAAATGCGTGCACGGGAAACGTTTCCGACGCTGCCACTATGGTAGTTAATGGTACTCTCGGCCCAAAACGAGACAATTTTAATGCAGCAGCGAATAAACCTAGCAGTAATGTACTAAGTGAATAGGCATAATGTGTACACATGTACGTACACCAAATTGTATGTACATGTATATACACAAATGTATTGACAATGTACACTGTACAAAGACTGACGTCGGCTGCACAGTATACAAAGACTGTATGCATATTTGCGGCGTGTTTTGTCTACCAAAGTACCAATGTTTATAATGCTTTCATTGGCCAAAAATGTGTCCACAGAACCGATGATTCACTCTCTATCTTCAACCATACTTTTTTTTGGTTCGTTTTTTGTTTGTTCACTCAAGAAAAAAAAGGATCCGGCCCTTTGGACCCCCCCCCGTATCCGCCCATGGATTTATTGTACAAACCTTCTCTGCTTACTATTAAACGACTAAAAAATGAAACCATGTTTTGATAAGGTTATTGTAGATTAATTACAAGGGATATGTTGAAAAATATGTTCCTATGCATATAATATAGTATAAAGTTAATAGCTACTGATTCACTTGTTTTTCATGTAACCTACTTAAACTAATATACCCAGCACGATATGTGGCAGAGGGGTACCCCCCTATTATCCCTATACCTTATACACACTCAACACTATTGTAACCTAACCCATCCCCCTTGAAACCTAAAAGGAATTCCTGAGATTCCGGGAACACAATGGTCAACACAAAAGAGGGGGGGGGGGGGGGGGGGGGGGGGGGGGTTTCTCTGCCACATATCGTGCTTCATATGTAAACTAAAGCGTGCATGGGTCCATTCTGTGTGTTGTACTTAAAATCACTGACCTCTACACCTGGAAGGACCATTGTCCATATTCTGCTGTGCTAACGCTTGAAGTCCGAGTCGGCGCGAACTGAAAGTGCAACATGTGTATTGAAAAACTGTGTATTGAAAAACTGTGTTGAAAAACTATGTATTGAAATCACTGACCTCTACACCTGGACGGACCATTGTCCATATTCTGCTGTGCTAACGCTTGAAGTCGGCGCGAACTGGAAGTGCAACATGGCGGACCCAAGACGTCACTTCTGTGAGCCAATGAAATGTCCAGGTGTAGCGGTCAGTGGATTTACTCGGTACATTTTGTATTTATAAACATTATGTCATACGTACCGTACCCACTGAACTCTACACCTGGACATTTCATTGGCTCACAGAGTGACGTCGTGTGTCCGCCATTAGCCTCTGTCATGAATTGACGAATCAACCGAAGAGGGCGTTTTGCGGAAATTTGTCAATAATGCTTCCGAGCTCACGCGTAAGACCAACGGTTAGCTATACCATGAAGGAAGGAAAACAGATAGTTAGTGAAGTGCGGGGAAATACTTAATACAAAAATGGCCAATCATAAAACTAGATTTGCTTTCTGACACTTGAAGTGTATTTATGCTCCTCAGAAAACCGGTTAGGCCCAACATTTTAACTAATTAGTGCCTACAATTTGTTTTGTTCAGTGGCACTTAACTGAAGCTTTATTTGAATGCCATACAGTAATTATTTTCTGGGGCCAATTCATACAAGCAATATTCTTTTTGCATTTTGTATTTTGTTTTGGGACCTCAAATGTAAATTTGGGGCTTTACACACAAGCACTTTTTGGCAACATTGCTTTTTGCATGAGGAAAGTCGGCCCAACATTAACTGTTTATAAACAATGTAAACGTCGAATTACGTACAGCTAGCTACGCACGTACATGTACATGTAAACGTATAGCGCAGCACACTTTCACCAACTGGTCATTTGTTCAGTCACTGTTTCTCTCTCTTTCGTAATTTTACGGTTTTGGATGACATTCAGCCTTATGCCTGCGGTTTATTCTTCCGAAATAGCCACAGCATTTACAGCTCCGTCGTAAGCCATAAAGTTCTGACATTGACGACACATGTGTCGCTGCATGTTGTTAAGCGCCGCCATTTTGACAATTTTCCGCGCGTTGACCTCTGAGAAAGGTCATGACAGAGGCTAATGTTGCACTTCCAGTTCGCGACGACTTCAAGTGTGAAACAATGATGATATGTCCATGTGTAGAGGTCAGTGATTGAAATGGCCTCACGACAGGTTCTGGATGTAATCCAACTTGGTGGAATGACCCATCTGTTATTCTCTCCAATATCAGGTGCCTTGTGCTACGCTGAGCTAGGAACCGTCCTCCCACGAGCGGGTGGTACCTATCAGTACATTCTACACGCCTACGGCGACCTACCTGGATTTTTGGTGTCGTGGGCTACCGTAGTCATCCTGAAACCAGCCAGCGCTGCGCTGGTTTCCATTACTCTCGGTACCTATATATCCGATTACGTCATTCCTGGCGACTGCCCACCTCCGAACGAAGCTATACAACTCTTCGCTATCTTGTCAGTCAGTGAGTACAGGACACTTCAATCAATAACTTTAACAAGGAATTTTAGTCCAGGTGCTGTTTTGGGTGTTAACGTTCATATACACGACAGACATCGACATTTGTTACTACCAAATCATTAAGAAAAATCTTTATTTGAAAGTAAATATAATGATTCTAGGCATCCATCCAAATATTTGCGCTAGATGTCATTGTTCAGAAAATTTGAATTTTATATAAAAAAAATACACGATTGCCGGACAGAAATCGCGAAAAATAACATAAATATACAATGAGCAACTAACTCGGCATGCATGATTGTAAAACTTCGGACAGGTCAGTTACACAATATTTACTAAGGGAATAGAAATGTGATTGGTCGATTTTAAACAAGTATGTTTAAAACTGGCTCATGGGCCTTGGGCCGATTTCGAGAAACGCTGAGACGCGTCTTAGGAAGAGTAACTCGTCCTAACTCGAAGGATCGATTTCAGAAAAGTTAAGACGCGTTCAATCCGTCCTAACTTCCATAGCGGCGCGGCTGAACTCGTCTTAACTCAAGATCGGTCCGAGGGTCATCTTATATAATTAATGCGTACGTTAATTTGTATATCGTTTCCTTTCAACGACTGTTTCCTCTATAGCAATACAAACAAACATGAAACAGCCATCAAATTGGTAGTTGAGATGCGTCTTTCATAAGTTGAGTTCAGTGAAATCGATCTTAGAACACGTCTTAGCCAAGATCGACCTTTGAGCTGGGATTTGTCCCAAGTCCTAAGATGAGTCCTAAGATAAGACGAGTTTCGTGAAATCGGCCCTGGTCCGCGCGTCCAAGCTGTGTCAATGAAAAGACTGCTTTGATTTCGAACAAGAATGTGAATTAGATTTAGGAATGCATTCAGTAAGAAGCAATACAACCATAACATGACCATCCTGAGCCACGCAGAGTTTAACAGGCTTTTGATTTGTCGCCCTTAAACCTGCGGACTTTCGCAGCGATCACTAAACAAGTTGGCCAATACATGATATGAACGTCCACCCCTGGTAAAATGACAATTTCTACCACTATAATTAATTGTATTGGCGTTTACGTAGCTTTTCAGTCTTTTATGTTTCTTATTCTGTATAATATATAATAGCAAGGCTTTATTTCACGTTCTGTACGTTTCGTACGTTTCTACAATTTTTCCGATTAATTGAAATTTTTACGTGGAGGATGAACATTTGTGAGAACACCTCGGATGTTAAAGCGAATGGACCAATAGAACTGCGCGTTGGTTCGCATGCCTTTGGCTGTTTTTCAAACCCCAGCTTTGTCTTCGTCTCAGGCTTCATTTATACAGTTTAGCAATAGGCTGAAGCTGGAACGGATCCAAAGCTAGGGTTTGGGGAATGGCCTTGGTCTGTTTGTAACGGAGGCTCTGATTGGGCACATGATTTTTTGCGCTAATAACCACGGATCTGGCCGAATGTTCGCAGGGGTTTGAGCGCTATTACTAGAAAGCGCGTAAAAGCGCTGCGTGGCTCAGGATGAAACATGACTTATGCGCAAAAACAAGTGGACGTGCCTCCAAATGGAATTTTAGAAATCGGAAATGCTGCCAAGAAAATTGGAAATCAGGGTTGTCTATTAGTTCTGCTAATTAATGGCTTAGTCCTAAATAACGGTTCCGAAAAAAATGTTAAATTTGTTGGTGTCCTGGTTACGCCTGACTTGTTTTCATTTCCCACATATCCCATGCAAGTGTCAATGAAATTGACTTCTGGCTTTTAGGTTAAATTGCTTTATGTAATCGCTATTGGAAATAGAAGACATAAACAACAATTGTCCTTAATAAAAACAAAAAATGCAAGTCAGACATAAACGGGACACGGACAAAATGGACCTCTTATTGATGGACATACCCTGGTGGGAGTTTGTAATCTGTAGTCGGGGGCCTTAAGAGAGTCGTCAAAGTAAAATCCAAATTCTTCCAAATACGCTAATTTGTCTCCCAAAGTGCCTAAGTTCTTAGGTAATAAGGAGACGGTGGCACTAAGGGAGACATTTCAGTGTCTCCCTAAAGTGTCTAGCTATCCTAAAAAACGATATTTGGGAGTTATTGTTGCTATAGAACGACAGATTTTGGTCTATATACATAGCATAAATCTCAGATGTCAGAAAAAAAGGTTAGGGTAAACAAGTTAGGACTGTTTTAGGTTTGTGTACATCTCTATGGATTGTCTCCCCAAGTGCCTATTTGGAGGTATATTAATTTCTAATAGCAGAACACTTTATGTGTTTTTTTGTTGTTAACGCGTGTCGCGACTTTAGAAAGCTTTGAGCTAGCTACGTACCAAGTTTTAATGTTTTACCCAATGTTTGGATGTCCTCAACAGTGACCATGATGTTCGTCAACTGTATCAGCGTTCGTTATTCTAGTGGAGTAGTCGTCATTTTGACCGTTGCCAAAGTTGTAGCTCTAATAATCATTATTGCTGCAGGCATTGTGCAACTATTTCGAGGTAAAATTTTACAACGTTTACGGTTCATTATCGAGGGGCAGGTGCGGATTCTGGGGTCCGGACCCCACATGTTTTATTTATTATTTGTAAAAAAAATTTTTTTAAAAGTTTTGTTTAGTATGTTGGACACTAGTGGCTGCATCATTTGGCCACCAGTATTGCGTATAATCAGCAGCCTAAAGTCTAAAGGTAGCCTAAAGTGTAAACAATAACAACCAACAACAGGAACAAGATATAATAAGAAAAATAGGCTCATAATGTGCCAGAATGCACCTCAGAGCTTCTACTGTAAAAAGAAAATTTCGGGGGAGAGCCCCCCCCCCCCCCCCCCCCCCCCCCGCCCGCCCGCGATAATTTTTTCTGCAGGTAGGTTGGTACATTAGCCAATCAGAACACAGATGGTGTTGGCGTCATCGATGATGTTAGACAACCCCTAACCTATAACTTCTAACCCTAACCCTAACCCTAACCCCTAACTCTAGTTAGATCCCAGACAACTCTAACATCATCGATGACGTCAACATCATCTGTGTTCTGATTGGCTAATAAATGTACACTATGTACCAACCTACCTGCAAAAACAATTATCGCCCCCCGCCCACGGCTAGGACCCCACATTCATAAATTCCTGCATCCGTCCCTGAGGGGGAATAAATTATGTGCTTGAAAAATACGTTTTTAACGGGTTACTACCCGATGTGGCACAGAACGCAGCGCAGACTGTAGGGATAAAAGGGCACAAATATTGTTTGTCAGCCCTAGGGAGGCCTATCTTGTGGGGTGAGTAATAATCACAGCAAAGACAATGGGTCGCATTAATACACAAATAAAAACTAACAAATGTTAGGAAGTTTTAAGCAAAATCTTACAAAGAATTAATTTGGAGTAAAGCATTAGCAAAAAGCAAATGATTGAAATCGTATAAATACAAGTTACGTAAAAAAATACAAAAATATATAGGTAAAACCATAAAATATAAACAATTTGAAAAAGTTATCAAAGACCAAAGTTACCCCGTTTACTCCGTTTTAAGCATTCCCCGTAGACCTTGTACACAACATTTCTTGTGAAGACATCCTAACCCATTGGATTTTCTTGTTCATCTGTATCATGATACGTTATTCCCTTTTGTTTCAATTTTCACAGTTTTCTTTTCACAATCGCCTATTTGTATTTTTTTTTAATTTTTCCCAAATGTTTCCTATTTTTTGGCGTTCGCCCTGTGTACTCTATCAAAATGACCCCCCCCCCAACAAAAAAAATGGTGCAAGTGGAACTTAGGCCAAATGTGTAGTCTTTCTGAGTTTGTAGCTTTTTGAGAGCAATATATAACGTTAGGATTACAGATGTGTTCTACATGCACGTATTATTCTTTTCGTACATTACGTTATGTGGACACTTCATAGGGTTCGTGTGCTAAGGGAAATTTCTCTAAAGTCAAACTCAGAAAATTATTTCGACCTACAATGTTCAACATCACCCTAATGTGTCGTCTTCTCCATTTTCGTTCATACCCTAACCCAATTCTACCTCTAGACCCCTTTATTGGAGACCCAACATGCTACGAGTACAGGGAAATGTCCCCACTACTCGTTTTGTTGTTGTTTTTTCAAACAAAAGAACCTGTCTTTACAACTAGGTGTATGCTAGAACCAGTTTTAGAACACCCTGTATTTAAAGGGCTGCGCTATTATGCATGCAGGAACAGCTATATGGAAAAGAGGCAATTGTATTTGTAAACATCGTTTCTTGTTTTGTTGTTGTAAAATCAGGGAACACACAGTATCTGAACCCAGAAGTATCATTCCAAGGATCTACCACGCAGATCCTAGGTTACGGTACGGCACTGTACTATGGTTTCTGGGCGTATGTGGGTTGGTAAGTAAGGGAGGACGTAATTCACTTATCTCCTAGATTAATTGAATAATCCGAATACATAAACAAAATAGCAACTGCTTTTTCTAGGCTTATTTTATACATACAAATAAGACATTTTGCTAATTAGCAAAAGCTAATCTACTTTTAAGCAAAAATAAATTTGCTTGTTTCTTGGAAGCAAATGCTTCCCAGAACAGCGATTGCTTAAAATGTACTACATACGATCTAGCCTTTTGTCAAGGCCTTCGTGGCTGCGATCCCAAGCGACTGGAACGGGAGACCACGCGCGCGAGTCGAGTGGCGAAGTCACGAGGGTCTTTTCCAACTTGTTTGCGTTGTTTTTTATGCATTATTCATAGAGTATGAAACGTGCATTATTCATAACTTGTATGCAAACAAGTAAAGTGCTGAACGATTAACCAATCATAATGTGTTAATGTATGCTGATCCGCTGACCCCGTCGCTTCTGATTGGTTTGGACTTTTTCTACCGTTTGGGTAGCAAAGATCGAGATTATAAAGAAACACATAAGAAACCGCAAACAAGTTGGAAAAGACCCTCGTGGCTTCGCCACTCGCGTGCGTGCTCTCCCCTCCCAGTCGCTTGGGATCGCGGCTCTAAGAAGCTGGCCAAGCCACGAAGGCCTTGACAAAAGGCTACATACGAATAAGCTTTTGCTTTTGTCATTGAGCAATTAGTTGTATGGTTTCAACTTCTAGAGCTCTTATTGCTTATCGGACAAGGTCGACCGTTACCACCGTGTGCCCTCACTTTTTTGTCTTTGCTGCCTGATCGTTGCATGGAGGTGACACTTCCTTCGGTTCAAGACGGGTGACAAAGAAGACGGCAAGCCGAGCGAAAACATCGATCGGCGCATGCGCAAAACCGAACATGTCTCCGTCCTGGGCCCAATTTCTTGGCTCTGCTTACCGTTAGCAAAAAATCCCTACACTGTTAGAACGTTGGGCAAAAAATTGCCCAACTTATTGCCCAACGTTGGTACAATAGTCAACATGTACATCTATTGGGCAATTATTACCCAATGGTCGTTGAGCAACGTCTTTACTAAATAATTAGGCAAACGACTTACTCAAAAGTTGGTTATTTACTTCTGCCCAACCATTGGTTAGGATAGTATGTCCAAGGGTTGGTAATTATAGGTTTCCCATTTATTTGACAGTAACAGTTACCCAATTGTTGACTAATCATTGTTCTCATTTGTTGGTCAAAAGTTCGGAACGGCTACTCAGCAGTTGAGATCTGGCTATACAATAATTGGGCTAATTATGACCACATGTTGGTAAATCTCGTTCATTTCTATGATTTGTTGGGCACAAATCCATTGCAAAAGCTCAATTGTTGGGACTGGATCTAACCATAAAATGGGAATTTTTTCCCCAACGGTTGAGTAATAAATGTCTTCAGAAAAAAGTTTTGTTTCTCCCTCTTTTTTATTAACATAAAACAAATAATGTTGCACTTCCAGTTAAAACAAATAAACTAAAATTTACAAATGGCACATTTTTGTTCTTCTATATTGCTTTTTCTACTTGTCATCAAAACATTTACAGGTTCTTGCAAATAAAGAGAAAACAAAGAGAAAAGTGAAAAGAACTAAGAAGATAGCATGTTTTCAAACAAACACGGTTGCTTTGAAACAAAGCTGTAACATATATTTCTCCTCGACTTGCAAAGTTTCTTACAAAGTGAAAAAAACCAACAGGAAAAGCATAATTTTTGTTTTCCCCCCAAAATAGCAAAATCTCCATCTCGTAAAAACCTTAATAACTTCTTTAACAGAACAGAACTTTGCTTTGAAACAAATACGCTATTTTCTTTGTTTTGTTATTATTTGTAGGAAATTTAAAAATTCTTAAGAAGTATCACTTTTCCTAACAAAATTGAAAAATATACTTCTTGTCGAGACCTTTAAAGGTTTTTTTAATAGAAAAAAACACACCAGAAAATAGCATGTGTTACAAAATTGCAACTGCAATGGGGTTACTTGTTTGGTATCCTTAGTTTAGATATACATGTATTCTTATGCAGTATAGTTTAGCAAGAGAATACAGACACACTGCACAACTGCTGCAGTATCTAAAGAACATTTCTGTGGGCAAGGTAAGCCCGTAAGCCTCTCAGGGAAGCACTGTCTCTTGTTTTCAAACCTTTTTGTTGGTATACGCACTTCTCAAAGAAGGTCCAAACCCCTTGGCACTGCTGTTGGTACTCACAATCAAGAACATAGTGAGCCTTGTAGCACACATCAACTGCTTTCAGGATAGATGGCTGTGGTATCGCTTGCTTTTCTATGATAACAAATGCATTGTTTGATTTGAAATGAGTCGTACTACTCAATGACAGAACAAACGGCTGGGGATGTGTCTTCGCATCAACTTCTTTCAGGTACTGCGGCATGTTTATGATATCCTGCATCGTGAAAAGATAGTAAAATATACGTGCATCTTTAGTTTTTAGCACTTACAGAAGGCATGTCAAATTCAAGCTGGGAACATACATTTCAAAACTGAAAAACCAAGCATGCCTCACATTGAATCGCTTTGAAGAGGGGTTCTTTTTTTAAGACAAGAGGTGAAGCCAGAAACTTGAAACACCCTGAAGTCTTTAACAAAGAATACCTAAGTAATTATGAAGAAGACCGGAGCAAGTGCTGCTTGTTTTCAGAGAAATGTGACATCTCTTACCCGTTGTCTGTCAATGAAAACTCCTACTCCAGTCTTGTTAGTGCCTTTCCCAGCAGCTGCCTTCTTGGTATTCCCCTCAAAGATGACAGGTAGTATGAATAAAGCCAAAACTGACTTCTGATCTATGAGAAATAAAGGACATAAAATATAGATCACTGGTCAATAGAGTTAAAGAAAAGAGATGGAGAGGGGAGGGGGAGGAGGAAGAGGAAGAGGAAGAGGAAGAGGAAGAGGAAGAGGAAGAGGAAGAGGAAGAGGAAGAGGAAGAGGAAGAGGAAGAGGAAGAGGAAGAGGAAGAGGAAGAGGAAGAGGAAGAGGAAGAGGAAGAGGAAGAGGAAGAGGAAGAGGAAGAGGAAGAGGAAGAGGAAGAGGAAGAGGGAGAGGGAGAGGGAGAGGGAGAGAGGGGGAGGGAGAGGGGGAGAGGGAGAGGGGGAGGGCACCGGTTTGCTAGTACCAATTGTTCCGGCACTTTCAATCCTTTATTGAACAAGGCAAAATGATACAGGTGGCAGGGGGTCGGGCCACTGCTGTATGGACTTTTTTGCATGGAACTGATGAGTTAAAACTAGTAAACCTTACCTTTTGTCAATTTGTCCATGTCTATATCTTGTGGTAGCTCCAAGGTTTCTTTCCACAAAGGGCACATTCTGCTACCATACTCGATGATAGGGTCAACCATGGCATTCCATCGGTTGTAAAGATTGTCAGCTGATGAGGGATACACAAAACGATAATCTTGTTCAATCTTCGTTGAAAATAAAAGAAAAAATATGAATTAAGCACATTTTATGTAAATTTATATAAATATATAATTATATATATTTATATGTTGCTTTCCATGTTTTGTTCTTTATCTATAGTTGCGCTACGTCAGCCTCTGTCAATAACTGAAGTGCTTTCATGTCTATGTCATTACCTGTAAAGTAAAACAGAACATTATTAACTTATTAGTCACCAAGCAGTATAATGGTTAGGTATAGTACTGTAAATACAGACTAAATGGCCTTATATTTTGAAATAAAATTTGTGTGTAAGATGTTTTTCCAGAGGGATATTGTTCCCAAATGTTATGAAGAATAATCTTCCAACAATTTTCTGAGAAAATATGAGTATACCCCAATTTTTGGGTAGAATTGGAGCATGTTCACCAATCTTTAGGGATAAGATTGGGAACACACGTTATCTCAACTTTTGGGCAGAACAGAAGCGCACAACCCAACATTTCGGCAGAATAAAGCAAACAGTTGGGAGATAAAAGAACGTATACCCAACCTTTAAATAAACAAACCAAAAACATACCCAATTTCTGAGTAGAATGAGAGCAAATACCCAATCGTTGGGTATAATACTAAGCACGTTCCAAATCTACATATTAATTGGGGAAAGAGTGGCTATCTAACCACGCCTGGCACAGTCAAGCATGGGCCCATCACATATTATTTTTATACTAAACCCGTCATTAATATACCCAAATTAATTATCAAAATATTGGGGGATAATTCATCATATAGGTAATGATTCATGAGCTATGGTGAGAAGGATAATTATGATAGCGTTTATCTAGCACAAGTAGCAGTAGCACCACTTTATACTGCCTTAACGCTGTTTAGGCCTGACATACGTACTATCACTGTGGTGTGAGGGCAGTTAAGCTGCACTATAACTATAATAAACTTGTGCCAGTGATTTTACAACACTTTAGACAGGCCTATATCATGGTTTCTCTCTTATAGTAACATGATAACCAGTACTTAGTAAATTCTGGGACAATTCTCACCTATGAACACGTCAATTACCGTGCTAACGCCCCATTTCTCCAACAAGCCAAGTACTTCGTGATCCGCCATTGTTGCCGCTCTTTGCATGTGCGCGTATACGTATACGCGCACCGTACCCGGCACGCACCCCACGTACGTGTAGCTTGCACGTAGGCTAGGACACTAATGCGCGTGCGCACGATGATAACATACCCAACACTTGGATAATATCAACCCCCTTCCATTGCCTAATACCCATCTGCTGAGATTGATACTCCACTTTCTACCCAACACTTCGTTGTTGGATAAAGCAAAATAACAATACGTATTAATTGGGCAATGTTTATCCAACTAACCTGACTAAACATGTCTCCAACGTTGGTCGTTTGTTTTGCTTGCCCAACCCCAAAATGTACTCAATTATTAAACAAAAATGCACCAACAATTCGCAAATGCAGTTTACCCAGTGCTATTTTGCCCAGCATTTTTAACAGTGTACTTACTATAGCAGAAAATTCGGTGCTTACGGTAAACGTATTTCACGCGTTAGCGAGGAATTTCAGTGGTCTCTGAGCATGCGTACATCCCGTAACTAAGGATTCTGCGCTTACATGGTAAGCAAATCATTTTTTCTGCTAGCGTGATTAGCGGGAAATGGTGACTATAAGCGCGGAATTCTGTGGTTAGCAGAGCCAAGAAATTGGGCCCTGTTGAGTTTGGGAACCCAAAACAAGTTTGTTATGACCTTTAATCTACATAATACTTTTTACAGAGCAGACGCAGGTGCAACAAAATATAAGCGGTACATTTGACCGTTATTACCAGTTGGCTTGGTTAAACCATGGTAAAACACTTAAAAATGTGGTTACCTAAGCCCATCTAGATACAACAGGACAAATGTTCGGTTTCGCGCATGCGCAGATTGATGTTTTTGCCAGGCTTATTGTCCTCTTTGTCTCCCGTCCCAAATCGAAAGCTCGCTGGTAATCTGGGGCCAATTTCATAGAGCTGCTAAGCACAAACATTTGCTTAGCATGAACATTTGTCCTTGGCAAAAACAAGGTTACCGACCAAATTTTCACGTGATCTTTATTGTTTTCGATTGATAATCAGCTGGTTTTTTGGCTTAGCATGAAAAACCTGTAGAATGTTGGCTGGCAACCTGTTTTTAATGAGCAAGACTTGTTTGTGCTAAGCAAATTTTTGTGCTTAGCAGCTCTATGAAATTGGCCCCAGTTGTAACACGGCCTTTAGTCAATCCATTTATAACGTTTGTTTGCTTTCCCCCATACAGGGACAATGTGAACAATGTGTTAGAAGAGTTAAACAATCCAGCAAGGTAAGATTTGTTTCTGTTTAAATAATGTCTCTATGATACTTTAAATAATGTTGTGCGAAACCGACCCGACCCGACCCGACCCGAAACCGAAACCGACCCGACCCGACCCGACCCGAAACCGACACCGACCCGACCCGAAACCGACTTCGGGTAGGGTTATTTTTTCTATCATTTCAGTCGGGTTGGGTCGGTTTCGGTTTTTGCGTTTGTGATTTTCGGGTCGGGGTCGGGTCGGTTAAGATACGTTGTGTAAAAACCGAAAATAAACCAAAACCGAACAAAATCCAAAAACGGGAAATTCATGTGGTGTATTTACTTTGTTTTGTACAGCTTTAGATTAAAGCCACATTTACGTGTTGGTACGTATAGCGGCACACCAAAGTAGGAAAAGAACAGTATACCATATACACAAATGTACATACATAAAGATACATTGTAATTCTTTACATACCACGGGGAAGTACAGGCAGACGTTGCTTGATCGATCGGTATTCATGCGATACTGGTATACGTTCAGGCACAAAACGGCACAATTTTTGGGAAATGTAGGATGATTTCTTTGCCCAGGCTAGACATTTGGAGTTTTTTCGGGTTCGGTTTCTTTTTTGTGTGTTCGGGTCGGCTATCTCTTGAATTTTTGTCGGTTCGGGTTGGAGAGTTCAGAACGGTTTGGGTTCGGATTCAGTTTATTACATGTTTAATGTTTTGGGTCGGTTTGGCCTAGTCAACATAATCCGATGCACATCATTAACTTCGAATATCGCTGTTGGATGTTTGTTTTTGTAATTTCCTTGTTCTTTTAAGTAACTAACTACAGCACCGTTTTAAATCTTTACTTGTTGTAAACAATGTTTATGACTGCTTATGTAATGTAATTATTTCTTTTAGCATGCTGTTATTTTGAAGAAAATAACACAAAAATATTATTTCGAAAGATGTTCTCAGAGACGCACTTTTAGATTGTTTGCAAATGGTGCGCGCAAGCGCACCATTTGCAAATATGGGGGGAAATGACGATTTTTGTATTCACTGCCCTTTGTGGCGCAAACGCGTATGCTTTTTTTTTTTTTTCAAAGCCCTCTAAAAAAAATAAAATCGCTAAAGTTTGGCGGGGCACTGTCAACTTTCCTTTGTTATATCTTTGGAACAGAAATAATGTTGGTATCATTGGAGAGCTAATGAGTTGCTCTTTCTTATGGTGTAAAATACTAAACAATTCTAAGGTGGGGTTACTCCCCAATATGCCAGGCCAGGTCACATGTAAAGTTACCAATTACAAAATATATAAAGTTACCGATTGAAATCGGGAAATGCTATTAACGTGGTTCCTCCTAAAACATTAACCCGGACATATTTTTACCGCAACCTCGATTTAACAACCCCAGTAATCGTAAACAGGCAGACTAAAATACGTGTAAATCAAAGCCGTACTAAAAACGAACTGACGAATATAATACCTATACTACCTATAAATTATTAGGATATCTATATCCACAACATTATATCTTAAAGGGTAACTGAAATTCAAAACTTTAATATGGCGAAATATATCCTTTAATAACGCTGAATACTTAACAACTGCACAAACTTCATATTTGTTTATGTTTGCTCATTAATCGTGACCCTAAAATGAAAAGCAATATGCGCTGTGCCCCGCCCACAAAAGATGACGTCACGGTAAGAATATAGCGTGGCTATACCAGGCTAAGCCTAGCCTTGAATACAAGGCTGCACTGTATCCACAGCCTGGGATCATCGTTTGTCATAACACCAAACGTGTACATAGCCCGCAATGCATTATTATAGAGAACCAGCTGAGTATGTATAATAATGCATTGCGGGCTATGTACACGTTTAGTGTTGTGGCAAACGATGATCCCACGTTGCGGATACAGCATAGCCTTGTATTCAAGGCTAGGCTTAGCCTGGTACAGCCACGCTCTATTCTTACCGTGACGTCATCTTTTATGGGCGGGGCACGGCGCATAATGGTTTTTATTTTAGGGTCACGATTAATGAACGAATAGAAAGAAATATGAAGTTTTTGCAGTTGTTAAGTATTCAGCATTATTAAAACGTTTTTCTCGCTATATTAAAGTTTTGTATTTCTAGTACCCTTTAACTATAATTGGATCTATAAAAATATCTCCATCAGAAGCGTATCAGATGATATTGCTCCAGGATGCTTCCTATTGTGCAATGTCAACAAAAATGCAAATAAAATAAAACGGCATGCCAGACGTAGAATGTGTAATCAACATAGATAAGTATGGTTTTCTAAGATAAACCTTTCCATTTTAAAATGCGGCATCAAACATCCAAATCTGATGTTTGACAGGGTTACGAATGATTTTTCAAGAGAGGTCAATTTGACCATGGGACCAAGTTTTTCGATTTTGCTTGGATGTGCAAGTGTTGCAATATAGATAAGCTGATGGTGATTGTCAGTTAAACGCGTGTGTTTAACATGTTTGCAAAAGGTGAATTTTGTTAACTCTGCAACTAGACAGTTTTTGCAGTGTAGGCCAGGCAATCATCCATGCCTAAAATCGTAAAAACTTGGTCCAACTCAGTTCGACCTCTCTTCGGAAATTACTCGTAACTCTGTCACAACAAAACAATCAGATGTTGACGTTTGATATCTCATTGTAAAGTGGACAGCTGCATATTTCAAACCATACCTATATTATCTATGTTGGTTGGACGTGCTATTTGTAGCATTCCATTATATTTGGAGGCACTGTAGATCAACGGTAATGTATACCACCAAAGTGGAAGGACGCGGCCATCTCTAAAATGGCCCAGTAAAGAGTGGCAGCATGACACCGGCCAAGAAGCAAACCACAGCCAGAATCCCTCCGCGGCCTTGGGCGATGGCAGCCCTGTTAGGTGTCTCGGTGGGTGTAGGCTCCTCCGTCATTGGGTCCTCTTCCTGGTACCAATCTCCACCGCATCTCGGGAAATCCTGCGGTATCGGTGGGAGGTCGTCATCGGAGCCCACGTGGATTACCATCGACATGCCAGCCTGCAGCCAAAACAATTGAACCAGGTTAACAGTTTCTCTGGTTCATTAAAAACAAGCACCCACGTCAATCTGTGGAATGTCTGGACATCAAATTTAAGAGTTTGGGTGATGAGCGGCAAGCGTGGCATAATAATTGGTACATGTATTGATAAGGGCTTATGTATCAAGAGTGACGGTGTTGGAACCCGCGTCTTGTCGAGATAGGTGCGCGGTACTATAGCCTTCCTACCGTCAAATTCATACCTTTCACCCGGCAAGTAGCCCATGTTTTTATGACGGGTGAGAATGTAAAAGGCCAATCTACGATGGTGTGATACGTGTCAAGTAATAGGGACGTGTCGATCTATCTGGTTCGGGTATTCGGTGGTGCGTCATAGTCCTTTGCCCATAGATCTGTAATTTCAAAAGACCTGGTAAACAGGCCTAGACCTAGTAAACAGGCCAAGACAAGAGATTCAAACAAAGTCTTATAGGTGTCATATTTCAGCTTCGATCAAGTTTGATTGAGCGCCATTGGCCGGCTGGTATAGTTGACTTCAGTTACGCCTTCTTCTGCAGACCTCCGCTAACAGAGATTATCCTTCCCTATCCCTGGCAGCCAGCCGTATCAGATTCCTCCAAGGTGTTCTTTCCTCTTCCCTACGGGCTGTAGCCCAAGCGACAGACCTGTCCAGTTGCGGATGCCATCTACACACTGCCGGCCTCTCAGCCTCTTCCCTGGATGGTATCTAGTAATCGCCTACCAAGCCAAATCGCATGTCCTCAGCGCGTGGCCAAAGAAGTTCAGTTTCCGGGTTTTCAGCGCGGCGAGCAGGGTTCTTGTGGTGCCGAGCTCCCAGAAGATGCTGTCATTGGTTCGCCTGTCCCTCCAGCTCATGCGGAGGATCTTGTGATGGACCCATATTTCAGCAGGTCCAATTTTGAGTTTGACTTTCTTGTTGACGCCTCTATCTTTCCAGATGGGGACCAGGCTGGTCCAGTGTGCACTTCTTTGCCTTTTGTCACCATTCGTTGTCTTAAGGGAGCCCATTGAGCTGTGCCAAACGCTAGACCTCTATCGCTGTCATCGATGTTAAAGTGCCCTGCGTCGGTCCAACGGACCTCACTGATGAGACCCAGAATTTCGAGGCCCATGTTATGCATGCCACGTATCAGCAGTTGTAGCTTGCCAGGACTCCTCATTGTGCGTATATGTTCCAGGTTCCAATTTGCATCGGCTTTTTTCATAAGGTGATGAATTTTCTTTCCGGGTGTTCACCTTCAGCTGCCTAGCTCCCTAGGGAGTTGGGCTAGACCACTTAATCACTCGTACTCAAAAGTTCTGCAGCCTCTTCCCTAGTAGCATTGTAGGCACCTTCCAGCCCGGGGACTCGCCTTCCAGTGTTATATCTTAATCTGGATTTGCCGCTGTCGCCATTACCTTAACCGTCCGCTGTACCATACTAACTGGGCTAGATGGCCGTCACCATTGTCCGTGATTTGTGTACACTTCCGCTGAAATCGGCCAGCCAAGGCCTTGCCAAACAGAACAGTCTATCGTCTGTTGCCTCGGCTTTGATCCATCCCTCCAGCTGCCGAATTACTTCACGACAGAGAGCATTTACTCAACTCTGCCGATATTATTTGGGGTTACTGGCGAGATTGGCGCCACTGGCTAGGCGAATGTCAGGCTGGACGTGTTGGAATAGGCAGTGCCTGTCGTGTGCAAGACATACTGCCCTTCCAATCTACCCAATTACTGTCGGCCCTGTGCACTAACAATATAATATGAAACCAGTGATTCAACCGATCTCGGTTGTAAATATTATTTTGAGATACAAAACATGTATCTCGAATTATTTAGAGATGTCTCGAATGGATTTAGAGATGTCCGGAGTGGATTTAGAGATGTGGAATGGATTTAGAGATGTCTGGAATGGATTTAGAGATGTCTGGAATGGATTTAGAGATGTGGAATGGATTTAGAGATGTCTGGAAAGGATTTAGAGATGTCTGGAAAGGATTTAGAGATGTCTGGAATGGATTTAGAGATGTCTGGAATGGATTTAGAGATGTCTGGAATGGATTTAGAGATGCCTGGAATGGATTTAGAGATATCTTTTTATATAAATAACTCAAAAATGTCGTCGCGTGTAACAAATGTTAAACGGGCTCGCCATAGACGAATCTTGTGAGCCTACGTCATCACCAAGTTTAGGTGCATTACTAGTTTCCTTGCAATAGTTATGATGTCCTAATCGCCCCTCAGCAAATTCTCTCCATTTTACAAAGCGAAACATATTTACCAGAAGGTGTAATTCCAGGTGGCAGTGAAACAGCCACCAACCAGGATTATCTGCTTTAAAGCGAATCACCACGTATCCCCCGTCTGGGATGGGGACCGTGTCCTTCAAGGGTGCGTTAAGGTATCGTCGAGTAATGTTACCTAGAGAGACGGGAAATGTATTATACATTAATGTTTCCTGTTAAGTAACTGCATGTATGGCAATCTCATTTTTATAATCTTATTTCTTATTACTTGTTTTACGTGAGGGTTCAATACAAAAGTTGATATTTTACCCGTTGGGTGATATTGGGTGTCGGGTTGGTGTAGCAGTTCTTCTCTCGGCTTCCACCACTGTGACCTGGGTTAGAATTGCGCCTGAGCCACATGGATTGGGTTTTAAGTCCCTGCTGGACTTTGTAGGTTTTTCCCCTAGAATATTCTTCTGGGGTTTTCATCCCACTTCTAAAACTGAATTTTTTTTCACATTGTCTTCTCTCATTGGGCCATATGGGAGAAGAGTGGATTCCACTGACTGGGTTACCAAATATAAATAATAAATAAAGTAATTACAACAAATAGATAGAATTTAGAAAGATAGATAGCACTTGCTAAAACAGAGCGACCTACAAGAGAACATGCTTGGATGTTAAATGTAAAGCGAGTATTATGCAATCAATGAGGGGTGTACGTATTATTGCAGCCCACCTGCTTCATCGAGGCGTTTCACTTCCTCAGCCGAGGTCATGTCTCCAAGTTTGCCTATGGCCAGGACCTGGAACCGGTAGCCATGGACGTGCATAGGGTGGGCATTCGTGAACACAAGGCCATCGTCAATCAACACTAGCTCCACAACCTGTAAAAATCACGAGGGAAGGTAATTGTCAGAAGGAGGTTCCCAAACTTAGAGGAAAGTCTTTTTGAACACAAACGCCACATGTTTCTTGCTAAGCGAGCACCCCAAAAGATTGGGATGCTCCTGTACAGTGGTCGTTAATATTCTTCACTTGAAATGGTGGTGGTGGTGGCCAAAAATTCACCACCGGTGCCTTCGACAATTAAATTAAATCGAAGGTTATGTTTGTCGTGTCATCAATAATAGCCTCACCAACTCGCTTCAGCCCTTTCACTTGTTGTTGTTGTTGTTGTTGACTATTATTAATTTGGTCGCTCTAACATGAACTGGAATCCATCGTTCCCAAATTACTCGCACGTACTCATTCTACTACGCGATCTACCATCGATGCTTACCCGTTAGCAGTCTCAATACCCGTGGGTCTCGCACTATCCTTGTAGATTAATTGAGGAACTCTTTTCCGTAACCGTGTTCCCCACTATCCTAACAAAAAGAATCTTCACCGACATGCTCGATCTCTACTTTCTAATCCTTGAATCCAGAGTCATTTTTATGTATCGGTCGGTGTTCCCTGTCGCTTCTTGGCAGCATCTTACATGATTCGAACACAAAAACACAAAAACACAATGTCCAAATACCATAAACAAAAAACAAAGGCGGTATTCAGAATCCCATCTTTGTGCTTACCTTTCCAAGTTCAACTTCGAGGACTTGAGTACATTCGCAATACTCGACGCTGCAGTACTCCTGGGCGGCCTGCATGCTCTCGTAGTTGCACATCTCAAACTCGGACACCTCGCGCCACTGCGTCAGAAGTGGCTTCATGGGTGGCTTGTAGGTCACGTGATTAAGCTGCGGGGAGGGAACCCCTCGGTAGGTGGACAGGTCACCGGGCACACCGAAGGCGGGGTTGTACACGGGGTGGTTGACGGTAGGGTTGTTGATGAACTCCGACTGAGCGTTAACATAATAAACCACATCGGTGGTCTCATCGCCGGTCCATGTGTCGTCATCTCCTGCAAGTAGATTTTAAACCAACAAAAGCTGCAAGGGTAATACCTAGTTGATGCAATATTGTATATTGTATAATGTGTTTTAGTGTGCAGTCCATTTCATGTCCCCTCTCAGAACAATTTTGCCAATAAACAATTTATTGTTACCAGTTATAATTTGTATACAGCAAACTCTAGTAATAGAGGGACAGTCAGGAATGATGGCGTCTTGTCGGAGGCTTACCGATTGCTATCAGCTCATTTGTGGTCACAAAACCCGGCGAGCTGTTCCGGTTATGAGGATTGAGCAAAACACCCGTCGGTGTAGACGGCTCAGCTTCGGACGGTTCTAGAAGGCCTTCTGCCCCCTTGTAGATCAGCAAGGCCAGACCCTCCATACCCTCGCAGAAACCCCGTCCCTTCATGCGTATCCAGTACTTGCCGACGTCCGCTCTGGCGTCCAGTACAAAATCGAACCGTTCACCGCCCGACAGGCCCAAAGCGCCGATCTCTATCGGTTGAAAAGGCGCGCCGTCGCTAGCAATGGCAGTTAGGCTGTGTTTATCGACAGACACCTCATAAGGACAGGCTAGACCGACGGCGGTGATGACGCGGAATCGGTACCTCTGACTTTTTTGCACATGTACCTCGTGACGGGGCGTGTAGATGGTGTCATTGGAAGCCTCTTGGACAAACTTGGCGTGCCGCCCTTTCCCGTTGAACAATAAGGTGTCTGGTTTCACTTCGAGCTTGTGGAAGGCTATCAAGTTGAACCGCGCCATGAAGATTTCATTCATCCAGTCGTGGGCGAAAATGACGTGTTCGCCTAGGTCGTGGTCGTACAGGCTGCTGTGTACGTCGTTGGGGACAGCCTGACGAACGACCAGCGACCCAAAGGCACCGTCGGCTGACTGTGCCCCGTGGGCGTGCCAAAAGTGCGTGCCGACCGTCTCCGCCTTGAATTTGTAGGTAAAGCTGGACCGGTAAGGGATGGGACACTGGGTGATCAAGGGGACCCCGTCCATGTGAGGCGTTCCTCGTTGATGGATGCCATGCCAGTGGATAGCCACACTCTCGCCGTTGATTAGGTTGTTTTGGACTTTCACTTCAATTGTATCGTGTTCACAAACCTAACAAGTCGACACAAAGTAAAATAGTAAAACCACCGTATTATGCTGAAAACTCTGGAAAATACATGCTGAAGGAAGCTGTAAAATTGTGTCTTTTTAAGTAAGAGGAGGTGAACACTGACGCAAAGCTGTTTTTTCACAGCTTGCGCTGTGAATTCGTAAAAGTTGTCAAATAAAACAAACTAAATGTTTACAAGTATAGACCACAGAATACCTGTTTACAAAGCTGAATGACGATCACGTAACACCGTCTTTACCAGGTAAGTGTTCTGTTATACAAGGCATTATATCAATATTGAAATACAAGTGGTCTGGAGGTATTACTTGAGGTTTCCGGACATATTTATCAGCTTAAAGAATGAGTGAAAAGCTACCTGAATACTTGGTCCTGGTAATAGCTTGTTGACCACTATGATGGCGCGTGGCACACCGTCAGCCGGTATACACAGTGGACGATAGCAGTGGGTCTTGTTGTAGGGACAGTCCATGCAGTCAGTGGACATGGTGTGAAACCACTCGATGGTGAAGTCGTAGCGGCAAATCTTGGGCTTCGGGGGCCACTCGCATGTACGCATGCACTCGTGATCGGGGCGAATTTCCGCTGTCGTGTGAATTTTAAACCAGCGACGTTAAATGTAATTATAGATCTGGCTTTCATAATGGGCCGACAATTAAACATCGCCCCTTTGGCTTACGCCCAACATATACGTACGTGCATACACGTCCTACAGTGTACACGCAGTGTGATGATTATTATGTTTTAATTTCTAAATGCGTAGTGGGCGGGGCTCATTGCATCTGTCTGTGGTTCGTAAGTGTGACGTCATTTTCACCTAAACCACTCCCACTTCACACGGATTGTGATCATTGCCAGGGAAGTTAACGCACTACTTTGCGTTTAGCTCATAGAGCTATATTTAACTAATTTAATATAGCTCTATGGTTTAGCTAGTAATCAGTGGTACGTGCGCGTGTATGACGCGGTCATTACAAACCGGATTTAAATGATACGGTGAAAGGCGTTGTGGTGATGTGTGCGCGTGCGCAATTTGAATGCGCGCGTATTCATAACGCTTTTCGCTAATAGATTTTTATATCGGATTGACGGATAGTTTTTGTATACATGCTAGTAATATTAAGTTGTTTAAGCAACATAGCACGTAGTAATTGGGGAAATAAGGAAGTATTTCCTGCGGAAATAATTGTATCTTAACTTATTTCAAAATACATTCAGTATAGACAAGTTCGGAAAGAGTGAAAAGGTGACTTATTTTATCAGTTTTGGGATCAAATAAAAGGGGCACTATGTCCTGAAATCAAAACAATCTAAAATATCATGCTTAGAATTGTTTCAAATATTTCGAACATATTTTTAAAAGGAAACCAACCTAAAATCTTACTGTTCCAGAGAAAAGACAAAACAATTAAATAAATAAAAACTATTTACATCAAACACGACAGTGTACGCATACGGTTTTCCTGTTGTTTTCATCAATGTTAGATACACGTTGTGTTTTTCCCAAAAATGGCACACGGCACCAATGCACAAAATGTTTTTTTATACGTCCGCAAAAGGCGAACACTTTTCGGCTGGAATTATGACTGCGCTCGATATTTGGGGGGCACTTTTGTGACCCTCGAAACTCGTTCTATACAAGAATAACACAAAACGCCCAGTTTTTAAAGGATGGTTGTGTGGATTTTTTACCACCTACTTTTGAATGCTTTTTCCGATGAACATCATTTAACTAAAAACGCGTTTTGTAGATTCCAGAACATAATGCTCCTTTATTTCAGTTAAAAAGAATTCAGAAAAAAACTACGGTCATTTATTTTAAGATTGACTTTTTGTGTGTATATTCCTGGTTTTGTTATGACAGCGTTCACTGAAACACAATTTTGTTCGCCAATTTTGAGCTCGGTATGAACAATAAAAGCACTAACCTTTGACAAAGTGTCCTTCTTGTACGAGAACTAAGCCTAACAGGCACACTAAAACGGTGACCAGGCGTACCCACGAAGTTGACAGTAACATCATGAAGGCAGAACGGTGGGAGCACAAACTAGAAGTAAAACAAATAACAATCCCTGTATTTCCAAAATTAAAGCTATTGTTTATTTGAACCTTATTTGTTGGAAATGCTAGCTGTGCCTATAGCTAGCTGTGTCCTCTTTCCCTAAGTTTGCGAGATTTGGGGAACAATATAAGTTCACACTACAGTATAATTAATCCCCAATGATATCCCTTAAAGCCCCTTTCACACCGGATCTGCGTAGAGCGTAGTGTGGCGTACCGAGTACGCCGAAGTTAGGCTGCGTATTCATGAAAAAAATGATGCTTCGGCGTAGTCCCTGCGTAGTTTGTGCGTAGGCTGGCGTACGATGGCGTATGGTTACGTACCCATGTGCGTAGGCACCGCGTACCTACGGCGTATGCAATTGGCGTACATACGCGTACGCTTGCGTATGACAGGCGTAGGATTGCGTACGTTTACGTAGGCCTGGCGTAGGTTTGCTTACGGTTGCGTAGCAGCCGCGAGTGCAGCCATTGGCGCTATATAAACCTTGTTTTCTGCCCCTCAGTCCACTGCTGCCTGCAGTCCAGTACTAATATAGTTCAGCAGCAACAATAGAGTTCAGCGGGACGAATACAATCTAGCACTGCAGGAATAGTGATGAAAAGTCCAGCAGGGATCAGGCAGTCATTGTGGCTACGCTGCGCGCAGGTACGGTATGATCTAGGACGCCTTTATACGCTTTTAATGCTTCGTCGGACTGGCGTAGGGTAGCGTACAATCGGCGTAGGCATAGTATAGTGTTGCGTAGGCATGGCGTACAGTAGCGAAGTGTTGCGTAGACTTGCGTACAAAATGCATACTTTCTGCGTATAGTGTCTACGCCGAAGGTACGCCAACAAAATTAAACAATTAATTTGTTTGCGTCCATCTCGCGTACCCATTTGGATCACTCATCGTACAGTTACGTAGGCCGGCGTAGAGTAGCGTACGATCGGCGTAGTCGGTACCTAACACTACGCAACTCTACGCATGGCCCGGTAGAAAGGGGCTTTAGACAAATTGCAATTTCACTTTTATTTGAAAGACAGAAAATAAGCGTACGAAGGTTTCAGTTTCATCCTACAAATTAGACACTCTTGCGCAGGTCGCTGACTGCATAAAGTTACTGTTGTTCGAAGGTTATACATATTTATACAACGGTCTTATTTACATATTGCGCCCTATTTTCGCAGGTTTGCCAAAACGATAGTATGAGGGGGGGGGGGGGGGGGGTCTGGGGGCAAATTTCATAGAGCTGCTAAGCACATTATTTGCTTAGCATGAACATTCGTTCTTGTAAAAAACAGGGTTACAGACAAAGTGTTTATGTAATGTATATTGTTTCTGATTCAGCTGTTTTTTGCTTAGCATGAAAAACACATGGAATTTTGGTTGTCAACCCGTTATTATTGAGCAAGACTTGTTGGTGCTAAGCAAATGTTTGTGCTGAGCAGCTCGATTTAATGAGCCGATTCACTATTTCCGCGGCGCAAGGCATGCTGGGTATTGTCAAAGGTCACGGGAGATAAACAAATTGCGTTGTCAGTGGTAACGTATTAACTCCCTTGCAGAAAACTAACGATAGTGTGGCAATTTCTGGGCATAACATGCGATATTTCTGTTTTGTTTTTTAAGTAGAATGGAAGATCTTGCATTAGAAGAGACAGTAGGCCTAAGCACGTTCGTTTCCACAAATGACAACAAATTATCGAAAATACGGCGACGGTAACGGTTCTGTCTAAACATGCTAACAGGTACGCGGGTGTATTGTTTATCTTCGAAAAGCAGTCGTCAGGTCATGTAAAGGACATGCGCAGTTGCAATAGTGAATCGGGTTATTGGCCCCGGTGCGATCCGATCGTGTCGTTAGCGGTCACACTGCGTGAAAAGATACTCTACATGTATAATCAAACATCGATTACTATCGTCTTGGGCCAAGGCTAGGTTTCGAGGTGAAGCCGGACGGCGGGCAGCGATATTTTTTTCCGTACCACTAACGAGCTATGATCGTATACTAGCGAGTTGCAAGTCAGGTTCTTGGACTTTATTTCCCTTTTGAAAAAATTCCTCCAAACCACAAATTAGTAAAAAGAAAATGAAAATTACTAACAAACCTTAACAAAACCCAAACAAAAAAAGAAACAATCCTGTACATTATCCACTACAGTAAAGCAATGTATCGCTCAGTTGCGTGGGTTTAATAATTATATCATTTCGTATAAAGTGCCTTCCCGCACAATTCTACATGTAGTAGCTCGTTAGTGGTACGTTAAAAAAAGTCGCCGACGGCGAAGGCCTATAATACAAGCTCGCTACAAAAATACTCGTTTGTATAGGGTCATGAAAACAACTTGTATGGCTGTTGAAGCATGAAGGACAGCTTTTGTATTTGTGGTTTTGGTTTTTGAACTCGCACTGTATTGTGATTAACTTTTCAATTTATTCTCACCCCGTCAATTACATTGGCTGCCTGTTTCGTACAGGATTAGTTTTAAAATCCTTTTGTTGACCTTCAAAGCTCTTCATGGTCTTTCTCCCAAGTACTTACAGGATCTTGTTTCCATCAGAAAATCATATCAACTAAGGTCAGGGAATATTTATGGTATTTTCTTAGATTATCCCTCTGGTAAAATGTTGACTATACATTGGTGATAGGGCTTTTTCTGTGGCCTAAGCTTTGGAATGCGCTACCGTTTCATTTACGTAGCGAACAGAAACTGACCTCTTTTAAATGTATATATCAAAACCCATCTTTTTAAAGCCGCTTTTCTTTTTAGTGTTTTTTTTTGTTTTGTTCTTTTGTGTCCTCTGTTTTTTTCTATGGTCGCCTTGCCAGTTAGTTTAGATTTTTAGCATAGATAGGGTTAGAGGCGTCTGTCTCCTGAAAAGATCAAGACATTACCGATGCCAGCAGAGATAGGCCTCTGTAATAAAATCGAAATATTAGGCCCTCTTAACTTATTTGATTTGTATATTTCAGGTCATTCCAGCCAGTAAGCAGTTTGCAGCAGTATTAATCTTATTCATGTAATAAATAACTGTTAGTTCTCTGTTGGCGGGACCATAGAGAATGTTCCTTTCTCTATGGCGGGACAGACGTATCTCCATACTTTTGTTTGGGCACTGGCCTGGTGACCTTGGCCCAATTTCATAGAGCTGCTAAGCAAAACAAATAGCACAAAAAGTCTTGTCATTAAAAACAGGTTACCAGCCAAAATTATACATTTGTTTTTATGCTAACCAAAAAAACAGCTGATTATCAATTCAGAACAATAAAGATCCGGTAAAAATTTGGTCTGTAACCTTGTTTTTGCCAAGGACAAATTGTCATGCTAAGCAAATTGTTGTGCTTAGCAGCTCTCTGAAATTGGCCCCAGTCTTTTTCTTCCATTCTGTGCTTTTTACCATGTGTTCTGCGCCTTTAATCATTTTGTATGTAAGGGGCGCAATATAAATTTTAAATATTATTATTATTATTATTATGGCATTTACGAGGATAGAAAAAGATACGTAGCATTTCCTACACAAGCGGCATAGCGAAGCAAATAAGTGATAATATACCATAGACCAGTTTAACATTTGTTGTTAAGCAGCACAAGTTCTTAAAATCTGAAGAATAGTGCTCGACAACTAACTTGATAAAGATTTAGCTCTGTAAATGCTGTATTTTTTTCAGCGAAACTTTTTATTTTAAGATTTTGATCCATCTACTAAATGGAACATTCCAAAAATGCGTCTCTGAGACGCATTTGTTGATCGTATTTTGTTAATTTCTTTAAAATGACAGCATGCAAAAAGTATAATATTACGCAGGGAGTTTAAAGTAATTAATATCTGTATACATCAGGTAAGCTTTTGAACATTAATTTGGTTGCTGGTTACTTTTTGTTAGTTCTAGTATACTGTACTGTCCTTTTAAAGGTAGGATACACTACTTGCAGATATCGAGAAAAAAATACTACCGAATTATTAAGAAATATCTTACTTATTTGAAAGTAAATAACGATTGTAGGCACCCAGCAAATTATTTTCTTAGATATCCTGTAATTGTAAAAAATTACAACAAAAATTCACGATTGCCGGACAGTGATCGCGAAAAGACAAAAACAACCTATAAGAACCACTGCCCGAAGCCGGTTAAAAATGAACGCCGTTTATTTTTTTATTTTTTTTAGCATCCATGATTGTAAAACTGTTCACAGGTCAGTTAAACGATATTTACTATAAAATACACCCCCCAAAAAAATACACCCATTCGTGATCATTCAAGCAATTATTAATGGTGTATTCTACCTTTAATGTGGTATTTATCGTTAATTACAAGCCCAGCTGTATAAAATGGAAAGATCTTCCGGGCACAACCGAGCCGCCGGGTATATAACTTTTATGTACGATTGATTTTGTTTTCTATAATACTCGGTTATATTTTACGAAGATCTGGACCATAAAACGGCCATAAATATAGATGATAAATTCAAACTTAATTTTACAATATTTAAAAACATGCATGACGTCGACTGTCTAAATTAAATTGAAGAAAAGTAGAGACAAAAACTTTAAACCGAGTATACAAGTTGCAACGTGATTGGCTCATTGCGGGAAGAAAAAGCCCCGCCCGCGATTTCTTTTTCCCGTACCACTAACGCGTCAGATTTGCCGCTTCATTGGAATGGGGCGACTTGAATGGAGACCAAAGCGCGCGCTTCAATTCGAATCGATTTTGATACGCGCGGAACGTATGAAGAACAACGACGTTGACAGCCATAATTCACCAAAATAAATGGATACAGTCCCTAGTTAATACCACAGACATATAAACCTATAGACCGCCAGTCGTGTGCACAAAACCGTGATTTGCAAAGTATGGGCAACACGACGCGTAGGCTGCACGGCATGCGCGTGTAGCTATAAAAAGCCAAGCGCGTATAATTACGCGTCTATCATGCAACGCACTTTGCACGCGCGTTCATATAATTGTGTACACTATATTTCGTTCGACGGGCAACGCACCGCGCTTTTTTACGTTCTGTGCGCATACCGGGCAACGCGCTTGACACAAAAATGGGCCTAAAACTTCTTTATTTTAGGGTATCAAGATTGACACTGGTTATGCTTAATCTACATGGTATATAGTATAGCCCTATGTAATTTTCTTTTAAATCGATAAATGGCTTCATATAATTATTTGACTGGAACAGTTCGGGTGTGTACAAATTCCCTATACCGAGGGCTAAATTTGCCCATAGTTGGTATTTTAGTCGGGCGCCGCGAAATCACGAAATCATCCTGTAGTTTTGAATAGGACCTGGAGGAGTGTCGACAAAAAATTGCACGTCGCGGGCCCCCCGCGGGACGCTTGAATTTGTTTACCTCCAGTTTTGTTAATCGTTAACGTACGTAGTGTACGATTGGAGTATTTTTATTTTTTTTATCAAGATGGTGTTTTTTTGTGAGGCCGCAGAGTGCAAAAGCCATAGTTCAAAATTTAAAAAGGCTGAAAAATACCCGTGGATGAACGGCCTAATGTGGGTAAAATGGCAAAGAAAAAATCCTGCTGCCGTTATAAAATTAAAAGGACAACACATTTGAATATTTTTTTTTTTTTTTAGTATGGGGTGATAATCGGGATGAAAACCAACATTTTGAAATATGATTACGTCCACTTTAGGGGTGATGCATTTGGCCATTTGAGAGATATTTTGCACAGGAAGTAGGTATCTAGCATGAAAATAACTACCCTACCCCGGCCAAAAAACGAAATCCGTATTATTTAAAATCCGTATTGCGCTCAGTCGGTATTAAAGTGAATGACTTGAAAGGGTTAAACAAGTCGTTCATATTTAGCACTTTAATACCGACTGAGCGTGCAACACGGATTTCGTATAATCCAGTGCGTATTTGTGACCCAGCACGAGTAAATGAGACACTGAGGCAAAAATAAAAATTAAGATTTTGATTTCATCATTTAAAGCTAAACAAGCTTTAAATGATGAAATCAAAATCTCAATTTTTATTTTTGCCTCAAAGTGTGTCATTTAATCGTGGTGGGTCACATTTGTCATGCTAGATACCCACTTCCTGTGCATTAAAAAAAATTATCTTCGGTCTTGGTCATAACAAATTCCACGAGGAAAAAAAACGTGACAGAGGCCTGCTATAGTTTAAGGCTTTTATATTTGTTTAAATATATTATTTGTAACTATATATTTTGTTTCAAGTAATTGTTTAGATAACTTATAATTGAAACACAAACACTTGTGGCAATATAGAATATTAAATAAAATTTAAAAGGTACATTTGAGTAATCTTTGTTTTCTTGGGAAATATCTTAAATAATGCTTACACCCTAGGTAACCTCCCATCTTTAAATTTGTATCCTTGCTTCTATATTTGAGCATTTCCCTATCGACTTTCCACCTAAAATTCCTCTGAGACCATCCTAACCCATAGAATGTACCTGTGGAGATCTTGCTTTTACGAAAAAAACTTGTGCAACCTTCATGTAACTGAAGAGCCCAATTTTGTTCATGTGCCAGATGAATGTGCCAGATGAATATGCCCTTATTGTACTACATGTACATTTACTCCTACTCTTCTGGACTCTGTGATATTGAATAAAGGAATACATCTTTTGCCTTGTCTTTCAGAAGTACCCATCTTTCTTCATCAAATAGCAAAGTAATTGTAGAGCAACAAGTCACAGGTTTAGATTTTCGATACTCCCATCTGAAATTGTACTTGGCTATACCATGGTGATGTCTTCTTTAGGACAAGCTTTCCATCAGCCAGTTGCAAGTGATATGATGGGTTGATCTGTGGGATATCTTCTGGACTGATATTTCTATGTTTATACGAGCACTTTATTTCAAGAAGTTTTTGTCCATGACATTTGCATGATACTATCCCATCTGGTGATGCACCCATAAAGGGAGCATTCTTGTCCAATAATAGCCCGCACTCTTCCAGTTCAAAGTCTGTATGCTTTGGAGTCTCACTTTCTTTGTACAGCTGCCTTGCTATGGGCTCATAAATTTTGCCAAATTCCAATGCCTCGTTTGTAAATGGCCGAGTTTGGCCGGAAATTTTGGCCAACAAGGATTTGCATTTGTTAAGATCACGTACAGATCTTACCGAGTCTGCATTACTTGCAGTAACTCTCCCTTCTCTTGCTTTGAGCCAAGCTGGTTCAGACTGTCTCAAGTTCCTAAGTGCTTCAATGTGTTCATCAGTTGTATTTTCAACCAAATAATCCACAAAACTGCCATCCTGTGATAATTCCTTGTACTGCTGGTAGAGGTTCTTGACAGAAGGTACTTGTACATGAGATGGAGCCACTGGTGGATCATTCACTAATTGTAAGAAGAGTGCTGCCGGGTGTGACTCTTCACAAACCTGAAAATACATATTTAACATTACATTGCATATTTTGCCTTCCTAAAACAAAATAATTCCACCCAATCGCAAATTGTTTTCTTCTTCAAAATTGACGACTTAACTAAAAAAATAGTGATCAACCTGACCCTTGCCAAACTTGTCCTTTGCTGCCTCTACCCCTTAACCAGTTCGCGCCGGATGACGTATATAAACGCAAAGTTTTCCCAAAATTCAAAACGGATGACGCATAACCACGCCAAGTTCAAGTTCGGAAATGTCTGTCAGAAATGCGTCTGTGTGGTTCCCGGCACTTTTGGCTTGAACCCGCTTCGGATCGAGTTTCATTTTAAAAAATCCCGCCCCTCGGCTTGGTGATGTTAAAACAATCCCGGCGCGAACTGGTTTATAACTTCTCTCTTGGCAATGGCAAGGGGATGAGTTATTTGAAAAAAACATTTAGAAATATGATTTATAAGAGGCCATATTTCTTGGGTTGGGTTGGGTTAATTGCCCTGACTGCCTGACCCATTTTCTCCAATTTTTGATTCAGTGGACAACACAAAGATTTCTTTTTTGGCCCTACTGTATATTCACCTTTTTGAGATGACCCTGGATGTTGGCAATATATGTGGCATTTATCATCTTCGAGGGAGTGTAGTGAGCCGGAGTCGGACCAGGTTTTCGTGGCTTTTTCTTTTCTCTCCTGTAGTCCAACTCGTCAACTTTCACAGGCATCGAAGACTTGCGAGGCTTTGTCCACGCACATGGCGCATCAGTTCCTACAGCTGTTCCTTTGTCTGTTCGCCTATCATTGAAGTCAGCTACTGCAAAGAGTAGAGCCACCATATGCTTACAGGAGCCATCATCTCTAAAGAAAACAATAACAAAATTAAAACACACACACACACACACACCCAACTTAGCTTGGTAAATGCCGTTAATCGGGGACGGGGCATTGTCCGACCGTCTTACCTCTTATTTGTACCCTAAAGCTTTCGGATGATCGCCATAGGATTTGCACACGAGTCGGAATGGGGGAACTTAGCGAAATAGGGGACCCTATTGTCCTCTATTGTTATACGTCCCATATTTCAATCAAAAACAAACTCACACACTTTACACTTGGAAATAAAACTTCAGTGATGTCCAGATTTAGGATTTGTTTATCCAACCTGTTGCTGTATCACCCCTTTGTAGTTAAATTGGCCCTTTGTATGCATAATTTTCTTTCTCTGGGTGGCATGTTATGCATATTTTGTTGAAAGTATATTTGTAACATGTATTGTAAAGAGGAAGCTCTGGAACCCCCCCCCCCCCCCCCCCCCCACAAAAAAAACTCTAAAGAGGGATAAAGAACCCCCCCACCCATCTCCAAATGTATGTTTATAACACACATTGTAAAGAGAAAGCTCTGGAGTCTGGACCCAACTGCAACATTGCCAAGAGGGATATATAAGGAACCCCCATCCCCTAATACCCATCCCCCCACCCCATTCCCTGGATGCACCCGAATAAAACTTTGTGAAATTGTATAAAATAAAACACTCACGCAGCAACACATCCACAACCAGCAGATATTACTTCTCCGTGTCTGGTGAGAAGCACCCAAGTCTGGTACCGCTGGGCTGTCTGGCGTTGTTCTGGTTTGACTGTGGCTTTCACATATTCATGTGAAATGCAACCATGTATTTTACCTGAACAAGGAAATTATTAACCAGATTAATATATTTTAACTATATATTTCTAATAAATAACTTTGAAGAAAATGTAACTTTATCATTTTACCCCACATGAATTCCCTCAAAAATCAAAGCACTGACCTCTTTCCATAAATTGTGCTTAAATACTATAGCCTAGTAGTCCGAGTTACTGGACTGAGTCTAGTTATCGCTTTTTTAACATTTGGACATCATCTGGCGCTACTAATAGCGCCAGATGATGTCCAAATGTTACAAAAGCGATAACTAGAGTCCAATAATGTTAGTTTCTTATATTGCGCTTTAGACTCCCACAATGTGGGTGTATCAAAGCGCCTTACAATTTATTATTACCCTGGTCATTGGGCCCATGAAACATTCCAAATACCATCTCAGCTCCCTGGGGAGTATACAGCTCGATGCTGCCATTTCGGCGCAAAGCAGCTAATTCAACCACAATACGTAAAAAACATAGGCAGTGACTAAGACTGATAGGCCATACATGTTTGTAAACCGTGAACATTAATTGCGTAGCCGTAGGCCTAACAACATTAACATTATTTACAACTACAACTACAAGTACAAGTAACATATTTTTTTATATTTTTTGTTATCCTTACCTGTGAAATGACATTTTCGACATGGGAATCCTTGTACATCAGATATCCATCATCTTGTTTATACTGGGACAACCGTTGAGGTGTCCAAAGGCACTTTTTGATGAGATAAGCGAATACGTCTCCTAGAGAGACAACGGCACCCCCCTCAAATCTGTGTTCCATGATACATCCCGTTCATTTAAATCCAACACCGTCCCATCTTCACCCACAACTTTCCGACGTGCTTTCTCAGATTCCTCATGGTCACTCCCCTCTAAAACCGGATATTTCACCCATGCCCTTTTTGCTAGCTCAAGTAATTCTTCTTTCTTTTTTTCACTGCACGTAATACCCCTATCTATTAAACATTTTCTCAACTTGTCGACTGGCAACTGCTCAAACTGGGTAGGTCGGCCATGTTTGATTTGTTGTCGACACTTTCCTCGAAAAATAGACTCTCCGTGGAAAACTCTTGGTGGCGCACTGCATTGTGAATCGCCCGTATTGTATACCATCTCTAGTTTTTTGTATACACGACTTTTATACCTTTTTCTATTAACCAAAATTATTGGTTAATAATCTCATCTAGAATAGGGTCTTATAGAAAAAGGTATAAAAGTCTCTGACCAAGCTAGTCGTTCTGGGGAATACTATTAGCCGATCTGACGCGTTAGTGGTACGAAAAAAAAAATCGCGCCCCTCCCCAAAAATCCCTGTTCTGCATGTTTGCGCGCTGACGTATTTTTTTATCAGGATACACTGTCACACTTTTTTTCCCGAGTATTATTTGCCAAAATCCGAACAAGATTTTTTTGATCGAGAATTGAATAAAAACAAACGATACATACCTTCACCAAAAGGATTCGATGTCATGCAGTAACTAGTCTTGTTCTTGCGTATTATGCACCAATCTCATGTCTCTAATGACTGTATATAACCCGCGATGCGGTGCTACCAACTGTTCAATTGAATTTATATAAAGGTCCACCTATTTTGTGTGACTAATCACTAGAGTGTTCGGGTTATTTTTCATAATATCCTGGCTTCAAGAGAAAACTGTTTTCATGGGGTAGTGCTTTTACCTTGACACGAACTTAGCCTATTATGCCAATGCATTCTGCATTTTAGGTGCCCCCCCCCCCCCCCCCCAAACCCCCCCAACCCCCCCACCCCCAAAAAACCAAAAAAAAACAACAAAAAAAAACACAACAAAACAAACCCCCAAACACCCCCACAAGCACTTGGCGCGCCATTGGTTGTGGGGTACCTATATTGCTCGACCTTCCATTCTTTAGTTTTGCTTTGTCTCCCTAGAAATCTCGAAATACATAGCATTACGACTGCGGGGTACTTCCATATAGGCCCATAGACAGGGTTGTGGGGTACCATTGTTGCCCTTTTGTTCCTGGTACCCCGTACAAAGTGTCAATCTGTAAACGCACACACGCACAAAAAGGAGAATACATGTACATGTACATGTATTAGAAACTGCTAGGCCAAGTATTTATGATACGACCATGTACACTGCTTCACGCTACCAAAGAAACTAAAAACACACTATAACCCACGACTTATCTTTGAAGCCTGCACGTTAAAACTCCATGTATCATTACGTGAAAAAAGCATGGAATACATTAGCCACGCATTATTATGTGGCCCGTGTGCGTATATATTTTTTTACACCGCAGCGAAGGGTTTCTTGTCGTAACACTGGCAATTCCACTCTTGAAAGGAGACTCACGAATACGAAGTACAGCGTACACAGCGCGCGCGAAAACATACGATCGTGTATGTATGCACATCCGGTAATGTACATTGTACAATTAACGTAAAGCTAGCTGAATTATAGCCCCATGGCTAAATTCGTTTTCCTTCTTGCTCTATGGCTGAACTACGCCCATGGCTGAACTGAGTCGAGCACGATGAATATTGGTTTGAAAAATTAAGATTTGTGGCCACCGTGTATGTATGCCACTGGATCTCCAATTTCCTCACTCAAAGAAAACAACGGGTCGTCATCAATGGTGAGTGCTCTGAATGGACTCGCGTCAAATCCGGGGTGCCACAAGGGACGGTACTGGGCCCTCTACTCTTTTTACTTTACATCAACGACTTGCCAGATAACCTCAACTCCACCTCACTCTTCTCGTTTGGCTCTAGTAAGAGCGTTGAGAATATTGATCCAGATCCAGATCCAGATCCAAATGAAATTAAACTATTGTTTATGAAGTATAATTCACAAGCTGGCTGTGTTCATCAGGACGGATCCATCCAGGATTTTCAAAAAGGAGGGGTCAGGGGCATTTTCATTTTTTTTTTGTACACTGTCTTTGTATTTGTTGTGGTTTCATGGCCAAATAAATAATAAATAATACAAACGTATGTGTAATATGATAATATCGAAAACCGCGTCTTGCGCCCTCAGCGCTGCAACTAGTGCCAGCCTACTGAACGTATTCGTAGTCTTGTTACAAGGCCGTAATGAAAAGTGAACCCTTTGCTGCGGTGTAAAAAAATATACGCGGCCCGCGTACAGATAACGAGAGCGTAGCTAGTCTTGGTGCAAGACGTTTCTCGTTTATCTTTCACGCATGGTATAGCGCACAAGCCGCCTGTATACACTAATTTGACTTAGCCCACGAACCGCCCCCGCGAGGAGCGGTTTCTGTCGTGAGAGCACGGTTCGTGTATGATAGGCGCCCTCTCGTGGGAAAAATTGTGACAAATCAACCCGAGAAGGTCTTTCACCAAGACTACAGCGTAGCGGGCATGTTATAGCGAGCTTTAGATTCGGAACGGTAGAGCATACATGGCGGATCCGCGCGTACCCTCCCGTCCTGATTTGTAAGCTGTTTCGATTTCTGTGGATGGCCGTCACTGGATTTTCCGTTTGTGCTGCTAAATAAATCTCAGGCACGTACGCAGGGGGGTGCGACGGGCGCGTACGCACCCCCCAAATTACTAACAGGTACACATTTTCCGAAAAAAGGTATTTTGATGTAGAAATAACGGTACTGGCACACGAAAATGGACTTGGCTTTGGCGATTATGTCAACTAACAAATTCGCACCTCCCCATAACAAATCTTGCGTACGGGTCTGCTGTACAAGAAAACTGGCGCCATTATATGCACATTATATGCACGGACTGTACGGAAAAGCTGATAAGTTGGGTACTATACACATAGCCTAGCGACCACTAGGCACATGGCTAGAAACAAGAAGCTTGTCATGCATGTAGTGCTAGCCTATAAGCTTGCACATGTATATGTGGACGGGGTCTGACCGTAAGTATGGCACCCATCGCTAAATTAAACTAATAAATTTAAAATAAAAATCCTGCAACCGTGAACTTATTGGAAAATGTTTAAAAATTCGGCATCAAATTAAATATTTTTGCACATTTGGGAAATCTGTCAAGAGTTGTGTCTTTTTCAGATCTTTTTGTAAATTTTTCAAGGTGGGTTAACATTTTCAAGATCTTGAAAGATTATTCAGGCAGTGGCAACAATGGTCATTTTAAGCAAGCTTTCGATTCGAGACGGGAGATAACGAGAACGACAAGCTGAGCGAAACCATCGATCTGCGCATGCGCGAAACCGAACATGTCTCCGTCCTGTTGAGTTTGGGAACGTCACGGATGAAAGAGCGTCCGGTCTGTAAGCACGACGGAGTGGTATATTTAGTAGGCGTTCCTTATGTCGTCAGTTGTTTTCTAAGACCTAGAAGTAAGCTGAAAACAGATTTGGAATGCTTAGGACTTTTTAAACATGTATATGTTTCCAACAATTATTTTGGGATTTTGGTTATTTTTGCGGCCTTGAAAAACTTCATAATTATTATCTAAACTTGGTGGTTATGCAAATATGGAACCAAAAATCACAATATTTATAAATAGTTATGAATCATTGTTTATGTTGGAAACTGTGCTTCTAAAAGGACACGCTCCTTTTAGGGGTTTCCAAGGTTTTTACTTGAGCCTATTTCAAACAGTCTCGGGCGTTTTCTAAGACCTAGAAGTGATATGAAAGCAGTTTTGGAAATCTTAAAAGCTCTATTTATTGAATTTACATGTTTCAACAATTTCATGTTGGAAAACATCTATTCTGGGGGCGAAAGATAATTACAAATCAATAGCCGTCATTTTCATACTGTAAATCAGGATTACTCGGTGCATTGACGTCATACAGAAGCATGAACTGTTCATCGTCAACAACTTTGTTAGGACCTCTAATCTCCGCCATTGGACGTTTTATAGGGCAGACGCAGGTGCAACCAAATATAAGCGGTACGTTGGACAGTGACCAGTTGGCTTGGTAAAGCACTTACAAATGTGGTTAACCAAGCCCATTAAGATACAACAGGACAGAGACATGTTCGGTTTCGCGCATGCGCAGATCAATGTTTTCGCTTGGCTTACCGTCCTCTTTGTCTCCCGCCCCGAATCGAAAGGTCGCTTATAACGAGAACCTGACGAGCACCGCTTCGGCTAACACTTGTTAGCCCTTATTTAGGCACTAGGTGAGGTATCGTTATATCATGGATAAACTTTTTGCAGACATCGAAAAACTCTACTACCGAATTATTAAGAAATATCGTACTTATTTGAAAGTAAATAATGACTGTATGAATCCAGCAAAATCATTGCGCTAAATGCCCTATAATTGTTCCGAAAAATTGAATTTTCTAAAAATAAATTCCCGATCGCGAAAAAACAAGAACAACAAAAGACCCACTAGTCCAGGACAAATAAGTTTTGACATCAAACAAATTGCAACAATTTTTTTCTTCACCACAATGCATTTCTAAAAGTCTTCACAATGACATATTAAAAGTCTTTACAAATTCAAGTGGTGGAAATATGACTAATCCCTGCCGCGTAAAAATGTATTCCCATATTTGGGTATATATATATATGTATATATTGGTGATTCTACTTACATATCCTTACTTTAATAAAATTTTCTAAAGCATATAAGTTACTGAATAATTATGAGAACATAGTAATATCCAAAATGACAACTTCGTGACCATATACATTTTCTTCACTATAATTTAGTGCAATAAATAATTATATTATTGCAAAGAGTTATCACCATTCGTGAAATTTAACGTAAACTTTTGCAAAGCTTAATTGCCCCAGTTTACTTTTTTCTCCATCTTGAAACCGTGACGTAACTCGCGAGTGACCAGAGAAATCATGCTCGGGTGCTAGGTTGATCTAGTTGGACTAGCTAGTCAAACCAAACATCGTTGGAGTGACAATTAGATTGACTAATGGTTAAGTCTAGTCGATCTAGTCGCCCAACCAAACTTGCTCCTTGCTGTGTGATTTGTCACAGTACTCGCAATTGCTGTCTGGGTCTTCCTGTTGGGTCTTTCTGTTGGGTCTTCCCTTTGGGTCTTCCTGTTGCGTCTTCCTGTTGGGTCTTCCTGTTGGGCCTTCCTGTTGGGCCTTCCTGTTGGGCCTTCCAGTTGGGCCTTCCAATTGGGCCTTCCTGTTGGGTCTTCCTGTTGGGTCTTCCTGTTGGGCCTTCCTGTTGGGTCTTCCTGTTGGGCCTTCCTGTTGGGCCTTCCTGTTGGGCTTTCCTGTTGGGCTTTCCTGTTGGGCCTTTCTGTTGGGTCTTCCTGTTGGGCTTTCCTGTTGGGTCTTCCTGTTGGGCTTTCCTGTTGGGCTTTCCTGTTGGGTCTTCCTGTTGGGTCTTCCTGTTGGGTCTTCCTGTTGGGTCTTCCTGTTGGGTCTTCCTGTTGGGCCTTCCTGTTGGGTCTTTCCTGTTGGGCTTTCCTGTTGGGCTTTCCTGTTGGGTCTTCCTGTTGGGTCTTCCTGTTGGGCTTTCCTGTTGGGTCTTCCTGTTGGGTCTTCCTGTTGGGTCTTTCTGTTGGGTCTTTCTGTTGGGTCTTCCTGTTGGGTCTTCCTGTTGGGTCTTCCTGTTGGGTCTTCCTGTTGGGTCTTCCTGTTGGGTCTTCCTGTTGGGCATTCCTGTTGGGTCTTCCTGTTGGGTCTTCCTGTTGGGTCTTCCTGTTGGGTCTTCCTGTTGGGTCTTCCTGTTGGGTCTTCCTGTTGGGTCTTCCTGTTGGGTCTTCCTGTTGGGTCTTCCTGTTGGGCCTTCCTATTGGGTCTTCCTGTTGGGTCTTCCTGTTGGGTCTTCCTGTTGGGCTTTCCTGTTGGGTCTTTCTGTTGGGCTTTCCTGTTGGGCTTTCCTGTTGGGTCTTCCCTGTCGGGTCTTCCCTGTTGGGTCTTTCCTGTTGGGTCTTCCTGTTGGGTCTTCCTGTTGGGTCTTCCTGTTGGGTCTTCCTGTTGGGCCTTCCTGTTGGGCCTTCCTGTTGGGCCTTCCTGTTGGGTCTTCCTGTTGGGTCTTCCTGTTGGGCCTTCCTGTTGGGCCTTCCTGTTGGGTCTTCATGTTGGGTCTTCCTGTTGGGCCTTGGCAACAGTGTCTTTGGTCTGGATAATTCAAAGTTAAACTGTGCCAAGCTGTGTGAACAAGTCAGTGTACCACATATTATTCAAATTTAACACGCAAATGGCGAACCGTTGTCACACTGCATTGTCAAGGGATGTATCGCAGTTTACATTCCTGTCGGAATAGGGCGGTGTCCCAATGACATGTGTATAAATATGTGGTGCACTGCAGAGCAGATATGATAAACGCAGGAACTGGCTCCGTGGAGCTATAATCTTAAGGTAGGATACACCATTCGTAATTGTTTGAATTATTATAAATGGGTGGATTTGGGGGGTTGTATTTTATAGTAAATATTGTTTAACTGACCTGCCCGAAGTTTTACAATCATGGATGCTGGAAAAAGCTAGAAAAGCAAGAAGTGTTTCTTATGTTGTTTTGGGTTTTTTTGGCGATCGGTATAGTAAAATGTTTTCGATATTAAGTGTAAAGGGTTGGTCTTACAAAAATGTGTGGATATTAGAGGGTTGATTTCGCAATTTAGAACTTTCGGATAAAGAATGAACACCGCTGTGCTTTTGTAAAAACGTATTGTCCTGCTCCGGCACTAGAGATTGTCGAAATATTACTTGAAGAGTTGACATGTATTAGTTTCTTTACAGAAATCTACCCCTATCGCTCGCCATTGCCATACCGACTGTGACCATCATTTACCTTCTGACTAATATCGCGTATTTCACGGTACTCTCACCCAACGAACTGCTTGCTTCCAGTGCAGTCGCCGTGGTAAGATATTTATGCCCATTTTGATAGTAAATAGCTGTAATATCATATTGGTGACTTGCTCCAACGAGACCCGGACAAAGTGGACAATTTATGTTTTTTAGATTTTGCTTTTTTCAAATTCTCTAGGTTCTCAGCTTTAAAATGATGTATCATTTACATAATGTACCCACACCTTATCTTTACTGGGAGAAGGAATTAGTGATAAAACCCTGACAACCTAATTATAAGATAAACAGCTTTGAAGTTTACAGAAGCGTATTGTTTATACACAATTGTTACACAAAATCGACCAAAAATAACTTCTGGGTGACGGATTATGTTCAAATTTAGGAAGATTGTATAAATAGTTCGTAATTCAGGCAAACAAAAAACCTCAAAATGGTAAAATTCACCCCGCAATGACTTCACGAGTACATTGTAATAAAATACATTCTGCGACTTAGCGAATGATTATCCGCTAAGATTGCCATTGATTTATTAAAACATTGATTTATTCCAACAGCAGGAATTAATTTATTATAAGCTATATGGGTATATATGTATATGGGTATGCCAATTAGCTGATAATAGATACAAGTAATATTTGGAATATCTTTTTATTCCATTGCGGTTCTTTAATTAGACCTTTTCGGAGCGAACCCTTGGAATCGTGGCTTGGTTGGTGCCATTGGGAGTGTGTATCTCCACTGCAGGCACTCTCATGGGAAGCTTTCTAACCGGTCCAAGGTAAAACATAACGACATGTATTTCTCTTATACTGATGCAACCGGGGTTTTACAAATTACAACGGATAATGTAGTAACCAACGGATAATGTAGTAACCAACGGATAATGTAGTAACCAACCGATAATGTAGTAACCAACCGATAATGTAGTAACCAACCGATAATGTTTTCACTAACCGATAATGTCACACAAATTGACCGATGCTGTGTCACTAACCGATAACGTAACAAACAGACAAGTGACTGATAGTGCAGTAAAATGTACTACATGTACATGTATACACTATCGGTCAAGTTTTATTACATTTTCGGTCCTAACGGATAATGTAACAGAAATTGACCGAGAGTGTAGTACATGGTTTGAGGGGAAATAGTTGGAAATACTGGTCTCAAGGTGTAGGTCAGCTAGACTACATCCAGACGCGAAGCGGAGGTATAGTCAAGCTGACCAACACCGAGGGACCAGTAATTCCCACTATTTTCCAGAGAAAAAAATGTTGTATTTGTTTTACTACACCCTAATACATATCCACTGCCTTGTCGATAACGGATATCGTAGATTTTGCACCTTTATTTAGCACAAGATATAGTTCTTCGTCGGTCAATGACGGAAATCTAGTAACGTACTGAGGATGGTTCCGTACAGATTACATGCCACAGACTACTTGCTATGAGGCGGGTTCTAGAGGGAATATTTGGTGCTACCAGAAAATAATACCGCATGGCAGTGAGCTGAATACTCACTGGGATCACGTCACCTGACAGCGTATCATTTTTTTAACGCGCGGCAGGAGCGGCCAATGACGCACTCCAATTTGCTCATGAATATTTATGAGGTGTAGTAATACAAGTTACTACACGTATACACTGTCGGCCATTTGTTGTTACATTATCGGTTAGTGAAACATACGTTGATTACTAAACTTACTACGTTATCAGTTGTAACACAGAGTCTAATTCGAACCCCGAGAAAATAGTATTCCCTAGGAGGGCCAGGTCTAAACTCCCTTCCTGTTTTATGATTCAAACTCGTAATAGCAAGAAACGTACGGATTTATATTTTTTACTTGCGGATTTTAAATTGTTATGATTCATTTATCAATACCGTATGGACAGTTTACCCATTCTTATGTAGTTATTGGTAAGAAGGCGTTTCTGTGTTAAAAGACAGATTCAGAATTTGAATACAAACACGTTGGTATTATAATGGTGATACCGCATGCATTTTTTTACAACGGGTTAGTATTTTAACACTAACTGTAATTGTAACATATATTTCCGGCCTCTGCACCCTAATGCACAGACAATTATCGCTATCTATGTGTACCCTTTGTTTACACCGAATCCGCCCTATTTTCAAATGTGCCCGGCGGTATTCGCACACGTTGTGTTTTGCATAAATTTGGTTAGGACGTGACGACATAAGAGGTGAGTTGACCTGCGACGTCACCCCTAAACCCGATGCGTACGCATACTGCCGGGCACATTTCAATGCAGATGTGAACACGTGACGTCACGAGGGTACAGTAATGTTACTGTTCACAAATACACTTAAAAACATCGGTGATCGGAGGTCAGTGTAGTTATGCATTGTGTACTCGCATAATGTACATACGCCAGAACCGCCTACATTAGAACGCACATTATACCTTGCAATAATCTGTAATATTGAGTGGTGATGTTGAAGTATTTTTTAGTCTACCACATTACTTTTTATCTTCAAAATGACAGCATGTCGGAATATTTTTTGTTAGGCAGTTTAGTGTCATTAATATCTTTTACAACAAGTAAGATTTGTTAACAGTGTTTTTGTTAACTGCTAAAGGTACACTTCATCTTTAACCAAATCTGTAATATTAATGTTGAAGTATGTTCTGGGAAATTTGTCAAGGCCCACACATGCACTCAGCTAGAGAGTAGAGGAAATTACCGATCTTGATAACGAACCGATACATTTGGTACTCGATCGTTAGTTTTGTTTGCATTTGTATCGCACCATGAAGGATAACCTTTGCTGCAGCACGAGAAGGCCACATGTTATCTATCCTGTCTATGGTCAATGTGAAGTATCATACACCACTGCCTGCCATTCTACTACAGGTAAAGATTGAAATGCTTTATTTTCCGTTAATAAATAAGTACCATAAATAGAAGAAACAAATCACGTGGTAATAATAAGCATTACATTTGGCACACAGTCATAATATGCCATGAGAAAGATATTAAGCTATAGGGTATTAGACCTTTAAAAAAGTATACATAGAATAACATGCAATGGCAGCCATTTTGAAAATTTGAAAACTTGCTTGTTATTTTACCTATATTTTTGCAATGGACAAATCTGCGACGGCCCTTTAGCCAAATATCTTTCTCATGACATAGTGTGATTGTGTGCCAAATTTAATCTGCTTGTCTATTCAGAATATTCGACACCAACCTCCTTTGATCAACCGCTAAAACTGTGACTGTTTCTCATTGTCTTCTCTCTGCATAATAATATTAATAAGATTAATAATATTAATAAGGCTATTTTAAAACATGTTTTATACACATTCACCAACTCTCACTTTCAATTTCGTCCCAGGACAAATTTCACAGGCTTTTACCAAACCAATTTAGTCATTTACCATTCAATTTCCAATTTTTGTCACTTTATTATTTACGTATGGTACACCATTTGCAGATATCGAAACAAATGTATATTTCCGAATTATTAAGAAATATTTCACTTTTTTAAGGTAAATAATGATTGTAGGCATCCAGTAAAATAAATGCAAAATACAAATTGAATTTTATATAAAAAAAAATTGCGATCGCCAGAAGTCTGGCGATCGCGGACAAAAACAAGAACAACATAACAACCACTGCCCTTTTCCGACGCCGGTTGAAAACGAACGCCGTTTTTCTTGCTTTGCTCAGCATTCATGATTGTAAAACTTTGAACAGGTCAGTTAAACGATATTTACTATAAAATACAACTTTCAAATCCACCCATTCATGATGATTTAAGCATTTACAATGGTGTATCCTTAAACATTGGATCGAGAATATTCGTAATTAAAGGTCAAATTCGCCTAAGCTAGTTGCTTATACGAATTTGATCAGTAACGACAAATATTCTAGACCTGGTGTTAAAAAAGGGTGACCAAACGTTGAAACTGAATGACAAGTGACCACTAAGGGACACGTACCTATCCAACGGGGGCCAATTTCACGGAGCTGCTAAGCACAAAAATGTGCTTAGCATGACAATTTGTCCTTGGTAAAAACAAGGTTACAGACCAAATTTTCACGTGATATTTATTGTTTTCGATTGATAATCAGCTGTTTTTTTGCTTAGCATAAAGAATTTTGGCTGATAACTTGTTTTTAATGAGCAAGACTTTTTTTGTGCTAAGCCAATTTGTGTGCTTAGCAGCTCCGTGAAATTGGCCCCTGGCGGGTAACAGGCGGTTTCCCGACGGTTCATATTATACAAATATTGACTGCTTTGAGTGGTATAGTAAAACTAGCCTCCCGAGGTGATCCATGGAGCATTCTATTTTCCCGAGGCGAAGCCGAGGGAAAATAGAATGCTCCATGGATCACCGAGGGGGGCTAGTTTTACTATACCGCGAAATAAAGCAGTCAATATTTGTTTTATAACACCTCACTCACAGATTCTGCACAATTTAAGCTTCCTGAAAGTATAGTAATGACAAAAAATCTCCGAATTATACGTCTCTCGATCAGATCATACGTGTACTTTGTTGCCTTGATGAACGGGTGCGAGGGTGATAGAGCAATGTTTACGCAATGCACCGAAACACACGTCTGGGTTTCAGTCACGCTTTCGTTGCTATGCGCATAGTACGTGTGTTGCTATGCGCATAGTACTTTTTCTTAACGAGGCTGCGTGGTATAGTCTTTTTGGAGCGCAAGTAAAACATAGTAAAAATAGCAAGTGACACGTGACGCGCTCTCGGCCAATCAAGACACAGAATCTGATCTATAATGAGCTCACGGGTCACTGGACAATCAGCCCTACATCAGAAGGTTATGCATGACTCTGACTGGCAGTATATGGGGTTCTTGCAGGGCAAACAAGGAGATCAATTACACGTGGTTTGCTTTCCAAAAATCCCGACTTAACTATCTGGTATAGACACAATAGACGTATTCAGGTACAGTTTATGTCAAAGTTTTTGTTATTATTGTTGGCTCTCTGGAGTTGGCCCCCTGGGGTAGTTGACTTGATTTATAATAAGACCATGGGCCAGGCTGGATGACCTCTTGCATATACAAATAATAGGCTCATCCTGACACACCGCCGGTAACCGCTGGTTCTACCCGCCGGTTGGATAGGTACACTCTAAAATTTCCTGGTGGACCATATAATTATACTGGTTATCACCAAACATATCAACATAATACTGGTTATGATCAAACCATGTGTAGTATCATCCTGGTTTTAGGTAAATTACTTCAACATTAATCTGGTGAAATCCTGATGTGACGTGGCCGTTTTCCAACTGACCAATGAGAACTCACGAAAGTTGTGTTCACAAAAGTCATGTTAGGTTGTCGCGTTTTGTCCAAAAATGCACTTTCTTGACCGAAATATGTAATTATTCTAACGAATCAATAACAACATTTCGATTTTTGCAAATATAAGTAAAAACAAATTGTATATGGAATCTCTTTTTGTGTGTATTTTGACACGAATTATTCGTGGTGAAACCATGACTTCCTCGTTGCGGGAATAAGCATAATATAAATTTAAACCGCGTTTTAAATGAATAGCATTCAGGCTTATCGTTTAATATTTGTACATTCTACTGAATTTAAAGTGGAAGTGTCTGAAGTTTTTTTGTGGTTGGAATGTGGTAGAAAATAACCAGGAAATTTCACCAGTGTGTCCTGGTATTTTTACCAGGATTGTGGTTGACGTACATTCACCAGGAACTCCTGGTGAAATTAACCAAAGAGGAGTGGGTGGTATACAGACCAGGAATCTAGTGAAGTTTAACCAGTTTTGTTTGAGTGTACGTCTTCCCTAAATTGGTTTGGTAAATGCCTGTGAAATTTATCCTCGGACGAAAATGAATCTGAGAGTTGGTGAATTTGTATAAAAAATGGTTTAAAATAGCCGGGAAAACTTATATTTGTAGTTAATATTGGTACACTTGTGGTACCTAATAATGAGGCTAAACGTGTTTGCATTTGTTTGCACATTTTAATTGAAGTGCCTTATTGCGATGGTACTGATCATGATGGGTGACTTCAATTCGATCATCGTCTATGGAAGCATCGTTCAATGGACTCTCTTTCTGGCGGCATTCGCAGCAGTATTTGTGCTGCGACGCAAATACCCCAATGCACCAAGACCTTTTAAGGTTAGTTCAGAAATACTTAAAATCGTGTAAGCCAAACAGATTGTTTTTCTGTTAAAAAAATCCCTTGACCAAACAGCATTCTATTTGTAATGGTCACTGGAGCTATACCCAACCGAAAAAAGTCCCCAAATAATGTTGGTAAAAAAATCTACTGAGCACTTTTTGAATAAATAACAACTACTCGATAGAGAAATTCATTAAGAATTCTGCCACACTCTTTATTTTGCCAATGACAGTGTGTTTGTTATGGACGAAATTAGGCAATTTATGTCAAAACATGTGCACGTTGTGTAATTGAAAAAGAAAGTAGAGCAACACACGATTAAATGTTAAATTTGAACATTTCTTTGACTGAACTTAAACACAAATGTAAACTATGCACACCAAACTAAACGATGACCAACAACATTTGAAATCATTGAGGAGGATGGTAGTGGACTGGGGTAGGTGTAACGAGGGAGGACGTCACGCGATACCGTCATTTAGGGTGCACCACACCAAATACGCGCCGGTAGGAAACAACGCGAAATCAGACATAAACAGCGCCGCCTAGCGACGCTCAGGGGGTCGGGTGGCAATGTATTTTTTACTGGAAATTAAAGATGACGACCCCTAGGGCAATTTTCTTTTCAATTTTACTAGGATTGACCTACTCATTTGTTTGGTATTCCAAAACACCACTAAAATGGTCGTCAATCTCTGAGCCCAGGTTTAAACGTACCCGCCTCTAAGCCAATTAGACCCACACGTTGGTCTTTTTTTGGTGAATAAAATCCCCCCAGTTGGAAGACAAATGTCACAAATACTTGATTTCCACAAAATTGTCTACATTCAGTCCCATTTAAAGGCCACAGATACCTCTTATTCAAACTTACCCAAGGGATCTCAATATATTATTGAGCTCGCGTATAGTAATAAGCCACTTCGACATTCCAACTGCGCATGTGCACAACAAGATTCAACAATTTTTCTCTTGAGATAAACACGGCAGACAAATGCACACAAGGCTATGGGGGACGTGGTAACCGAATCCGCATTTTTTAAATTTTGTTGTGAAATCGAAAAAGAAAAAAAAATATTTGTTCGAACAAAAGTTTGGCCACACAAAACACCTGAAAACACCAAAACGTAAACAAAAAATGTTACTTAGTAACTTTAGAACACGACGATCTCTTTAAATTCGCTGGTACCCCGCTATGCTTTTACACGCAATCGCTGAAATGTTTATCTCAAAGAACAAATCGTCAAATCTCCATGTGCACACGCGCCGCGGGAATATCGAACTGGCTTATTCACGTGAATTGGTGTGATGCAACCCAGCCTCGACTCCATGGGAAAACATGGCGCGGCAAGATCATAGCGATGGTAACGAGGTTGAGTGCAACCTGAAGTGCCGACATAGATGTACGCATGCGCACAGGACATGTTTTTGTAGAGTTTGAGATCAGGTCAAATTACGCCATGTAAAACAGTACCCAACAACATTTTTTAGAGGAATGTTGACGGTGTTATGGGCCTGGTTTTGTACCCACGTTCGTTTGCGCATATCCTTTATATCTAGCTCTATGCGGGTTAATAGTCTGGTTCTATATCCTCTGTTTACCTGTAGGTCAACAGGCTGGTTCCATATCCTCTATGTGTACATGCAGGCCAACAGTCTGGTTCCATGTTCTCTATGTGCACATGCAGGTTAATAGTCTGGTTCCATATCCTATATTTACTTGTATGGTCAACAGTCTGGTTCCATATCCTCTATGTGCACATGCAGGTTAATAGTCTGGTTCAATATCTTCTATTTATACCCAGCACGATATGTGGCAGAGGGGTACCCCCCTCTTATCCCTATACTTTATACGCATGCACCCAACACTATTGTAACCTAACCCATCCCCCCTTGAAACCTAACAGGAATTCCTGAGATTCCGGGAACACAATGGTCAACACAAAAGAGGGGGGGTTTTCTCTGCCACATATCGCGCTTCATATGCTTCTATTTGCTTGCAGGTCAACAGTCTGGTTCCATATTCTCTATGTGCACATGCAGGTTAATAGTCTGGTTCCATATCCTCTATTTACTTGCAGGTCAACAGTCTAGTTCCTGTCCTTGCAGTAATTGCCTCTATATTTATGGTTCTGGCACCAGTCATCTCCGATCCCAAGCTGGAGTACCTGTACGCATTCGTGTTACTTGCATTAGGCCTCGTTGTCTACATTGTGTTTGTACGAGGAAGGCGACAGCTTCCGTGCATGGGTACGTATACGTGCAACACTTGTTATATCAGCCGTGCGAAGCAGGCTGATATATTGTATTCGTCGCCTTTCTTTCTTTCTTTCTTTCTTTCTTCGGGCAAACGCTCACAAAAAAATCTGCCAAATTCAATATCTGCCAAATTCTTTGACCGATTTCAACCAAATTTGGACAGGATCTTCCTTGACCCGAGTTCTATCTGTAGTGATCAGCAGGTGTGGTCAAACGTCACCTAGTGGTCACTAGTGGTCATTTTCTTTAAAAGTACAAAATGCTACTTCTTCCACAGTCTTGGTCCAATTATTGTCAAACTTGGCCAGTTACATCTCTGGACCATGCCTCATAAAAGTTGTTCACAGAATTTGGCCAGTGGTCACCAGATGGTCAGTAGGGGTCATTTTCTTCGAAATTAGGAAATGCTGCTTCTCCCAAAGTTTTGATCCAATTCATGTCAAACTTGGTCAGTTATATCTCTGGACCAAGCCTCATATAGGGTGTACACCGACAATTTGGCCAATGGTCACCTAATGGTCAGCAGGGGTCATTTTCTTTAAAATTACGAAATGCTTCTTCTCTCACAGTCTTGGTCCAATTAATTTGGCCAATGGTCACCTAATGGTCAGTAGGGGTCACTTTCCTTTCAAAGTAACGAAATGCTTCTCCCACAGCCTTGATTTAATTAACTCGTAAAACTTGTTCACAGAATTTGGCCAGTGGTCACCTAATGGTCAGCAGGGGTCATTTTCTTCAAAATTACGAAATGCTTCTTCTCCCACAGTCTTGGTTTAATTAATTTGGCCAATGATCACCTAATGGTCAGTAGGGGTCAAAATGTGGCCATTGGTCACCTAATGGTCAGTAGGGGTAATTTTCTTTTCAAAATAACGAAATGATTCTCCCACAGCCTTGATCTAATTAACTCGTAAAAGTTGTTCACAGAATTTGACCAGTGGTCACCTAATGGTCAGTAGGGGTCATTTCTCATTTTGTTGTCAAAATAACGAAATGCTTCTCCCACAGCCTTGATCTAATTAATTTGGCCACTGGTCAACTAATGGTCAGTACTAGAGGTCATTATATTGAAGCATATCAAATGTATTTTCTTCTATATTCTTTAGCCGATTTCAGTCAAACTTGGTTAGATGCTTTTGCAATTTGGGAGTGGTAGTCATCACCAAGTGGTTAGTGCGAGGCGGTTCACACAAGCCTTACAAAAGACTATTTAGGCTGATATCCGTGCTTCCTGAAGCACATTAGCTCTAGTTTTAAAACTCCGTTTGTTTATTACGAGTTGCCTACAATGATTACACAAGCATAAACTTTAACAAGCTGTGAATAAATATGTCAAGTTGCATGGGTACGAGAGAGTGTCTATGTTTCGTTTAGTTTATAGTTTAGTTTATTAGAGTAGCCCTATCAGCAACTGTTGTCAGACCTGTTCCTCCTGGGTTCTGGATTTTGAACAGGAATACATAATAGCTTCCAAAGACAAATGCGTTAAATCCTAACGAATGTATTGTTGCTGTAGCTGATAACATTTAAAGTGTAAAGTTTGTGTTCGGTATTACTTTGCAGCTCAGATGACCGTGTTCTGCCAGAAGGTGTTTCTTGTGGGTCCGTCACGTGCTTAGGATGCCTCCAGGGCTCGATCTTTGTCAGCGTGTTCGATTACTCACCCGCGCTTACTCGTGCCTCTAAACGGCATATGAAGCAAGATATCGAGCCTTTCCGAAGACAAATCTTAGAAAAAAATGACAACACTTTATGGACCCCTGTACACTTCCAATAGGCCGATTTTGCTTCTTGCCACCCGGCCTATTTACATGCGTGCATGTATTTGAATTGATTAGGAAACTAGTCTATTCAACATGTACCGCCACGCCCCTCCCACTTTCAAGGGGCGTGGCTAAAGCCTGCTATACAGGGTGTATAACAAAATACAACAAAATATAACGGAATACCACTCGTAATGTATGACTAACATCGATAATATAGATATGGTTTCCACGATACTGGTTTCCACTTTAAAATGAGACATCAAACGTCTAAATCTGACAATGTTTGACAGAGTTATGAATATTTTCCAAGAGGGGTCAAATTGACCATGGGACCAAGTTTTTAAAATTTTGTTTGGATACTGTGCAAGTGTGGACTTGAAATCAAGTCGTTAGACATTGTCGTCTTTGTCTGTGCAGGCGCCACCGACATGAACCAGCGCTGAACCATCATGCCGCGCCCACTGCCGCCAGCTCTGGTTCATTTTAGTGGCGCCTGCACAGACAAAGACAAAAGTGTCCAACGACTTGATTTCAAGCCTACACTTGCACAGTATACAAAATAAAAATAATTACAAAAATTGGTCCCATGGTCAATTTGACCCATCTTGGAACATTATTCCTAACTCTGTGAAACATTGTCAGATTTGGACGTTTGATGTTTCATTTTAAAGTGAAAACCAGTGTCTTTGAAACTATATCGATATTATCGATGTTAGTTGTACATTCTACGTGTGGTATTCCGTTATATTTTGTTGCATTTGTGTATACCCTGTACACTACGTAGTGTGAATAGTCTTTTGTAGGATGACATAGTAGCGTGTAGCTAATTGTTTCTTCAGGTAATGTATCCTTAAGGTTATAAATGGGTTTTCTGTCTTGGAAGTTGTTTTGAACCAAGTACTGCATTTGTTTTCTTTTCTGTGGTAATGTTTGTGTTTAGTCCTAATCAAAGACAAATCTAAAATTGTATTTCTATATACGTCAATTTACTACTTTGCATATAAAATTGATTGAATTGTTTTTGCTCATGTAAACAAATTAACATTTCGATTTTCTTTTGTTGTCGACGTTTTTTGCATTATACTATATTTTTGCATTGATTTTTGCATTATATTATATTATACCGTATTATATTATTATATTATATTCATTACTCCTTTTGTATTTATTCAACTGATCACTTTATATTATATTATACCGTATTATATTATTATATTATATTCATTACTCCTTTTGTATTTATTCAACTGATCACTTTAAAGGAGCACTATGTCCTTAAACAAAACCTACAAATTCATGTTTTTGATTGTTTACTTATCCTATTTTAAACATGTATTTACCGTTCCTGACAAATGACGACACGAAAACCGGTTGTTTACATCGGACATGGCGGTGTACGCTTACGTTTTTCCTGTCGTTTTCATTAAATGTACGATACGCGTTGTGTGTATCACATAATTTACACACAGCACCACTGAATGCACAATGTGGTTTCTTACACATCCGCAAACGGCGAACACTTTTCGGCTGGAATCATGACAACACCTAAACAGCTTCGGGGGTCACTTTCGTGATGTATTATATTCTACTTTTTAATTCTCTTTCCGACTAACCTTATTTCGTTCAAAACGCTTCCAGGACATAGTGTTTCCTTAAGTTAAGATACCTGTGTAAATTCCATCAAAGTTATAACAAAAATGTAACCTTGGTAGACAAATACACTTGGGTATACTTCTGGGTTTTTAAAAGTGAAACAGGAACTGTATTGTTTGTTCTAAACATAATTAGTATTATTTAATCGACGTTAAAAACGCACAATAAAATCAATAGAATAAAAACATTTTTGATCAAAATTTGACAAAATTCGATTTCTCTGTAAACATTAAAATGTCTAAGGGGTTTACCTTGGATTTTGATCAAAATTTGATGGTTCTGAAATTGTTCTGTTTTTTTTGTTTTAATTAGGCAAAATTTGATTTCTCTGTAAAAGATGAAATATTGGGCCAATTTTTAAAATTTAATCGGAAAGGTTAACCCCCTCACAAACTTACATTTTCAGGATTTTCTTTAAATTTAGATAAAAATGCAAGGCAATGTTTGTTTTCCAGACAAATTTAATTTTTGCCAATTTTGATAAAAATATAAGGTTTACCCCTAAACCTTACAATTTGTTAGTTTCAAGAAATCGCCAATTTTATACAAATGGTTAACCACATGTCACATTTCCCGGTTTGCCCTACCCAAGAAATATGACCCTCAGTAGTCCCGCACACAATATTACACAAAATACATTTTCAACTAACAAAAAACTTTTAAAGATTAAAAATTGCAAGGGGTTAATACTTATTTAAAATTTCAAGACAAATTTAATGTTTGCCAATTCTTTTTGAAAAAATATAAAATGGCAAGGTTTACACTTTACATTTTTATCTAAATTATTCAAAGCGTCATTTGTCTAGAAAATTAAAAATTGCAAGAGGTTAACTTTTCATTTTTATAAAATTCCTTCAAAAGTACCAGTTGGTTACTAGCATTTTTATCAAAATTTCATTTTTCTTGAAACAAACATTTTCTAACAGTTTGAATTTTTTTCTGAAAAATTTCAGATTACAAGGGGTTATCCTTTTTCAAAATTGGCTATAATGTCATTTTTCATAATAAAACGAATAACAAGCCTGGTTCGGATCCTTCTTAGATAAAATATCACCCCAATCAGTTAAACTAAATCATTCGAAATTGGCAATATTTTGAACATGAATTATATTTTGAACAAATAATTATCACAGCATGGCTATACAATGCTTGCTTAGTACAACTAACAACGATTTACATAATGAAGCAAGGCATATGGTAGTCTTGGTCAAGACCAAGCTAGCCCGTTCATTTGTTCCGCGGCGCGCCGTCCGTATTATCTGGGCTTATTGAGGGCGCCCTTAATTATCGCCAGATTCCTGGATTTCTTCCACTAACTTGGTATTGGCGCAAGCGTCACGTGAACCCGGAAAATTCCGAGGACATTCCAAGCATAGCTCAAATAGCTACTCGCCCCCGCATGCGCGCTAAGTCATTTTTGTTTAATGTAGTGTTCGATTATTACAGTCTGGTTCCCAGACCAAATATTTCTGACTATTTGTGATTTTTCATTTATTATTTAGTCGTTAATGTCACGTGACCAAAAACTGGAGGAATTGCTTAACGTTCGCGATGTTCGAGTGTTTCCAGGTTTTTATAAAATAAAACTCACATTAGCAAAGGTCAACACCAGACGAAAAGCCTAAGACTCTCACAGTCATTGTAGTCATTGTGCTATTTTTTGGTAAGAGCCGTTAGAATTTGAATTGTTGCGTCGTCATAGCTACGCTGCTTGTATCGCGTCATTATCTATTTTTTGTCGCCGGCGGCTACCTGACCTACACTGCAATTTAGACGTATAGCCAAATGTGGTTTCTTACACGTCCGGTCAGGTAGCCGCCGGCGACAAAAAAATAGATAATGACGCGATACAAGCAGCGTAGCTATGACGACGCAACAATTCAAATTCTAATAGCACAATGACTACAAGGACTGTGATAGTCTTAGGCATTTCGTCTGGTGTTGACCTTTGCTAATGTGAGTTTTATTTTATAAAAACACTCGAACATCGCGAACGTTAAGCAATTCCTCCAGTTTTTGGTCACGTGACATTAACGGCTAAATAATAAATGAAAAATCACAAATAGTCAGAAATATTTGGTCTGGGAACCAGACTATAATAGTCGAACACTACATTAAACAAAAACGACTTAGCGCGCATGCGGGGGCGAGTAGCTATTTGAGCTATGCTTGGAATGTCCTCGGAATTTTCCGGGTTCACGTGACGCTTGCGCCAAGACCAAGTTAGTGGAAGAAATCCAGGAATCTGGCGATAATTAAGGGCGCCCTCAATAAGCCCAGATAATACGGACGGCGCGCCGCGGAACAAATGAACGGGCTAGCTTGGTCTTGACCAAGACTAGGCATATGGCAGAGAAAACCCCCTTTTTTGTGTTGATGTTTGTGTTCTTGAAATCTCAGGAATTCCTTTCACATATCTAGTTAGGTAACAATATTCTGGATTGTGTATAGGGTATAGGGACCAGGGGGTCCCCCTACTATAAATCGTGCTGGGTATAGCGATTTAAGTCAAAATTGTAACTATATTGTGTAACTTTTGAAATGATTCAAGTACCGTTCTTATTATAATCAGTTAGCCATTGCCGCTCAAGCAATAGGTTGGATTACCGGGCCCAAAGTCGCTTGACCTTTACTCGTCGGTTGTGCAGGTAATGCAATGAAAACCTATTGAACTTGAAAACCGGCACATGTTAGTACATACAATACGGTTGTATTGAAAAAGCTGAATTTCGTTTCTTACTGAATAAAGAATTACAACTTGTCATGGCCAATAAAACGTTGTCTCTCAACAAACGCTGTAGTTGTAGACAAGGAACGGCAAATAATAAGACTAAAGGGCCACATTTATTTTTTTCATCGGTCGGTGGCCAATTCGGGGCACATCGAGGGTATTTTATGCTTGGGAAAGCTTGCAGAGTAAAACATCAGGAATTTATGTAAGGCATAACTAGTTTAAATAAAAGAAAGTTGACAGTTAGATTACGTTTGGGACCTGTGTAAACGCAGCATGAACCTTCCTATTTGTTGAGAATAGAATGCTAACGAAGGACACAATCAACTCTTGGTTGACCTTATTGAAAAAGTCGATTAACAAAGCGCACACAACTGCCATCGTCACGGCAGTGTTTAATTTCGTTCGGAACCAGCAGTTTTATTCACATTTCTACTATGGTGGTTAGAATGATTCGTCGTACAAATTGTGTTGTATCACCCAACAAATCGTTATGGTTGGCTACAACTTGTTCGCCAGAAATTGTTCGTCATACAAATTCAAGGACAGCCAGAAACGTACAGGTTTATTGTGCCCTTTAGGGGGCCAGCAAAAGTTCATTCGACACGCCTTTGGCATCCAGTATACCGTCCACTAAATGTTTTAAAGAATACCTGTCGTTCAAACAAATGTGGTGATATTTAGCCAAGACATAGTGCTTTCGCATGTAAAAAGTATAGGTTTCTAGCCTGCAAATTTACATCTCAAGGCCAGTGAGAAGAAAAAAACATGATCGCTAATCGCTCGATACTACCGACGACAACCAAGAAAATGTCCCTCAGACTGTTCACCTTGATTTGCTGTTTGACTGTCTTCCTGGTTTTCTTTTGGTCATATTTTAGCCAACCTGTGAAAGTGAAAAGGCAAATCGGACTCGGTAAGTTTATCTCTATAAATCCTTCGATAGAACCAATAAGAAGCCCATGGCTAGACATACCCAATGAACAAGCATACTGTATGTCTTTCTACGTGCACCTCGAGCAATCTGATCATCTTAATGATTGATTGACACAATGTAGTCCGAGATTATTATATCCTAAAACAAGTTACATAGTGTTTAAAAAAGATGCAAAACAAATGTAACGGAATACCACGTAGAGAATGAGTACCCAACAAAAGATGCATCTGTCACCTCTAAAATGAGACATCAAATTTCCAGATCTGATTGTTGACAGAGATAGGTATCATTTCCCAAAAGAGGTCGAATTGACCATTGATGTTCAAATAATTAGGCATTGGGACAATGGTAGTCTACTTGCCTATGTTTGGATAATATTGCCTTGCAAAATTGTCTTTAACTAGTAAACAAAAATGTATGTTTGTAAACATATTTACATGCTAGCATGAGGATAGAGTTTAGCCATTGAACATTGATGTTTGGGAATTAGAGACGCTCGTTTGTCTGCTAATCACAACAGCTCATCCACATAGTCCGAGAACCCAGTTACTTTTAATTAGAATATTGAGCACAAAAGGTTTGATGATGTTTGTGTGGGTAGTTGGGGGTGTCTGACCTTCAGAAATTGTTTTACCGTTAATTATAATGTTTGACCACAAGAGTCAAACCTTCACTAAATGCTGGTTAAACTGGTTAGAATGCAAGATCCACAACTTAAGAATCCATATTCCCGTGCATTATGCACTTATAAAAATGGGTTAAAAGTAGGCCTAAGTAATTAGCACCCCGCTTAGGAATTATTGTATTTATTAAAACATTGAGCACCAAGATAAATCGTGCACACAGTGCTTGCAGGGTGTCAGTTTTAAATCCCAAACTGTCGCGCTTTGGAGGAAATGCGCGCATACAGTGCTTGTGTGCCGCCATTTTGACATCGAGTTGTATTGATTTCGTAGACAAACGTGACATACGTATACAGAGCCGTAATACAACACTGCCCTGGGTACGATGTAGACAGTGCTAGTTCGTGAAATCTTTTTCACAGCGCGCCCTCGCAATTTTGTGTTCACGAACTGACACTGAGTGCACTTCGTGGAACAGAAAAACGCCAGAATGGACTAATTTCTGCAAAACTCACAAATACACATTTTGCAAATTAAGATGATTTCAGAAGAAAAAAATCTTCGCCATGTTATACACAAAATGTTAAATTCGGCGATAACATTGTCTTTTCGGATGTCTTGAATTTGTTGTACATGTGTGATGCAGAGGGTGTCAGTTCGTGGTGCCAGATTATTGGTGTCAGATTATGGGTGTACGTATTTGCATTTTTGTATCCTTGTAGAGACATGTTATTTGTTTTGTTCTCGTGTACCAAATAGTTAGAAAGTCAAGTGTGTTTATCAAAATGCTTCTATTTCAACCAAAATTAATGTCCTGGGTTGAAATTTCTACCCAATATACCCTTTATTATACTCTAACCCATATCCTAACTAATTTTTGAGTAATTTTGTTTAGTAATCTTAAATTGTTGAGTAATTTGAGTAAAATCCAAAAATCTATAGGTATAAAAAAGTACGTTAGTTACTGAAATTCGGCTAGATTGCCACAAAGTAACTTCAGATTAATTTTACAGATATGAATGCAATGGGAACCAACCTATTACACATTATTACACATTGAGAGTAGATAGTGTACAAATGCTACGATAACCCGCCAGTAACAACGAACGTGACATGTTCGTGATTTAGTTTTATATTCCAATGTGTATTCCATGATGAAGTCACGCTATCCCACGAATGATTTCAATATTTTGAATACAAAAGGAGATCTAATGCGATTATGAGCCTGTGTTTGCCAAAAATCTAAATTGTTTCATGGAATTGTTTGAATAATAACAAAGTATGGCCAAGAAAGTGCTTTTTGGGTCTAAAAATCAGAATTTAACATAGTTACTTTTATGAACTACAAATTTCCTCAGTTTTGATTGGTCAGTTGCTGCGTAATAAAAGTCCCGCCTTGCCAATTTCCTTGTTAACTTTTAAATTCATGAGATTACTGTAAGATAAACAGTAAATTATCTGTAAACAAACAACACTTTGTGGTTGTTGATGTATATTTACACAAAATGTTGTATTTAGACAAAGTGATCTTGTAAACATAATCTCTTTGTATAAATTAAACATGAAAACATGAAAACTACGAATGCGTAGTCGTCTTCGTTGAAACGCGCACAACATTTAACTTTTTGAAGAACACAAAACACACAGGGATCGACTGCGGGAAAAAGAGACACTCTTGATCCGAGGATCACTTGTTTGTCATTCGTGTTAACACTTTGGTTCACGCACGCATACATGTAGACACTACCACACTGAGGGCATACTTGTCATTCTATCCAATGGAGGACACTTGAGTGTGTGTGAATTACACCTATAAAAGTGAGGACACGACACTAAAATGCTGGTTGTCCATTGGTTTCATATTGATGTGCATTCTAAAGTCATCATTGCGATTGCAAATTCTAAATAGTCAAGTACTCTGACGCATCCGTACATGTATGTGAACTGACGAAACACCCTGCTTAGCTTTGATGAAGCTTCATTTTGTTCCGACAAAAGTCTTTGATGTTCCTCCAGGTTCGTGTCTGCAGTGCCACAGGACAGGATGTTTCGATGTCTCGTTTGCCAGGAAGCTTCTTCAGCAGAAAGAATTTCTGCAAACCCTTCGTAACGTCTCCCTTCTCCTCGGCAGTCCAGGGACGACGTTTCACTCGTCTCGAGTTGTTCAGAGATGCCAGACTTCCAGATGGAACACTGATAGGAGCCTGTCGAGTACCTAATGTCAAATAGGAAACAAGTCGATATAAAACACAGATATTTAGGCACTTTTAATTCAGACAGCCCGATAGCCAGATGAACAAACAAATGGACAGACAGACAATTGTTTTTTTAAAGACAGCCCGACTTAAAATACAGACACATAAAAGCCTAAACTTACTGTTTTCACTGGGCACATCACAGGAATTGTCACTGTCATCGCTGTCCTCGTCACTAGTGAAGCCTTCTGCAAGTCACAAAGAGCAGTTTTTGTTAGATTAATGCACACATACCTGACAGTTGGTCAATCTCTGCTGGAGCTGATGGAAGGAAAGATGGGGGGAGGGGGAGGTGGAGGGGGAGGAGGGGGAGGGGGAGGGGGAGGGGGAGGGGGAGGGGGAGGTGGAGGGGGGGGGGGGGAAGACAACTAAGGTGGTGGTAATAGTAATACTAGCTAATTATGCATTTCTAGAATGGTAAAGTCAAGCGGGTTTGTTGTCCTGCATGTAAAATCAGAAAAGTGGACTCAACTCTTGTCAATTTTCTGTGGTCTGTTTCTTTCTTTCTTTTTTTCTTTATTTCTCTTTCTTGTTCTGTAATGCAGGAGCAATAGCAAAAGAAATGCACAAAAACACGTATACCATTTGTTATCATATATTGTGAACTGATAACAAAATGTTATTTCTTGCATTTCTTTCGCTGTTGAAGATGTATTAGTGAATAGTAATTACTGATCAAGTATTTTTCAACAAAAGCAATCATTAATGTCTTTCTTTTGCTGTTGAGTAAATAATTTAAAACGACTGTGTCCTTACCACCAGTGACATGCAGTTCATCCAGGGATTTGCCCTGCTGGGAAGGCAAGTTTCCCCTCTCCAAGCTGAGAAAAAGCCGAGAAAGTTTGGTGACCCTCTGCACAGTATCTGGCAACTGGTAGTATTCACGATGGACACGCAAATCATGACCCATGAAGTTTGCAAGTGTTTCAAGTTGATGTTCCTTCAAGGCAAGAATTTGCGATGCGGTTGCCACGTGCTTACGAAGTTTTGTAGACCGGATGCTGGCAGCATTGTCAAGGCCCGCCATGTCTGCGTACACTCTTATACAGTCACATCCTCTTATATGACCTGTACCTCCATAAGAACATCGTGCAAACAAGTAGGTGTTGTCGTGGGCGACTCCAGCTTCATTTCTCTTTGCAATCAGAGCACTCAACCACGCCACCACCTCATTGCTGAGAAGCACAGGAACAGTTCGACCCCTCTTGCCAACTATTTCGACAACTCTGAACATCTTGCACAGATGCCGTTCAAGATCAGTCAGCAGGCATTCCCCGTTGACACTAGCTGTTGTGTGCTTCTGAAAGTCTTCTAGTTTCATATTTGATACCTCCCCCTGCCTTCTGCGGTTGAACATAATAAGGTGGCACAGTGCGACTTCATTCAATCTCTTCCAAGCTGGTCCAATTTGTTCGCCCCGAGCATCCTGGACAAGTTCAACTTCCCTGTTGCCAGCTTCATGGAGGAACGCCGACATTTTCACAACATCAGCATTTGTCGGCAAAATTTTAGGTTTGTTGCGCTTTTCTTGGTACAGTGTTCTGTGTGCATGGGTGGATACACGGTCTCGCCAGGTCAGTTCGCACAACTGCAGAAATTCTTCAGCGTGTTGCGCTTTTTGCTTTTGGCCAGACTCTAGAGCATTTCCTTTAAGTATGAGTGCACACTTCTTGATGGAATGTCCAATCTTTAAAGCTAGAGACGGAACATCATACAACTGCTTGTCTTCATTAAAGCCAGCAATACCGTGAACAGCCTTGATGATATCATTCACGTAGTGGGGGTGGACAAATAATTCAAGTGATGCATTTGGCTGGTGTGTATTCTTGCGGAGTTGTATGACAAGACGACCCAATTCCCGTATCTTGTTTCGGATGTAGCCATGTTGATCTACATCGTGCCCGAGTTTCGCGTATTCCCGCTCGGCTACTTCCACAATCAAAGTGTCATTCTTGGCCAGCAGAGTCACCTCATCTCTCTTCATCGGAATAAGAACCTGGTTCAACTGGAAAGACACACCGACAGGTGGAGGCTTTAACAAATCACTCTTGTGAGCAACACGTCTACGCAGAGGAGTTGTGGTAGTGCTACCATGCGAGTGTGCAGGGAGTGCAGGTTTCAGTGGGCACTGGTGACGCCAGAGATCACTTCGCACATAATAGCCATAACAATATATGCACGGTCCGTATGCATGTGGAGCTACCTTATGATTAGGCCTATATCCTACAATAAGTGCACCCCGGCCTTTCCGAAGGACTTGGCAATTGTGCCTATGATTACCAACATTGCGGATTTTCCACAGAAGTATCTTACGGGCACTTGGGTTGGTCTCAGACGCAATCTCTACAACTTCGCTCTCTTCTTTGTGACATGACTGGAGATGACGGGGCAACTTAGATTGAGGTACTTCACAGTAAAAGCAGAAGTGTTTCTTGTCCCATTTCCTGTGCCCACTTTCATTGCTGGTCTCCATGACTGTTATGTGACCGGTCTCAGTAGCCTCGGTTGATGATCTCTGTGACTCGGCACTTGAGGCTTCATATGGAGGAGGACAAACGGCAGGTCCTGTACCAGAATCAGTCTGTGGGCCATCATCCCAACTGGAACTGCTTTGTAGACTGTCTGAACCATTTAAGTGCGGACTCGAGAACAGCGGATGGGCCACCTGGCATAGAAATCAAATCAAAATCACATTTAATTTTAAACAAATAACAATTTCTTTGGGTTATCTCTAAAATATACTATTCATTTTAACACCATCACAAGCGACCACCCCAACCACATTCGCCCTTGATGTGCAACTCAACTGACGACATACCGGTATTCATCCTCTTCATAAAAAGATATGTAATTCAAATGAGAATTTGTGTCATGTGCATTCATTATATGACTTCTAAGACTGAGCAGTTCACTAATTAAATACTTGTAGTCAGCGTACAATACAGGCGTTGTTCATATTAATAATAATAATAATGGTAATTATTATTATTATACCTCCAAATAGGCACTTGGGGAGACAATCCCATAGAGATGTACACAAACTTAAAACAGTCCTAACTTGTTTACCCTAACCCTTTTGTCTAAGTTCTTTAAAATTTGCTATTTAGACCAAAATCTGTCGTTCTAGGACAAAAATAACTCCCAAATATCTTTTTTTAGGGTAGGTAGACACTTATGCGGTGGTCACATCTTACGGTCATGAACGTAGTTGAACGTAGTACGGTGTGACCGTAGTTGACCGTAGTAGACCCTAGTAGTCGTAGTTAAACGTAGTTAAACGTAGTTAAACGTAGTGGACCGTAGTTCTGAACGTACTTAGACCTTGAGGAAAGCCATGATTTGGCCGTAGTTAGCCCAAAGGTTTTCCACATGTTGAAAATATTTATACGGTCACCTTGAATACCTATACCGTACTGTGAGCCTAGTATATACGTAGTTAACCCTAGTTGACCCTAGTTGACCCTAGTTGACCCTACTTGACCGTAGTGTGGACCGTAGTTGACCGTAGTTGACCGTAGTAACCACGACACTACGGTCGAAGTACGGTCAACTACGGTCGAACTGCGTTTGAAGTACGTTCACAGTACGGTCACACTACGGTTAAGTACGACAAGCAGGGTTAACTAGGGTGAAGTAGGGTGAAGTAAGGTTGAATTTAGGAGTTCCTGGACGATATAAAAGGGGGCCAGCATGCCACATGGTCCCTGCAGTCTGTCTAACCTTTTCTGGAGGACATACGTCTTGTCTGCTCATGCTTCAATTCTACTTCTTCAACTCCATACAAACACAATGGGTGACAGAGTCAGGATGGCCAAGTACTTGGGTCAGGTCGACATGAAACTTGCTGGTCTGGCAAGAGACCTTGTGGAGTTGGAGGAGCTAGAGGAACAGGAAAGGAGGGAGGAAATAAGACAAAGAAGATGGTGGACCAGGGACTGGCTGCTGCGTAGACCCCTCCACGGCCAGTATGAGGCTCTGATGACAGAGCTTCAACTGGAGGACCCACATGCCTTCCATCAGTTCATGCGTGTACATGTGGCCACCTTCCATGACATCCTGTCCAGGATAGAGAGGAGGATCACCAAACAGACCACCTATTTCAGGCGACCCGTCTCTCCTGGGCTAAAGCTGGCGCTCACACTCAGGTACCTGGCCACTGGGAACTACTACCGAGACATGAGGTTCGGCTTCAGGGTGGCCCACAACACCATATCAGGCCTCATTGTTGATGTGTGTCAGGCTCTGGTTGAGGTCCTGGAACCAGAGTTTGTCAAACTTCCCACAGAAGCTGAAGAGTGGCAGCAGGTGGCTCGGGCCTTTCAGCAGAAGTGGCAGTTCCCGCACACCCTTGGTGCTCTGGATGGGAAGCACATCCGGATCAAGAAGCCACCCCACTCAGGGTCTACCTACCACAACTACAAGGGGTTTGACTCCATTGTACTGATGGCCTTGGTGGATGCCCAATACCGCTTTATGTGGACACAGATTGGAGACGTGGGTTCCAGCTCGGATGGCCAGATCTGGAACCATTGCGACCTCCACCAAGCTCTGCAGGATGGTGTCCTTGGTGTCCCAGATGCAGACCCGCTACCAGGGGATGATCTGAACACCCCGTACTACATCATAGGGGATGACGCGTTCGCCATGAGGACCTGGCTGATGAAACCCTTCCCTCGGCGCGGTTTGGACCACGGCCAGCAGGTCTTCAACTACCGGCTGTCCAGAGCCCGTCGTGTGGTGGAGAATGTCTTTGGCATCCTTGCCAACCGTTTCCGCTGTCTCCTCTCCACCCTCCAGGTCCATGTGGATACTGCAGCACTCGTAGTGAGATCGTGTGTCGTCCTGCACAACTACCTGAGGGTGAGGAACCCTGCTGCAGACCAGCATCTTGTGGACCAGGAGGATGCTCAGCACAACCTCGTCGATGGTGCCTGGCGGGCCAATGCCAACCTGTTGGACCTCACCCAACCACAGTGTGGGAACCGCGACAGCAGGGAAGCAAAGAGGCAGAGGCTGTACCTCAAGCACTACCTGACGTCACCAGCTGGCTCGGTTCCATGGCAGGACCAGCGTCTCCAATAATGAGCAGGGTCACCCAAACTCAGGTCTCCCAAAATCAGTTGGTTGAGCCCCCCAACCCCCCCCCCCCCCCCCACCAAACCCACCAAATTACCAGGGGCACACAAACTCATGTCATGATTTTAACCCCCCCCCCCCTGCCCTACTTAAAATCAGGAGACCCCCACCCATTTATGAACCCGTTCATGTCTCTTTCATTTAATGATTATAATTTAACAGTTATAATTTGTTATGATCTTATTTATTATCTATTTCTCATTTGTTTTGATAATTTTACACACTTTTAATCCTTTAAATTGTTCGGTTTTTGTTTTATTAATTTATAATTTTATGTTCACGGCCCCGTGGAAGACCACATTATATGTGAACGAGCTACCCTGATAAAAGATCAGATAATAAATAAATAAATAAATAAACTCATTCTTTGGATTGAGTTTGGGTGCCCTGGGCCAATTTATTAAACATTACAATTTGTTTTATTTCAAAATTAAACATTAAATGTTTAAGACAAATAAAGGACAAACAAACATTTCACATTTATAGCATCATAGAGTTGCTTTATTCTTTTGGGAGGATGTGGTGGGCCTAGGGCCGGGCGTAAAGCCGGGTGAATGTCGTATCCTTAAAAGGACCGTTCCCCACTTCCCCACCACCTTACTCATGTAAAGTGGCGAAGAAGTCAATCCCACCAGCGGGTGCACTGCTGGGACGCTGCTGGTCTGCCTGCTGCTGGTCTGGCTGATGTTGGTGCTGCTGCTGCGACTGGTACTGGCGCTGCCAGTTAGCGATGAAGCCCCCTGGGCACTGCTGCTGCTGTTGTGTGGCTGCGGCTGATGCAATCCCAAAGTCGCCAATGGTGTGATGGATGGTGGCACCGGGCGGCATCTGCGGCAGTGGCGGCGGGCGTGGTGCGGCCTGGGCGACTGCTGCGACCTGAGTCCTGGCACGGGACTCTCGCTTGTACTTCACAAGTAGAGCGGTCACCTCCACCTGCAGGCCCTCAAAAGCCTCCTCATCCATCTCGGCTGCCGAGAGGCCTACCATGCGGCCAAAAGCCGCTCGAGGACTGTCCTCCTTAAATGACACATAAAGGAAAAACATATTAAAATATATAACAATTTGAATTTAAATGAAATTGCAACTGGTGTGACAAAAACAATTTGGAACAAGTTTTGGACAAACACCATTTGCATCTGCAACCGCATTGCGGCTGGTGTGACAAAAACTATTGTATAATAAAATAGTATATGTTTGTCCACAAAAGTCTTTTGGATACAATTAGTGGAGAAGCATGTTATGTTTCATCAAAATAGTTTTTTTACCTGTTGGGCAATCTAGGCCGTCTGCTGCTGATTGGCCGCCAACCTCTTCTCTATCTTCTCAAGAAGGATGTCAGAAGGCTTCCTCTTCCTATAGGCGGAGCTGGTGGTCCTCTGGCTGGCAGTAGAGGCAGGCTCCTCAATCTGCGTGCCCGTGGGGGAGGTGGTCTGCTCCTGGTCGGAGTCTGACTCCGTCTCCCGTGGCGGTGTGCCCTCAGCTGCAGGTAGGTCGAATCTCTCAGGATGCTTCCTGCGAAGCTGCCCCAAGAGCTGAAAGTAGAAAAGAGCAGAAATATTCATGCATTAATACATTTTCAACATTCAACATTACCATTCAACATTAACAATTTTCTTTGTGATTAAGTTATTTAGTCAATCATTAATTCAGTGTGTCAGTCAGTCAGTCAGTCAGTCGGTCAGAAATAAGTCGGTCGGTCGGTCGGTCGGTCACTCACTCACTCACTCACTCACTCACTCACTCACTCACTCATTCACTCACTCACTCACTCACTCATTATACTTACATCAACACCGCCCCTGCTGGGCACCCTGTAGACATGGGCGCCCAGGAACGCCAGGCGTTCCTTCAAACGCTGTTCACGAGCGGTCAACCGCTTGACCCCCTGGCCAGAGACGCTACGGGTCACCTTTCCATAGGCCGACCTTTGGCTCGTCCACCATGTCATCACACGGGCCCCCTTAGCAATGGAACCTAACAAATATGAAACAAGAAATATGTGTTAATACATGTTTTCACAATATATAAACGAGTGCAGCACCTGAAAATACAGTTTGGTATTATGTTTGTGAATTTCAGTAATTTTATCTTGCTAATAGCAATATAAATTAACCACATTTGCTACTCACCATCATACTCAGTGGCCTTCAGTGACTCTGCCAAAGACTCCCAAAGAGCCAACTTCTGCCCTGTTTTGAGGAAATCAGGGTGGCCTTTGTTGTAAAGCTCCTGGTGAGCCTCAACATAGTCAAACACAGTTGACTCCTGCTCAATGGTCAGCTTCAAAGCAGGTGTCTTTTTCTTGGGTAGAACAGGGACAAGACCCCGCTTCTCCCGTTGAGGTGCATCAAGCCTCAGGGGTTCAGGGTCCTGAGCCCTCTCTGGCACCCTCTCTGGCTCCTCAACCGTCTCCTGGACAGTAGTAACAGCAGCAGCAGCAGCACTCTTACGTGGTGCTCTCTTCTTCCTCGTTGCAGGCATGTCAGTAGTATAGAAAAGGAGAAAACAAAAAGAGACAAGTTCAGATAAAAAAACAGCAGTCTTGTCTCTCTGACTTTTCAAAGCGCAATGGCTGTCCCCACGCCGTGGCCGACCCGCACTACGCAGACACGGTCGCGAGCTTTTATCGTAGTACAACGTAGTTGACCCTAGTTGACCATAGTTGCACGCAGTTCACACGTAGCTCGACCGCAGTTCAACGTAGTTGACCGTATTAAGACGTAGTTCAACCCTAGTTAACCGTAGCCGATTTGACCGCAGTTCAACGTAGTTCAACGTAGTTGACAGTAGTTGCACGTACTTCACCCTACTTAACCGTTCTTTATATTTGCTCTTTTGCCAATTTTGAACCTACTTCGACCCTACTTCACCCTACTTCACCCTAGTTGACCGTAGTTGCACTACGGTCTACTACGGTCAAATGAACTACGTTCAACTACGTTCATGACCGTAAGATGTGACCACCGCATTAGGGAGACACTAAAATGTCTCCCTCAGTGCCACTGTCTCCTTATTACCTAAAAACTTACGCTAATTTGTCTCCCCAAGTGCCTATTTGGAAGAATTACGCATTTCATTTGTATTCTTCCTAACCTGTCTGTTGTTAATTAATGCATTCTATGGTAATTTTCTCACCTGGTGCTCAAATAGGCAGCGTGTCACACCATCAGTGTACCGGACGCAGTACTTTCCTGATAAGAAAGCCACAAATTCAACTAATTAAACTTTAAAGGGATTACATGCAATTGGGAGTAGTGGGAGTGGAATGTTGAAAAGTATTTGTTGTTTACAGATCATATATATTTTTGGTTCTGAAGGGGGGGGGGGAGGAATCAAGTTTAGGAAAAATGGCATTGTTTATTTACATGTGGTACATGTCATGGGGGGATGTAAGAGGGTATACAGCTGTCTTAATTTATGTTTGACAAATGGGATTCTACATTATGGATTACATTTCTTACCTACGGAACCCCTAATGGGACATATGACGAATAGTAATCACCGTGACAAAATAAATTTAGTTTTGTATTTCTTGCCCACGAAATCATTTCGTGCCCATGAAATCATTTCGTGCCCACGAAATAATTTCCCGTGCGCTCGAAAAAAATAATTTCATGAGCTCGAAATAATTTGTGTGCTCGAAATAATTAATTTTTTGTGCGCTTGAAATAATTTCCTGCGCTCGAAATCATTTTGTGCAATTGTTAGAAATCGGTTAAGTAAATATGTTTTACAGCACGGTCTTGACGCAAGGTTAACGTGAACCCACAAATTACGAGGGCATTCCATTTGTTTTCGTCATATGTCCTTTTAGAGGCTCCGCACTTACCTTTGGTGAAGGAGATTATTACGGCAGGATACCATGATGAATCTGGAGGCCACAGTGTGATTACGTTCTCCCCTTCATGATGCTGGTGATTTGTCAAGGTTCCATCAAGACGACTACTCCGTTTCATGTTTGTTATGGTAGTTCTGTCAGCCACACCTAGACTAGCTAGCTGTAACAAGACAACAATACAACAACAATATACCATTAAACTGATAATACAAGTAAATATTAATAATTGTGGCTACTTATTTGTTTTATTATTTATACAATAACTACATTTAACTATTTCTTGTTCGCACGGTGCTCAACAACTCATGCTTGCGTTGGCAAAATAAAGCAGTTAAATTTGGTTATAACTTCTATATTATTCTGAAATTAGGCATATTCACTTCCCACATCATCCTATAGACTAGAGTGAGAGATCGAGGCCATGACTACAAATTACATTACAACGTAAATTAGCATGTCATATGTCATAGAGTGAGCTACATTCATACTCATAGCGAGTAACATGCAAGCTTCCAAATACAATTGCTATACTAATTACCATCTATCCACGAATTTATTCCAGCTCCATGGTACACCTAGCTAGCTGCAAATGACCACGTCTTCGCATAAACTACAATATGCCTCACTACACTTAGGCCAAAACAACGTTATAATAGTTAAGACATGTCTGAACTAGTTTAGTTAGAGACTTGTAATGTACATGTACATGACAACATGTATGTATTTACGTCGTTGTCACACGCGCCACTGGAGGGCGCTATGCCATTCAGGGTAATACTGTTTGCGTTTTATTTGACGGGGTAAAAAATGTGCATACTGCCCCACGTCAGGTCTTATGCGTCAACCGAGGACTCCTCCCAAACGCTTTGATATTTAACCAACAGTCAAAAACGGCTACGAAAGTGCCATTTTTCACAATATTTCATACCGAGGACGCGCTCGGTTTGCAAGGTGTCCTCAGTATGTGAGTGTGTACTTACATAAAAGCCCTCCGTTTGCGGTATTGACATGTACACTTCCACGCGGTAATATCCATACGTACACACACAACTAAGCATATGAATCTAAATTCGGTACCTTGTGGAGACCTGGGCCCAATTTCATAGAGCTGCTAAGCACAAAAATTTGCTTAGCATGACATTTTGTCTTTGGCAAAAACAAGGTTACAGACCAAATCTTCACCTGATATTTATTGTTCTGGATTGATAATCAGCTGTTTTTTGCTTAGCATGAAAAACACGTAGAATTTTGGCTGGTAACCTGTTTTTAATGAGCAAGATTTTTGGTGCTAAGCAATTTTTTTTGCTTAGCAGCTCTATGAAATTGGCCCCTAAGCATAATGGGGACACTACAATTTTCCTTTCCTGTAGATTTCTCGGTATGTGTGCATTTTCACGTGACTCGTTTAAGAGTCTCGATTCTGAAAAAAACCAAACCTAACTGAGATGGCTGTCAAGTTTGAAATTTAGAGGGATCGAAACAATAGGTGTGTACACAAAAACAGCATCATGTCTTCGGGGAACAATTATCTGGCCGCTCGCAGCATCACGTGAAGCTTCCTGCAAACTTGAACAAAATGCCCTACCAAGATGAGGGGGAAACATAAACAAAAACCATCAAGAAATGAGGAAGACCCCTCGTTAACCTGGAGCTACTGTATGAAAGATTGACAATTACGCCACAATTATTGCCGACGTTGCACGTACTAGCTCGACTATAGATAGATGCTGACCGTCTGAACATTTATGCTTATAGGGTGTACCACAAGTCCCAAATGCCAAGTGTAGAAAATGCACATTTCATAAATACCTGAAAACCCTGTATACAGTAGGTCCAAACGAATTTGGAAACATTTCATAACATTTCTTAACCATAACGTTTCAGACAGAACGGAATGCAACGAGACCAGCGTCAAATTGAATGACCCCCAAAACTCCCAATAATGTGCTTTTGTAATTCAACGCCGATCGCACTATGAGACAAATTCGGGAATTTAGGACGAATCGGAATGCAACAGACGTATACGGATATCTTTAGTAACCTTTTGAATCTAAATTGAGAAGTGAACCCGACGAAGTTCGAGGACGAAATTAAAGTGTCGTTATAGGGATTCGTGTGGTATAAGTGTTAAAATAACTAGGACAACCTACACTTTAAATCAAATTACATGTATATCCTTGTGCCAATCTGTCTTGGTTGGCGCCATGCATGCGTCACTGTTTCCACATTGTATTTGTTTACCATGCTACATGTATTAACATTGAGATGATTTGTTTTAATATCAAGGTAAACTGTCACCCCTGAAAAATGCAACACCTGAAATACTGTGCCCCGATGTGAATATTTCTAATTTAGGTAAGTGGTAATATCATTGTCTAAACAATAGTTAATATAGGTTTTCACAGCTAATTTAAAACACGTATTAGCGTCTCGCATATATAAAGGTCACCATTGAATTTTCGGGCACCTCCGAGCCGCCGGGTATAAGACTTTTACGTGAGGTTGATTTTGTATTTTATAATACTTTGTTTTTAAAAAGACCTGAACCATGAAACGGCCATAAATATGGATAATAAATTAAACATTGTTGTTTAAATATATATCAAATATCTCTATTTAAAAAAACAAAATCGTGATGGTCTACGCTTCAGAAAGACTAGCGCGTAAACGGGAGCAGTAGAATGGCGTGCATATGACGTATCTAGACTTTTCCGCTATCCTTTCTGTATACATTAGTATGTCGTTTATATTTTTAATATTGAAATAAATAAATTTAAATTTTAGTGACTTTTAGTGAAAAGAACAGCGTACAAACTACTTGCTTTACACGTTCAAAATCCTGTTCGAGTTGCCTAGAAGGTTTCTCGTGAACCCTCGTACGTTCTCGGGGTCAACTTAAACGCTCTATTGCGTCAACATTGGCCAGATCAGACCTTGAATTCCGTAGTTATAGACAAGACTGCCCTTTTAATGTGGTGTCACATGACACGTGATGACGTTATCATAACATGTGTATGTGTGCATGAATTTGGATTTATTAGGAAACTGGTCAATACCGTCCAACCACACTTTTATACTCAATTCATAAATTCCTGGGACAGTTTAGGCATTCCTATTGGTCGAGAGCCAGTAGCGTACCTACGGGGGGGGGGGGGGGCAGGGGGGGCAGTCTGCCCCCCCTGACGAGTGACAAGCAAGCAAGCAAGCAAGCAAAAAAAAATATAAAAAAAATAAAAAATCCAAAAAAAATCAAAAAAAAATCCTCGTAAGAGCAATTTCAATACAAAAGGGGTCATCAACTCATTATCGCCATGGCTGAAAGGTAGACCAATGTCTCAACGTCTGATTGACAAGCAACAAAATGAAATAAAAATTTAAAAAAAGGTAATCACTATCACAAGCAAACACCAAACTGACGGAGGGGAAGGGGGTTGCATCATTTTGCATGAACTATGTACTTCAAGCTTCATACGTAGTACGCCAGCACGAGATCGTCGATTGCTAGTTACAACGACCTGCATACAGACGCCTACAATGTTATGAGCACGGGGCCTAGGCTAGGCTGCGCCGCCCCGCGCTAGGATTCGTAGGCCGGCCAGCCGGCCGGCGTGATTTTTTTTCCCAGCATGGTAAAGGCCAATTATCATAACTGGGCATGTCTAGACCCCACTGAATGGAAGATACTTAGGTTCTTAGAACCTTGCTTCCCCTCAAATTAAACTCGTCCCACAATAAACTTACAATCCAAAAATAGTCAATGAAAAATGAGCACCATCCAAGGGCGGCGGAACGAGGGGGGCCGGGGGGGCCGTTGCCCCCCACTTTTGAAAAGGTATCTATTTTTCCCCCCTACTTTCTACCAATAACCAATCGACAGTTCACTGTTAACGGCGTTTGGAATAGGTAGGCCATATCCATTTATTTTCAGAACGGGCATTCACTGTAATTTCACACACAATTTTGACTTTCAGCGCTACAAAAATGATGAAAATCGGCATGCGAACTGTCTAGTGGCGCGCGATTTCACCGCTGTTTCGGCCATTGTGTAAAGCGACATAAGGTTGTGCGCATGTGCCATTTTCAAAACCAGGTCAAGGAACTAGGAAACAAACCGTACCAGTTCTTTACAGTGTATATTAGTTAATAGCAGTTCTTTGATTTTGGGTATAACGGGACCTATAATAAGTGCTATTGAAAATCCGGGGAAAAAAGCAAAGAAAAGCAAAGAACTTAGGGCCTCCATTGAGGGGAGGGGGGGGGGGGGGGGGGGGGCGGGGGCACGTGCCCCCGGGTAAAATGAGTAATAAAAAAAACGGGGGTGGGGGTAAAGAGGGGGAGGTGAGGGAAAAGGAAAGAAGGAGGAATGCATCGGATGATCTGCTGTGTCTAATTTTTGGCATAAAATAATACTGACAAAAAAGGGTTATCAATCCATGGAACCCCAGTTTGCGACCCGCACCCGTTCAATACTCCATGCACATATCATGAAGCCCTCTCAGGGTCTCTACTCGCAGAGGTCGAGGAGGCTGGACATTGGTGTTATCCGCAGAAGACAAACTGAAGGCCTGGCGCGCATCTAGTCGCTCGTTGGTATCAGAGGTGGCTCCGTTAATCAACGTAATACTCGGACTACCTGGCATCGAGGTTCGATAAATAACCCCGCGCCTGGTGGACATGTGGTCATTGAATTGGCAGTAATGTCCCCTAATTGCCAATTACCCTTTTATTGCAGTATATCTGGATGAATGTTTATGTTGTTAATGACCTTGTGTAAGAATGTTAGTTGGTTGGTTTGTCCATGGAGCTATGGTTTGTCTAACCCAAGCTAGGACATTGTCCGAAAGCTCATCTTTTTGGCGACAGTTTTGCTAAATATATTTATTTTCTCGCATGTTCTAGTTTTGGGTGTGGCCCACATTTATATATTTATAATATATTTATAATCTCCGTAATTCTTCATTTTATCTCCATATAATCTTGAAAACTTTTGCTGAAACAATCCGAGGAAAGAGGCCAGGAATCGCCTCAGATTGCACCACAAAGCATAATAGAATCCAAAATTTCCCGGGGCCCTTAAGCGGGCCCCGGACCCCACGCCGAAAAGGCTTCGCACCCCGCGCTCACATTTGCAAATTTTGGGTGTGCCCCACATTCCTCACAAAACGTATATGTAATACATGTATATATTTATATATATATATACATTCTCTATTATAATCTCCATAATTCTCCATTTTATCTCCATATCTTTATTTTACAATTTTGCAAAAGAAATTGCATGAAACTGGCCAGCAATCGCCTCAGATTGCACCGCAAAGCATATAGAATCAAAAAATTTCCCGGGCCCTTAAGCAGGCCCCGGACCCCACCCCTCAACCTTCTGACATTCCTCCCAGTGAGTGATTTCTCTTACATCTAGTGATATATCATTTTACTGTTTCATTTTTTTCTTACTTTTTATTACTACATTTATTTTCAATGAGTGAATAGATGCATATTCTGAATATTCTTTTAAAATTTTAATTGTGCATGTGAAAATGAAACAAATGCAAATCAATGCAATTCAATTCATTGTCAAATACACTTTTTTACATCTCCAAATATGCAGAATTGGGAACATAATATGTCAAAAGCTTCTTCAAAAAGGAATAATAGAAGTAGGTTAATAGAAACATTGTCATTACCAGTGATAAGTTAACCACTGATTTTGTCAAAATTCAATACATTTAACATTTTTTTAAAATGGTAATTCCTTCTTTTAAATCAAAATAGACCAAAGATATACAATCACCCTATCGCAAATATTAATATCAACAAAATCCCTACTGTGTTATTGGGACACCCCCTATTACCCCTTCACCCATTTCCAGTTTTCTACAGCCACCCCCTTGTCCAAATCGCTTGCCCCCCCCCCCCCCCCCCCCCCCTGACGAGGTATGCCAGGTACGCCACTGTCGAGAGCCCGTCACGTGGCCGGTATTAAACGGACGATAAAAACATGGCTGGAAGTGTTTAAAACCAGGGGCCAATTTCATAGAGCTGCTAAGCACAAACATTTGCTTAGCACCAAAAAGTCTTGCTCATTAAAAACAGTTTACCAACCTTAATCCTACGGGTTTTTTATGCTAAGCCAAAAACCAGCTGATTATCAATCGAAAACAATACAGATCACCTAAAAACTTGGTCTGTAACGTTGTTTTTGCCAAGGACAAATTGTCATGCTAAGCAATTTTGTGTGCTTAGCAGCTCTATGAAATTGGCCCAAGCTGGCAACAACGCGATGTCGCATTATACCCGTCCCCAGGGCTCACTTTATTTCTAACCGTACCTCGTCTCCAATAGTAAGAGCGGGTAGTGTTAAGCGCGTACAGCTCGACACCCTGGGAACGAGGTTGCCAATGGCAGTAATAGTCTGTTTCATACGTTTTATTGCATGTATTGTGTAGAGCGCTAGCGACAGAGGCAGAAACATGTCATTACAAACAGAGAATGGCGAAACACCGAAATTTACTTGCGACAATTTTCCGGAATTTTCGGGGCTTTTTTGGCTGAATTTTACAAAAAAGTATTTATGAATGGGAATAAATGTGTGTTCGGTCGGTATTAATCACTCTGTTTAATACCGCTTGGAGTCTGGGTGCTGATAATTACCCGAGCCGAAGGTAATTATCAGCACCAGACTACAAGCGGTATTAAACAGAGTGATTAATACCGACCGAACACACATTTCGACGATGATCTCACGAAGTGACAAAAATCTCTAAATCTGGAAAATATTCATCTCGAGATAAATCGCATTTGAAGTTATTCCTTTTTTTCACAAGGCATTTTCGATTATTTTGCAGTAGCATGATTCAATTTGTTTTGCATTTATCAAAACTAAATACTTTGCTCTATGCTAACTCATACTCGTTTGTTAAAACGTCTGTTAATTAAACAAAAATTGTTAATACAACTGTTTTTGCACTTCGTGAGAACATGAAACGCGGAGCCTTCACTCATTACTCGTGCGTTTGTATACTGTTGTATGCACTTCGTGAGATTGTTCTACATCTTTTTTTGCACTTCGTGAGAACATAAAACGCGGAGCATTCACTCTTTATTCGTACGTTTGTATACTGTTGTATGCACTTCGTGAGATTGCCGTTCTGTGTAAAATTATTACATTTTACTTGTGAGCGCGCTTTGATACATGGTCAAGTTGTTCCTTAAAACAAATGTGACAAAAAGGCTAGTAAAACTCAACCTCGACAAATATTTGATTTTGGAGATTTTTCTGCACTTCGTGAGATCGTCAACGATTTATTCCCTTATTAACTAACTTTTTAACTGACTGCAAAATAGTTTACATCAACTCACTTGTTACAATTTATCACTGTTTCCATTTTGTACTTGTTTATTTATGAGGGATTAATAACAACTCTTGGATTGAAAGTCCTGAGTACAGTTTTATAAAAGATCTTTCCTTTGATTTGTTTTTCCTTTATACAAAAAGTACGAAAAAAGGCACTTGATTTAAGTGCCACCAAGATGAATCAGACGGAGTTGTACGTCTTCAAGGCTCAACAAAACCAAGTTGAGAGAATCGTCATGGAAGGGAACAGAAAACTGGAGGTCATTTTGAAAAGGGCGCGAAGGTACAATGCTTCTGTGTGGGATCCGATCTTCGACAGTTTATCGTCATTGGCGATTGAGGTGGGCAAATACTCCTACATACCCGGTGGGTACTGGAAACCAACGACTTGTTCACCAAAATGGAAGGTAATAATGCTGCGTTCCAATCACGTCGTGTTTTTTTGTGCTCATTCGTGTCGTGTTTCTTGTGTTCTTGTATACATTTTGACTCTCGCAGCCACAGAGGCGAATTTGCTAATTTATCGTGTTTATTCCTTTCTTTTCACGAATAGTGCACTTGTTTTAATTGATTAATTGTGAAAAAAAATAATCACCTATTTTTCTTGAAGTTTGCTACATTTAAGAACATTCGAATCTCTTATTTTCCTCTAAAACTTTAATCTTGCACATTATACGCATTTGTACGTTTCAAATTATTAAATTAAAAAAGTACCAACGTTTACGCGCGATTTTCTCTAATGTTTGTTCAGAACGTGTAAGGCGAAATTCGCCTCTTCGTGAAAACGGTGACGACATGTACAATTGCTTCAGCCATCAAGAAGAATTAATAATACAGATATTATAATGAATGGGTGGATAATCAAGATAATTATACATTTCCAGATTGCTATCATCATCCCGTTTCGCAACCGGGCATATCATCTGCCAATTCTGCTTCGGTATTTGGTTCCGATGCTACAGAGGCAGTTGTTAGAGTTCGCTTTCTTTGTCGTCAATCAGGTATATCAGTTTAATTTGCTATTCCTGTAAAATGACAGGGTATACAAAAGTACGTTACTGACATTTGGCTAGAATGCCACAAAGTAACTTCAGATTAATTTTACAGATATGAATGAAGTGGGAACCAACTTATTACACATTAAGAGTAGATAGTGTACAGATGCCACGATAACCTAGTAACAACGAACATGACATGTGCGTGATTTGGTTTTATATTCCAATGTTCATTCTATGATAACATTTGTAAACGTTTTATTCGTCCTCAAATGTCCGACTTTTGTGCCAGATTTGAATAAAAGAAGAGACAGTTAATGTCTGACATCTAATTTTATTGGGAGGAGAAACACACAAAGGATGGAAGGGAGTGCAGTAAAGATCAAAGTTTATACTTTTTAACAAGAGTAATTCAATTCAAATCGACTACGTTTAGTAGTCAAATGTCACTTCTACATGCAACCAAGAGTACAATAATCTCTGTCACTCACGGATAAAGACGTTTTTCTTACAGGTAAACGGCTTGGAGTTCAACAAAGCAATGATCATGAATATTGCATTCGTCGAGGCTCTCAATTTCTCCAAGTGGGACTGTTTTATCTTCCATGATGTGGACCTCGTACCCATCAGTGATTACAATTACTACGGATGTAGCGACATGCCTAGACACTTCCTTAGCGGTCTCGACAAATGGAATTACAAGTAAATTGCACACTGACAATTATTTAACCATTTTTTTAAGGTGAAACAATATTAGTATTTGCCCCAAAGAATGGTTTCATTATGAGCAAAGAAATTATGATTACAAAATGTTTCACTTCAATGAATCAGGTCAACCATAATGACCAGGTATCGTAATTGTCTTTTCGTCGATGAAAAAAAAAATAATCAATTTACTTGTAAACTTCTCTTCTAAGGCCCCGTGAGTTAAACTGTATTCACTTTCGCTTAATCTAATAAGCATTTCCCCGGTTTTTTCTGCTCAGAAATACTAATCTTGTTTTACCGTACAAATAGTCATTACAGAGCCATTTTCAGAAAATAAATGCGTTCCTCGTTCTTGAAATTGTTTTATATCTACAGCAATATTCAACGTCTCTGTTTCATTACAACCTAAGACCTTCTTTTCTACCTTTCTCCTTTTTTTTGGGGGGGGGGGGATCTGCTGCCCAGTTTTTGTTTTGGGCACAAACATATTTGGGCTGACATCCGGTACGTGCATCGATTCTAAAACTGAATTTGGGGAGAAATATATAATTTATTTAACCAATAGGTTAGGCCTAACCTGTTGATATGTAGACCAACATTGGGCAAAACAAATCGGCAAAAATTGCCTTATTGTTTTGACAGTGTATAGGTATCATATATATATATTTTTTGTATCAAACCGTGCCAAGTGGTCACATTTTAAAATGGATATATATCCGTGTTGGAATTAAATTCTTCACTTGTTCAGTGACGACGCTAAAACTGACAAAGGTCAAAGGTTTCTTTGCACGAAGCATGTGGAAATCTTTTTTTTTAAATCCACATTAACGCACTGCAACAGGTACCTGAAATACAACATATAAATGCACTTTTTCGTTTTAAGATTAATGTATGGCGCTCTCTTCGGCGGCGTGACTGGCTTGACTACGGACAATATGCGCAAGATTAACGGCTTTCCCAACGTGTACTGGGGCTGGGGAGGTGAGGATGACGAGATAGGGAAACGCTGCAAAGAGGTTGGATTGAACATCTCCCGACCGGTTGGCTTCGTCGGTTATTACGACTCAATCAAACACCACCACGTCAGCGCAAAACCCCTAAAAGGAAGGTCAGTGTGAAAATAAGGCACTTCACGTACGCTGGATTCCCCCCGTACCGTACACGCAATGACCTTCGATAACTACGGCGTACCTTAGAGGGCGCCCTTCATCGCGAAGATCGTCTTGCAAACAAGCTTTCTGTTCTTAGGGAATTCATGTTCTCCCCTTTTACCACATCCAAGCACATGCAAACACGCTCCGGGCATTTTGATATCGTTTCTTTAGGTTGATGCTAGTCTTGATTCCAAGACCGAGCTGTTCATGTCGTTACCGTTTTCACGAAGAGGCGAACTTCATGAAAAATCGTCTATTTATCGAAAAAAAAAAAATTGATGAAAACGATTAAACATTGCAATTTCTACAACCTGGTGAAGTTATACATCCAAAAAATCATTAAAATCCTAATTAACCTAATTAACGAATGGGCGAATTGGTCCTCAAGTGCCCTTTTGCGTTTTCACGAAGAGGAAAATTCGAAATAGCGTTGACTTGAACGTGTTTATGAAGGGGCACTTTGGTACGCGTAGTGACTTTAGCGTTTTCACGAAGAGGCGAGTTGGGCGAATTGGGCGCGTAATGGCTTTTAGCGTTTTCACGAAGAGACAAATTTGCGGCGCAATGGGAAAATTGTATACATTCTGACTCTCACAGCCACGGGCGAATTTGCTAATGTATCGTTTTTTCGTTTTCACGAAGAGAAAGAGACAATTATATTAATTGATTAATTCTGCAAAACTAATCACCTATTTTTCTTAACGTTTGCTATATTTAAGAAGATTGAAATCTCTTCTTTCCCATGATACCTTAATCTTGTATATTCTATGTATAATTATGTTTCAAACTGCCAAACGAAAAAAGGACGAACTTTACAAGCGATTTTCTCGAAAGTTTGTTCAGACCGTGAAAGGCTCAATTTGTCTCTTCGTGAAAACGGATTCTGTTCCGGGGCGCGCCGTCCGCTATTTGGGCTTATTGAGGGCGCTCTTAATTATCGCCAGATTCAGTTCAGAGCACGTTCTTGAAGCAAGAGTCACGTGAACCCGTAAAATCCGAAGACATTCCAAGCATAGCTCACAGCTACTCGCCTCCGCATGCGCGCTGAGTCGTTTTCGTTCAATGTAGTGTACGATTATTATAGTCTGGTTCCAAGACCAAATATTCTGACTATTTCTGAATTCTGATAAAGTATTAGGTCCGGTAGCCGCCAATATCACGTGACCAAAACTGGAGGAATTGCTCCAGTTTCCGAAAATTTCCGAAGTTTTCCGAACACGTAGGTATTATCGTTAACGTTCGCAATGTTCGAGTGTTTCCGGGTTTTTATACAATAAAACTCGCATTGGCAAAAGTCAACACTAAACAACATGCCTTATAATATCACAGTCATTGTAGTCATTGTTCTATTTTTGGGAAGAGCCGTTAAAATTTGAATTGTTGCGTCGTCATAGCTACGCTGCTTGTATTGCGTCATTATTTGTTTTTGTCGACGGCGGCTACCTGTCCTAAACAAATTGTCCTAAACAAATTGTCAGGTCGGGGAACCAGACTACGATTATTATACAACGCTGTGTGTTTCCCCATAAATTGCACACGGCACTATTGCACAAATGTAGTTTCTTACACGTCCGCAAAAGGCGAACAATTTTCGGGTGTATCATAGTGCCATTGCAGCAAAAAAGTCTTCGCCTTTTGCGGTTGTGTAAGAAACCACATTTGTGCAATGGTGCCGTGTACAATTTATGGGGAAACACAACAGCGTGTAAAATAAAGTTTTGGTCACGTGATATTGGCAGCTACCGGACCTAACATTTTATCAGAATTCAGAAATAGTCAGAAATAGTTGGTCTTGGAACCAGAATATACTAATCGTACACACATTGAACGAAAACGACTCAGCGCGCATGCGAAGGCGAGTAGCTATTAGAGCTATGCTTGGAATGTCCTCGGAATTTTACGGGTTCACGTTACTCATCATCAATACTAATCTTGTTTTACCGTACAAATAGTCATTACAGAGCCATTTTCAGAAAATAAATGCGTTCCTCGTTCTTGAAATTGTTTTATATCTACAGCAATATTCAACGTCTCTGTTTCATTACAACCTAAGACCTTCTTTTCTACCTTTCTCCTTTTTTTTGGGGGGGGGGATCTGCTGCCCAGTTTTTGTTTTGGGCACAAACATATTTGGGCTGACATCCGGTACGTGCATCGATTCTAAAACTGAATTTGGGGAGAAATATATAATTTATTTAACCAATAGGTTAGGCCTAACCTGTTGATATGTAGACCAACATTGGGCAAAACAAATCGGCAAAAATTGCCTTATTGTTTTGACAGTGTATAGGTATCATATATATATATATTTTTGTATCAAACCGTGCCAAGTGGTCACATTTTAAAATGGATATATATCCGTGTTGGAATTAAATTCTTCACTTGTTCAGTGACGACGCTAAAACTGACAAAGGTCAAAGGTTTCTTTGCACGAAGCATGTGGAAATCTTTTTTTTTAAATCCACATTAACGCACTGCAACAGGTACCTGAAATACAACATATAAATGCACTTTTTCGTTTTAAGATTAATGTATGGCGCTCTCTTCGGCGGCGTGACTGGCTTGACTACGGACAATATGCGCAAGATTAACGGCTTTCCCAACGTGTACTGGGGCTGGGGAGGTGAGGATGACGAGATAGGGAAACGCTGCAAAGAGGTTGGATTGAACATCTCCCGACCGGTTGGCTTCGTCGGTTATTACGACTCAATCAAACACCACCACGTCAGCGCAAAACATCCGAGGGAGTCAGGTTGGCGTAGCGGTTCTTTCCTCGCCTTCCACCACTATGACCCGGGGTTCGAACCCCGTCTGGGCCAATATGTGGATTGGGTTTTCAGTCCCTGCCTGACTCCGTGGGTTTTCCCCACGATATTCTTCTGGGGTTTTCCTCCCACCTCTAAAACTGTACCTTCTTCTTATTGTCTTCTCTCTACTGAGGGCCCCAAATGATCAGCTCCTGCTGGATGGGTTTCCCTCATTAAAAACTTCTCTCTAACTGCCCATCTCTGTATGCTGTGCGCCGTTAGGCTGCCGCTACCATGGTCTTCTCTTAAAAAGATGTAATTGCGCCTTGAGCACTCCACAGAGTGGATTTGGCGCTATATAAGTTACATAATTATTATTATTATTATTAAAACCCCTAAAAGGAAGGTCAGTGTGAAAATAAGGCACTTCACGTACGCTGGATTCCCCCCGTACCGTACACGCAATGACCTTCGATAACTACGGCGTACCTTAGAGGGCGCCCTTCATCGCGAAGATCGTCTTGCAAACAAGCTTTCTGTTCTTAGGGAATTCATGTTCTCCCCTTTTACCACATCCAAGCACATGCAAACACGCTCCGGGCATTTTGATATCGTTTTTTTAGGTTGATGCTAGTCTTGATTCCAAGACCGAGCTGTTCATGTCGTTACCGTTTTCACGAAGAGGCGAACTTCATGAAAAATCGTCTATTTATCGAAAAAAAAAAATTGATGAAAACGATTAAACATTGCAATTTCTACAACCTGGTGAAGTTATACATCCAAAAAATCATTAAAATCCTAATTAACCTAATTAACGAATGGGCGAATTGGTCCTCAAGTGCCCTTTTGCGTTTTCACGAAGAGGCAAATTCGAAATAGCGTTGACTTTAACGTGTTTATGAAGGGGCACTTTGGTACGCGTAGTGACTTTAGCGTTTTCACGAAGAGGCGAGTTGGGCGAATTGGGCGCGTAATGGCTTTTAGCGTTTTCACGAAGAGACAAATTTGCGGCGCAATGGGGAAATGTATACATTCTGACTCTCACAGCCACGGGCGAATTTGCTAATGTATCGTTTTTTCGTTTTCACGAAGAGAAAGAGACAATTATATTAATTGATTAATTCTGCAAAACTAATCACCTATTTTTCTTAACGTTTGCTATATTTAAGAAGATTGAAATCTCTTCTTTCCCATGATACCTTAATCTTGTATATTCTATGTATAATTATGTTTCAAACTGCCAAACGAAAAAAGGACGAACTTTACAAGCGATTTTCTCGAAAGTTTGTTCAGACCGTGAAAGGCTCAATTTGTCTCTTCGTGAAAACGGATTCTGTTCCGGGGCGCGCCGTCCGCTATTTGGGCTTATTGAGGGCGCTCTTAATTATCGCCAGATTCAGTTCAGAGCACGTTTTTGAAGCAAGAGTCACGTGAACCCGTAAAATCCGAAGACATTCCAAGCATAGCTCACAGCTACTCGCCTCCGCATGCGCGCTGAGTCGTTTTCGTTCAATGTAGTGTACGATTATTATAGTCTGGTTCCAAGACCAAATATTCTGACTATTTCTGAATTCTGATAAAGTATTAGGTCCGGTAGCCGCCAATATCACGTGACCAAAACTGGAGGAATTGCTCCAGTTTCCGAAAATTTCCGAAGTTTTCCGAACACGCAGGTATTATTGTTAACGTTCGCAATGTTCGAGTGTTTCCGGGTTTTTATACAATAAAACTCGCATTGGCAAAAGTCAACACTAAACAACATGCCTTATAATACAAGTCAAAGGTAAAATGCTCTGAGAGCATAATAAAAGGGCCAACGGGTTTCCAGTTAAAGTAAAATGCTGTGCGAGCATTCCAGCTAAAGTAAAATGCTGTCTCAGCACTGCACTCGCGTCAAAAAGGAAGTGGACAAGAGAATGCCAACGAGTTTTACCTCTTACCCCCCAACAAGCGCAGACCGAGCGAAAGGTCAGCAGGTGTGGGCCACTAGTTCGGTGTGGGCGGGTCGAAACCGTTGCCCTCTCACCTCGCCCCCTCCTCCCATAGCAGCATGGACTCACAATCGGGTAGTCTAAAGCACCGACTCAATGAGCCAATGAGAGAGAGACACACGCATTGGAGGGGAAAGCGCTGCACTCTCTGCGAGAGAGAGAAGGCCGCAACGCAAGAGAGTGGGAAGGCGATCACCGGCTATGTAACGCGGTCGGTGGTCACGTAGCTGAATAACTGGCACGAAATGGGCGGCGCGTAAACAATAACTCGTGCTCGCGCGATAGGGCGGATGAGCACGAGCTTATAAATAAGCTTATAATGGGCTTATTAACGGATAATCTCGACGCGCGCTGTGGGCCCACGGTGAAGTTCACTTCTTACCCGCTCTGTGCGCGCTGTGTATCAAGTAGTAAGTATGCTGCCGTTGGCGCTCACAATGTTTCCGTGCAAAAGTTGTTGAGTATTGAAGCAAGGTGACATCGTGTTTTTTTGAATCCGGCACACGTGTCGGATGAATGAGAGAAAGCGTGCGTTCGTTGTGTATTTGCGAGCGTTTGTGAGACAAATGCGCGCAAGGCACAGCTACGTACGGTGGTACGGTCTAAAGGCGGAGAAAGAAGGCGGTGCTAAATAGAATTGTCATTGTCAACTGACGTGATGACCTGTTGCAGTGTATGAAGTGCAACCCTATGCAGGCACAGGCGCTCATGCATTAGGTGTAGCTGACAGATGCTGAAAGTACGCCGGCGCAGATGTGCATGCAAAGCGGAGCGAAGGCTGTCAAGTGTCTTGGGCTAGCTGGAGGGTGTAGGTTAGAATTATGGGCGTAGCTAGTATGCGCCAGAGTAGAAGAGCGTGCATAGCGGCACCTAGGACCTCTCAGACAGTGTCGTCAGTGCAGGAGAGCGCGCAGCGTATATCGAACATTGGTGATAGTACTCTTTATAGCAACGCAAAACCAAAATTGAACTCCATCCAAGCCGTAATGGCTATCTTACGATGACCCACCAGCATTAGTGTATGCAAATAAATGCAGTGATTACGGTACGGTGCTAACCAGTTAACATCTACTGCTCGGTGGGAGGGCAACGGTTTCGACCCGCCCACACCGAACTAGTGGCCCACACCTGCTGACCTTTCGCTCGGTCTGCGCTTGTTGGGGGGTAAGAGGTAAAACTCGTTGGCATTCTCTTGTCCACTTCCTTTTTGACGCGAGTGCAGTGCTGAGACAGCATTTTACTTTAGCTGGAATTCTCGCACAGCATTTTACTTTAACTGGAAACCCGTTGGCCCTTTTATTATGCTCTCAGAGCATTTTACCTTTGACTTGTCCACTTCCTTTTATTTAGTAGCTTGTGTTTGAACAGTAAGAAGTTTGCATGCGCGCTTTTGGCTCGGGATCATCGGGTGCAGTCCCTCACCCAATCGCTCGACTAACTCCACATCTGGCGTCCGGGGGGTTTTGTTTATAGTCGAGCGAGCGCCTTCCTCCGGCCGATTGCCCAGATGTGGAGTTTTTTGTGTACTCGCCGGCAGCAGCGCTTTGACGCCCGTGTGCGCCCACCACTGCGCATCCTCTTTGAAGAGGCAGGCGATACGCCGCTTGTGCGTGCGCAGTCGGCGCATTTTCTCGTATGCCGCGTAGAGGCGCGCGCAAATGTACTCGGAGGGTAGACTTGACCCAAGTCGGACTTACCATGGAGTTAAGACTACCAAATTGCTTTCGTCAATCCGGCCGAATAGTTATGTGCTTTGTTGGCCTTAGAAAAAAGGCGCCGTCATCTGGTTGTCGTTCCGCTATCGGCATCAACGCGATGTCATCATGTCAGTGCAGTAAATCCGACTTGACGGATCGGCCAATCAAACCCCCCGCGGTGATATGTAGTTATTCATAAATTATTTGCATACGCATCACATGGTTATCGATGCATGCCAAATAAGTCCGCCAATCGGTACGGACTCGCTAGACCGCTAACGGACTATGGAGGAATGGTAGGCAGTACTGTCACTAGATGCCTTTTTCAAATTAAATAACTGCGTCCATACTTCGTTTATTTAGTTAGAGTATGGTATAGTGCAAACTTAACGGCCGGACAATGTACACGATAGCAAGACTATTAAACCGTTTGTACATTTACACATAATGTACACTATGCACATGTGTATGTACATTGTACATCACAATGTCCACGTATGTCCGTCACACAACTGGGTCAAAGTTCATATTATTACAGATATATGCTAATTTATACAATTCTGCAATTTGATTGGCCGCTACCGTTTTCGGTAGATGAGCCCATAGGTTGTGTAAAAACGTGTGGCAGATCCGTCAAGTCGGGATTTCTGAACCACACATGAGCATGGGTGGCGCATGAGGGCGCGCTACTGATAAGCGTGGACGTGACGCGAGGCGCACAGTGTGGATGACCATGAGCAATGTTACCACATAATCCCGACTTGGATCAAGTCTACTCGGAGGGCAGCTGGCTGCACTTGCCGGCACACTTCTGTTTGTGCGGCAGTGAAGTGCCCTTGTACTGCGGCGGGCTGTTGTTGCAGAGTGTCAGCTCACTCTCTCGCTTGGTGATGGTTAGCGGCGCCGGCGCATGGAACTTGGGGCGTCGCTTTCGACGCGGAATGCGCGCCATGCGGTCGCGACGCGCGTCCAGCCATATGTGCATGAACTGCGTGTAGAGCAGCTGCACGTGCTGGGCCGGACGCGTGTCGTCGCGTGGCTGCGCGGAGTGACTGCGCCGACGCCGATTGATCTTATGCGCCCTATCGCGCGAGCACGAGTGCGCCCGCGCGCGATGCGCCGCCTGCGGCCCGGTGTTGTCGTCGCAGGGCGACTTGGGCATGTGCGCTTGTATCTCGTGCGCGTCGCTAGTGTACTGCGACTGGCTGCTGTCGACGAGTGGCAGCTCACTCTCCCGCGCCCCGTAGGGTTTGCGACGCAGTCGGCGACGCGGCGACGCCTTGGGCGGCCGTCGCTTGTCGGCCGCACTGCGCGCCATTATTTTTTTTAGTTTAATGTGTTTTGTTTTTGTTTTGAAGGGTTGTTAACTTTTTTTCTCTTACCTCTTACAAGCAATCGTCTATCGCTTGTTGTGCCCGGAAATCGATGCGTAGATTTCGAGCGAATGAAACCTGCAAAAAAACACAATGTAAGTTTGCCGATGTGCGAACAAACAGCAAACGGTTGTTGAGTATAGATGCAAGTTGACACCTCGGTACACGTTGTTCCCACACAGAACAGAACCACCGTTACAGTTAGTCGAGCCCATCTACTAACCTACCCGACTCTAAATAAACCAATCAGCCTACTTTGCCGTCAGACCTACGGTGTTGCGTCTTGCCACATACCTACGGGCTACTAGTATGTATATACTATATAGTACTGTACACCATTATTACATTGTTCTCCGTATACCCATTAGCTCCTATCCTGTGAGGAGATAGCACTAGTCAATAGCAGCTGCTACTTCGTTGTTTCTGTCTTAATTGTCTAAATTGGTCACTTTTGAAGCCAAAATACGTTTTAGCTTCGTTATTTCGGGTGTTTTGTTACTTTTTTTAACCCCCCCCCCCCCTCCTGCGAGTCGGCGTCGTCGTTGTCATCGGCGAACGTCTGCGATTGTGATGATATTGTCCAGCGTCAAGTTGCCGTTGTGCTTCACTACAAAGGGCACACTGTGACTGCTGCAAAAAAGCGAAATAGTTTGACAATTTTCAGCAGGAAATGAAACAAAATTGCGGCAGAAGCAAGAAAGTTAGACAGAAACACAGAATTGACCGAAATTGCCGATAATTTGAAGCGATTCAGACAGCGAAAATTATTACCAGAGCTGGAATTTGTGGTTGTGTGCGCAAGCGTTTTGGCGGCATTTGCGCAGCGCACACTTGCAAACAACGCCGCACAATTGCGCAGTACATGCGCACTGACACTAGCAAATGCTAAAACGCCCGAAACTCACAAAAACGCAAGAAATATCACACATTCTTGCACCGAGTTTCACTTAGGAATGCATTCATTCACAGATGCTTTTAGTGCCGTTTTCGTCGAACTGAGGAAATTCACATGTCAGATGGTCAGATTCGTATGACAACCCCCTCTGAGAAGTCGAAAATCAAAATTCTGTCCCAATAGAACTCATGCCCTTGATCTCCTGATCATTTTCGTTATATGGGTTCTTTTCGATTCCGTGGAGCGATCGCGAGTTATTCCAGTCGGACTGAAGAAGAAAGAAAGAAGAATAAAATTAACGCAAAATCGGTTCACTGGCAAAGTAAGGGTGCCGCGGCGCTGCCACTCCCAGCCGGGCGAACCCGTTGCAACCCAGTCTCCTTCTTAAATTGTGTACATATCACAATTGACCAATTGTGTGTATATCACAATTTAAGAAACTGTACATGCGCAGTAATGCTGGCAAAACGGAGGTTGGCCCTCAAAGAGTGAATAAACAAATGTATGATGTTCTTATTAGTTGCAGTAGTTGTTTAAGTTTGGGATTGGAAAAGGAAAAAGTCGGGTTAGGGAAAAACCGTGATCAACACGGCGGTTTTTTTCTGGGCTTTATTTTTCGTACATTTCATCTACATTATCTACAATGGCCACGAACGAACTTCAACGGGACCTCTCTACGTTCCTGACTACTGATGAGAAGCAGGGGTATGCCGAGATGTGCGACCTGGTGGCCAAGACCGCCGGGGAGAACGACGTCGTCTGCGTCCAGCAGCTAACCAACAACAAATGGTGCGTCACTACCAAGACTGCAGCAGCCAAGACCAAGATGCTACAAGCCAGCTTATCCATCGGGACACAGCGAATCACAGCCATACCGGTGTCGAAGAAGCTGGCTTTCATCACCGTACGTGACGCACCATTTGAGTTGAGCGACGTCACCATCTCCTCGGCGCTGTCACCCTACGGGAAGGTCTTTGGCGTCCGACGGGGCCACTGGCAGCGTCACATCGGGTGGGAAAACGGCCACCGACACGCACGGGTGGAACTGAGTCGACCGATCCCCTCATACGTGCGTGTCGGTGGATACCTGCTGAGGGTCACCTACGACAACCAAGAGCAGACCTGTCGTGTGTGCGGGAAGGTCGGACACCTAGCAGCGGGTTGCCCAACCGTCCTCTGTTACAACTGTAATCAACCCGGGCATCGCAGCCGCGAATGCCCGGTGCCGGTGAGATGTCGAATGTGCGGGGTGACGGGGCACTATGCCTCACGGTGCCCCCGATCATACGCCAGTCACATGCGCCGTTCGAACCTCACCGGATCGGACAGCGACTCGGACAGCGGCGACGACGGCGGCGACCCGCTGCCGACAAAATCATCCCGACCACCCTGTGCAACATCAGCAGCGGACAAGCCCGACCCACCCCGTACCACGACATCCAGCAAGGACCCACCCACCCGTAAGACCAACCCTCCACCACCGGACGCTCGACCGAAGGATGCCCGACCGAAGGACGCCCCGAAGCCAGCCAGACAACCCAAGCCCACCCGGCCCAGCGCCCCGACTAAATCACCTAGCACCCCGCCGAATCGACCACCCACAGCAGGCACACCCGCCCCAACTGTTACCAAGCCCGCCCGTACAGCAAACATTCCACCCCGAGACGCACCTTCCCCGAGACCGTCGCTCTCGGGGAAAAATCCGCGTAGTACGGGCGCGGCGTGTTCCCCGGCCATGGAGAGTCAAACAACGGACAGTAGCGAGTCGGCAACATCCACGGCCACCAACATCTCGGACTACTCCATGGCCTACCACTTGCGGAACTCGTCGGGTGTGCCCCGCAGGCCCGTCGTCCCCGAGTGGAGTGCCGCGACCGAAACTCAGACCTGGGCCGAAAGAGTTTTGGAGGCGGAGGAGACTCTAAAACTGGACTTGGAACGACTGAACCAGGCGTACGATTCTGACGGGTCGGTCGTTTCCATGTCCTCCGTCGCCTCCGCCAAACGCGGTCACCATTCATCGGACTCGTCTGTGGAGTGGTCGACGATTCGGCGGAAGAAGGAAAAACAAGAAACAAGAAAGAAAAAGGTGCGGTCTACCCCCAAATAAGTGTGTTTTTGGTTTTAACCCTTTTGAATTATGGCTCTGTTCCAGTTTTTATGTGTCCTTTTTTGCATTTCGATCATGTGTTCTTCTTTAAATATTAGTAGCATTAATGTAAATGGGCTAAGAAATTGTATTAAACGCCGCCAAATTTTCGACTCCTGCAATGAGCGAGGTGTTGACATTTTGCTCTTGCAGGAGGCCCATGTCTCTGGCTTCTCCGAGGCCAGGGCGTGGGCCCGGGAATTTGATGGCGTGGGTTTTTGGTCCTTCGGGTCAACTTCGAGTTGTGGCGCGGCCATTTTGTTATCCAAGCGCCACATATGGGAAACGGCCGACTTTTTACGGGACAATGACGGTCGAGCGGTTTCACTCACAGTCAAATTAAAACTCACGGGAACAAAAATACGTATTATCAATGTGTATTGTCCGAATTCTCCGAGTGATAGACGGCGATTCTTCCTCGAACAATTGCCGTCTCACTGCCGGGGGATTCGGCATACAATTCTGGGGGGCGATTTCAACTGCATAGAAAATTTACAAAAAGATACAAAGGGGGGATCAGACAATTACTACAGCACACGGGGGATTAAAGAATTACACAAAACCGTGAAACTGCTCGGTCTAGTAGATGCGTGGAGAGTCCAAAACCCAAATGTAAGCCGCTTTACGTGGCACAACAAAAGCAACACCTGTGCCACGCGCATTGACCGCATCTACATGTCCCGTGAATTAGCCGCTGTTTCTCACAATGCAATTGCCGCTTTTCCATTATCTGATCATGACATCATCACTACTAAAATCAAATTTGATAACTGTAAAAGGGGAAGGGGTTTTTGGAAATTTAATACTTTGTTACTTCGGGATGGGAATTTTTGTTCTATGATTAGAAAACTTTGGGAAAATTGGGAGGAACACATAATTTTTTTCGATAATCTCAATGAATGGTGGGAGGAGGGGAAAACTGAAATTAAGAGAGCGGCAATTGCTTTTTCTGCCGATAAGGCTCGGCAACGTAATCTTGAATTTAAGGAGCTCCTGAGAAAGTCCAACAAATTACAAACCCAAGTCGATAACGGCGATAATAGTTTAATCCCTGATCTAATTCAAACCCGTGCCCAAATAACAAAATCCCGTTCCTTTCAGGCTAATCCTATTGTTTCCCGCAATCAACCCAAAATTTATGGCGAATCTAATTGCATTTACCCGACCCTCCAGAACCCAGATAGTAAGCATATGTCCGCCCTGCGTGACCGGGACGGCCGTGTGACCGCTGAACTCAATGACATGTCTAACATTTGTGTTGATTTTTACCAAGATTTGTACAAGGCTGTTCCGGTTAATCAGGGTGAGACGGACTTTCTCATGAGCACATTGGACAGGAGACTCGGCCCCGACGAGCGAGCATCACTCGAGGGGCCGGTGACCCTGTCCGATGTAAGGTGTGCATTGTTCGACATGGCGGCGGGTAAGTCCCCCGGTTCGGACGGACTTCCCGCCGAATTCTATCGTACATTCTTCGATGATGTGGGCCAATCCTTATGTGATGTTTTGAACTTTTCTTTTGGGGAGGGTAAATTGGGTAAATCGCAGCGGGAGGGTATTATTAGTTTATTGTATAAAAATAAGGGGAACAGGGAAGATATTTCTAATTACCGGCCCATATCATTGTTGAATGTCGATTACAAAGTGTTGACTAAAATCCTCGCCAACCGAGTAAGAAAGGTGCTGGATAAAATCATCCACCTTGACCAGACTTGCTCGGTGGCGGGGAGAAGCATCCTAGACAATGCACACCTGTTACGTAATGTTCAAGATTATGTTGACCAGAAAACATCGGCGCGGTGTTCGTCTCTCTGGACCAACAAAAGGCGTTTGACAGGGTCGATTGGGGGTATCTGAAGCAAGTCCTTGAACATTTTGGCTTCGGAGACAATTTTTGCAAGTGGGTGGATATTTTGTATAGGGATATTTATAGTCGTGTGAATTGTAACGGTTTAATTTCGCAGCCCTTTTCGCTCACCCGGGGGGTGCGGCAGGGATGTCCCCTGTCGCCCCTTCTCTATATTTTAGCGTTGGAACCCTTCGGGTGCGCGGTAAGGGCTGACAGTCAAATTCATGGGGTTAAACTTCCGGGGGGGTCCGAAGCCAGAGTGTCAATGTACGCCGATGATACCACCTTGATCCTGTCAGACGAGAGGTCCGTCGTCCGATGTTTTGACCTCGTCCGAAGATTCGAGCTCGCGTCCGGTGCCAAGCTGAATCGGCAGAAAACGTGTGGCGTTTACCTGGGTAGGTGGAAAAACACAATGTCTGGTCCGGTTGACATCAGGTGGGCAACTTCGGCAAAAATTGTGGGGTTTTATTTTGGGTATGATAATATAAAGAACAAAATTTGGGAAGAGAAAGTCGCGCAGCTAAATGCTGCAATGGAAATGTGGGGGAGTTGTAGTGATTTTAGTTTGAGGGGGCGGGTTATTATTGCTAATCAATTTTTGTTTTCAAAGTTATGGTATGTAGCCGAGGTTGTCCCCCCACCGAAAGGAAAAATCAAACAAATTAACAGAATTATTTTTCAGTTCATATGGAATAGTAAGGTGGAGTATGTCAACCGGGCGACCATGTCCCTCCCCCTTTCTCAAGGGGGGATGGGCGTGGTCGACTTTGATAGCAGAATGGCCGCAATGCGGGGTGTCCATATCAGCAGTATTGTCTCGGATAAACCGGCTAAGTGGATTATTTTAGCGCGGTATTGGTGCGGTTTTTCTTTGCGTAGTGTTAACCCCAATTTAATTCGTCAAAATATGCCCCATTATGATTTCCCCTCTGATTTTTACAGGTTAGTTTTGGTTTCCTTTCGTAGCCACCGAGACATTACTGCTGACTGGTCTAAAGTTAAACTCAGAACACACCTCGCTGCCGTACTCGAAGCCAGAGGGACCAAGCCCAAAGTCCAGAAAGATCGCCCGGGCCTGCCCTGGGCCACGATTTGGAAACGCACGTTGTGTATCAGATTGATGAACAAACAAATTTCACTGAATTTCAAAATGGTACATAACGTGCTGCCCACCGGTAACCGATTAAGGAAACAATCGACAGACACAGGCGCGTGCCCGCACTGCGCTCAACTCGAGACCAGAGACCACCTTTTCATTGAGTGCAGTGTGGCGGAACCGGTGGGCGCGTGGCTCAGGCAGCGCCTGGGCAGTCAACCCATATATTAGTTGATCGAAATGCACTTGTGTTTTCTTCATTTTGTGATAATGTCAGTAAAAAAGTTGAGAAATTAATTTGTTGTGAACTTAGTAAATTTCGTTATTCCTTATGGTTAGCTAGGAACAGAGCCAAATATGATCGAATTAAAATTAGCAGTAAAGATATCATTTTCAGCCTACAGTGACCAGTTAATGTTTTTGGTGGTGGGTTAATTTAGCGTTTTTCCCAAACAAGTTGTACGTTCAAACTCCTTTTACCTTGTAAATAATATAGCCTGTGTGTAAATTTCATTGATGTTTGTTTTGTTTACAAGAATAAAACAATTTAAAAACTAAGAAAAAAACAATTCATATTACCGCATTAACAGCAATTCTTATTATTGTTATTATTTGACGCAAGTTTAATTGCATTGTATCTCAAGTTTTGTTTTTCTTTCTGTACCCTAACCCGACTTTTCCCTTATTCTACCCCAAAACAAAGTAATGAACTTAAACCAACTAATTCAAGTAATAAGAACATCATACACTTGTTTATTCACTCTTTCAAGACCAACCTCCGTTTTGCCGGTATTAGTGCGCATGTACAGTTTCTTAAATTGTGATATACACACAATTGGTTAATTGTGATATGTACACAATTTAAGATAAGAAGGAAACTGGGTTGGTCAGATGGTCAGATTCGTATGACAACCCCCTCTGTCGTCGAACTGAGGAAATTCATTCATTCATTCACATTTTTTTTTTGGTCATTGTCAGATGGTCAGATTCGTATGACAACCCCCTCTGAGAAGTCGAAAATCAAAATTCTGTCCCAATAGAACTCATGCCCTTGATCTCCTGATCATTTTCGTTATTGGGTTCTTTTCGATTCCGTGGAGCGATCGCGAGTTATTCCAGTCGGACTGAAGAAAGAAGAAGAAGAATAAAATTAACGCAAAATCGGTGCACTGGCAAAGTAAGGGTGCCGCGGCGCTGCCACTCCCAGCCGGGCGAACCCGTTGGGCGTGACGCTCCCGCGTCACCCTAGATCACAGTCATTGTAGTCATTGTTCTATTTTTGGGAAGAGCCGTTAAAATTTGAATTGTTGCGTCGTCATAGCTACGCTGCTTGTATTGCGTCATTATTTGTTTTTGTCGACGGCGGCTACCTGTCCTAAACAAATTGTCCTAAACAAATTGTCAGGTCGGGGAACCAGACTACGATTATTATACAACGCTGTGTGTTTCCCCATAAATTGCACACGGCACTATTGCACAAATGTAGTTTCTTACACGTCCGCAAAAGGCGAACAATTTTCGGGTGTATCATAGTGCCATTGCAGCAAAAAAGTCTTCGCCTTTTGCGGTTGTGTAAGAAACCACATTTGTGCAATGGTGTTCCGAAATACGGTACCCTCTGGAGACATGAACACAATGTGTACAATGGAGACAAAACGTCTCCGGAGGGTAAATTTCTATAGATGAATAGGTCTCCATTGGGAATTTCACGAATTAGATTTTTGGATTTTACTTAAATTACTCAAAAACTAGGATTAGGATGTGGGTTAGGGTTAGTGTTTGGGTTAGGGTATAATATAGGGTATATTGGGTCGAAATTTCAACCCAGGAAAAAAATTATGGTCAAAATGGGAGCATTTTGAAAAACGTGCTCGACTTTCTAACCATTTTGTACACGAGAACAAAGCCATGTCTCCACAGTGATACAAAAATGCGAATACATGCCGTGTACAATTTATGGGGAAACACACAGCGTGTAAAATAAAGTTTTGGTCACGTGATATTGGCAGCTACCGGACCTAACATTTTATCAGAATTCAGAAATAGTCAGAAATAGTTGGTCTTGGAACCAGAATATACTAATCGTACACACATTGAACGAAAACGACTCAGCGCGCATGCGAAGGCGAGTAGCTATTAGAGCTATGCTTGGAATGTCCTCGGAATTTTACGGGTTCACGTTACTCTTGCTTCAAGACTGTGCTCTGAACTAAATCTGGCGATAATTATGGGCGCCCTCAAAAAGCCCGGATAGCGGACGGGGCGCCCCGGAACAGATGAACAGCTCGGTCTTGAAATCAAGACTAGGTTGATGCTAAATGCGAGGAACGTTTTTGTGCACAAATCAATGGCCACAAAAAAACGCCACTTTATTTCCGGGACCGGTGAAGCGTGCACTCTGTCAATAAATTCTGGCCAGTCAAAAGTCTCCCATTGATACAACCAGGCAGAAAAAAAATTAAAATTGGGAGTTAAACCCTTTTTATTTTAACGCATGGGCGGATACAGGGAGGAGGGGGGGGGGGGGGGGGGTCTAAGAGGTCCGGACCCCTTTTTTTCTTGAGTAAAAAAGAGTGAATCATCGGTTCTGTTAACACATTTTTGGCCAATGAAAGCATCATAAACAATGGTTCTTTGGTAGACAAAACACGCCACACATGCATACAGCTAACGTCTTTGTATATTGTGCAGCCGACGCTAGTCTTTGTACATTGCTAACCCTGCGACGCGTCGCAATCTTCTTTATACACCAACCCCCTAACTACGATTTTCGGTAGTCGCTTGTATTTTGTGTATACCCCGAAGCTGTTTTGGTTTTACGGCTTCATTATGTTCACACAGCCCTTTTTCATAGGTCAGAGACCCAGAAACCAGCTAGTGTTGTTGAATAAGGCAGGACAACAATAGCACGATTGATTGCTTGGGAAGGTCTAGCGGTGAATTCCAGACCTCAAAAAGCTGCGACGACGTGCCGCCCTATTGTTTATACACCAAATGCTACGTACTATTTTCGATAGTCGCTTGTATTTCGTGTATACCCGAAAGCTGTTTTGGTTTTACGGCTTTTGTTCACACATCATTCGGCATGCTTTGAACTAGGAATACATGTAACATGAGATTTGTTTGACCTTTGATGAACAAGTTATTTCTTTTTTTTTTACGGCAAAGCGACTACCAGAAATAGTACGGTGGCACGTCAAAGGGTACACTAATTGTGTATACACATGCGTTTGTTTATGGTGTAAATGGAGGACAAATGCCTGGCGACACGAAGGTGAATTGGGGGGAGGGTTAGAATCAAGGACGTCCTCGATTGAGATTCGGGTATAAAATCAATGAGAGCCGTCGGAAAAAGTTAGTGTACAAACAAAATACAAACACGTGTGTGTACGTACATGTGTACACATTATGGCTATTTAGTTGGTACATTACTGCTAGGTTTATTCGCTGCATTAAAATTGTCTCGTGTTTGGCCGTGAGTACCATTAACTACCATAGTGGCAGCGTCAGAAACGTTTCCCGTGCACGCATTTTCGACTCAAAAAGTCAGGGGAAAGTGGCCAGGAAATGTCTCAGATTGCACCACAGAGCATCTAGAATCCAACATTTTCCGATAGACGGACGGCGCGCCCCGGACAAAATGAAAAACTAGGTCTTGGAGCAAAACTAACCAAAACCTAGCTTGCTTTAAACAAATTCGCGTCAAAATATTCGCGACTTTAGGGGCAAGTCGCGAAATTTGACGTAAATATTGACGTAAATATAGTCGTGAATTTTTTCGCGAAAATTTACGTCAATATTCTCGACTTTGTGTGCAAGTCGTGAATTTTGTCTCAAATATTGACGTCGATATTCGCGATTTCGAGAAAAATCGTGAAATTTGACGCGAATATCGACGTCAAATTTGACGTCGATATTCGCGACTTTCGGGGAAAATCGTGAAATTTGACGTCAATATTTGCGACTTTGGGGAAGGTCGTGAAATTTGTCGCGAATAATGACGTCAATATTCACAATATGCCCGTCCCTCCAGGGCCACCATAGTCTGACGTGCAAGTCAACGGGACAGTCTTTGTGGAATGGGCACAAAATTGTTCTGACAATACCTGTATTGTGTAGTTCAATCATATGTAAAGAATACCCTAGACGAACTGATTCCATAAATCTACTGTTCTTTCGAAATATCCAAGTTTTTCTCTCAGATAGTACCACAACATGGACAAATCCCGCTGGAAACGAAAATAACGTTTTCGCCCAACAATGTTCTCCTAAATCTCTCTTAAAACCGTAGTCCTGACACTGACAGATCACTGATCGTACAGTCAGCGAGTTTCCATAATAAATTTACTTATTTACAAAGGATTGTAATGCATTTTACCCACCATCACTGCTGCCAGTGTGTCACTCTCGGCGTGTCTACGCGTCTATTGTATGCACGAAGGCAATGTTTTTAATATCCCAACATGGCCGCCGGTTACTTCACGGCTCGCTATCCCATCCTATCGCTATCCCGTTTTCCAGCGCCCAATATGGACGGTGGGGTGGGTACGACTGAAGTCCATTAACCGGTTTTAAACATACATTGTATTTGTTTAAAAGTAGTCAAGCACATGTTTACACCCTTATTTCTTTCTTTACTCTTTATTGTCCTAACGACAGATACAGCATCCTACAGAGCTTCAAGCCTCGCTTGCAACAGGACGGCTTAAACAACCTACAGTACAATCGGCCTGTGCTGGAGCTCCACGCACTCTACACAAATATGTCAGTGGTCATTCGAAAGCTACCTATAGACCCGCGTCTTTTGAAACGGAAAAGTCAGGGAATATTATCACAATTATTGCAAATCTGGCAATAAATTCCCTACCAAAAAATGTCTTCACCAGTTTCACCAATGTCTTTGTAAAGGGGTCTACAAACACATTTCCAAAAGTTTAAATCCCACTCCCCTAGGATAACCCGTGACAGCTGCTGAAGGTTGGCGTACCTGAAACCTTATAAGGGAAAAATATAAAATGTCTAATTCTGCCTTGAACAGCTTATGAGGGGTCAACATAATTTGTTTTAAATGATTCCAAATCGATTGCAAGCATGTTTTTGTTTCGAAATCACCCCTGGGATGAAAACGGCCATTACTTTAAATTTTTGCTACACGAGAATTGTCACGACATATCAAATTCAAATGTGTCAACAGCTTTGAAACCTTATATTGTACATAGACCCAAGAACCCATATTTCTGCATAATTCACGTATGGGGAATTGATTAAAACTGCCTAACATTCTAAACTTTAATTTGAGTGGTAATAGTTGTTGCTCTAATGATAAAGTCAGGAACATCATTACGGCTACCATTAAGACTGAGGTGGTGTGTACGTGTATTAGTGGATAATACCAGTCAGACAGACTGAGGTAAGTATTGGTGGATAGTATCAGTCAGACAGACCGAAGTGTGTATTGGTGGATAGTACCAGTCAGATAGGCCGAGGTGTGTATATAGTCCGGGAGCCCATTGAGGTTTAATCATAATTTTGAGTGCAAAAGGTTTGAAGCGTGAGATATGTAGTGTATGATGTTCTTATTACTTGAATTAGTTGTTTAAGTTTGGGGTTGGAAAAGGAAAAAGTCGGGTTAGGGTACAGAAAGAAAAAAAAGTTCATATTACCGCATTAACAGCAATTCTTGTTATTGTTATTATTTGACGCACGTTTAAGTCCATTGTCTCTTAAATTTTGTTTTTCTTTCTGTACCCTAACCCAACTTTTCCCTTATCCTACCCCAAAACAAAGTAATGAAGTTAAATCAACTAATTCAAGTAATAAGAACATCATACACTTGTTTATTCACTCTTTGAGGACCAACCTCTGTTTTGCCAGCATCACTGCGCATGTACAGTTTCTTAAATTGTGATATACACACAATTGGTCAATTGTGATATGTACACAATTTAAGAAGGAGACTGGGTTGTGTGCTTGCAACTGAAATGTCAACAGCGCCCTCACGTTTGGCAGCTTTGTGGTTTATTATTGCTATTGGTTTCAAACTGGTTCAAAAGGACGCGCGCGTGCATGCGATAACTAGCAGTTTGTCTAACGCCACTTAGCTGCCATCATGACCGAAAACGCTTCCATGATTTTGGAGGAAATCTTCGCAGATAGCGGTTCAGATATGTCCGATGATAAATTTTCTTTCGCAACATCTGACGAAAGTGATGAAGAGGCAAGACAAGCCTCTTCAACTTCGTCTGGAAAGCCAAATTACAGGTATAGGGATGTTACTAAGTTAAAACACACCGTTCAACTTGGCTATTCTCGAAATGTTTCGCATCCGACATTCATAGGCTACTGTAATGTAACCTTTGCTTTTTGATGACCTTTTGCCGGGAAAATCATCAAAAGCACTGAACGTTTCAGTTTGCATTGCATAATCCGATGAAATCCAATTAGAAATTGATGAAAATATTGATTTGTTTTTGATTTGTTATTGATTTATTGGTTTGTTATTGATTTGAGAAAAAGGGAAGAAAACTTTTTTTGTTTTTTGTTTAACATGTTTTATTGTTTAGATATTCTTAACTTTCTATTGATTGTAAATTGTTATCTATTTTTATATGATAATCTTAAAAAAAAAGATTTTATTTTATTAAGAAGAGACTTATTTCAGTAAGAACACTAGATACGAGCATCCACAAACAGCACTATAAGGACATACAACAAAGGTAATACAACATTTGAGACCAACCCCCCACCCAAACCACCCCCAAAACAAAAAACACTAAAAAACACAACAACAAATACCTCAAACAACAACAACAACAACAACAACAAAACAAGAAAAAAACTACTTCATTTAATGAATGACCATATTTGACAGTCCTGTGAAATCAGGGCATCTGGAGAGCCCACTATGCGAAGACGGGGGACACGACAATGGCTTTTCGAGCGACCACCAACGACTGTTTTATGGTGCAAGAGTGCAGGCCTGTGTCGCTGGCTCGCTGCATGTACAGTGCAGCGATGCAGGTCTAATCAGTGATTGGTCCATAATAAACGGTTGATCGACATAGAAATGCAAGTTGCACTCAACATTATAATTATCGGTGTTTATTGACTTTTAGTTTTAATGACCATTGACCCTTTCTTAATTAGGGATGGCACCACTTGAAGCTTTCTTAAGTGGCCGATTTTGCTCCAGCAAGGTGTCAGCTACACATTAAACGTGTAATTATCACTAATTATATACCTTCTTAATTAGACTTTGCACTATATATCATGTTCTTAAGCTTGTGATCAGTGATCGGTCTATGATAATCTGTTGATATACACATAAATGCAAGTTGCACTCAGCGTTATAATTATTAGTGTTTAATGACTAATGATGACCTTTGACCCTTTCTTAATTAGAGATGGCACCACTCAAAACTGTCTTAAGTGGCGAATTTTACTCCAGCAAGGTATCAGCTACACATTGACACTTGTTTTATTCTTGCACTCAAAGTTATGATTAAACGTGTAATTGGCACTAATTAAAGACCTTCTTAAATGTACTTAGCACCAATTATATTGTTCTTAAGTATACAAATCATATTCGGTACACGATAAACTTTCGACCTATGAAGAAATTATGTTTGCACTCAAGATTATTATTAAATCGAATTTTTGGGGGTCTGCCAGGGGCTCTCCCCAGTCCCAACGCACCACTCGCCAAACTTAAGAAAACCCATTTTGCAGTTGTCCCAGTCACCCATAAATATCCCACGCTTCAAACCTTTCGCACTCAAAATTATGATTAAACCTGGCTGAGCTCCCGGACTATAACCTTTCAGCATCAGGCCAAGTAGTCATCGACCTTTTGAAAGGGCTAGAACATAAAGGATATCGTTTTTATGGATACATTTGGTACACTAGCCCGGCTCTCGTTCACAAGTTGTCGCAGCTAGGGTTTAGTTCTCATGGAACAGTACGTTACACAACACGAGGGATTCCGAAAAGTGCAAATCCCAAGAAGTTTCCCTTACGGAAAGGCGATGACCTCCAGTTTTATACGAAAGCCGGGCAACTCTGCGTTGTTTGGCAGGATACTAAGCGTGTAACACTTCTGACGAATTATGGCGACTGCAGCATGGACACAAAAGAAATTCCCTGGAAAAGCAGTTCCGCCGGACTTTTTGCGAGATTTACAAACCTGTCGTTCAGGATTATAACAGGTTTATACGGTGGCCCACAAGCGCCACGGCGAAAGCAAAAGCGCCGCGGCAAAAGCAAAAGCGCCACGGCAAAAGCAAAAGGCAAAAGCGCCACTGCAAGAGCGAAAGCCCCGCGGCAAAAGCAAAAGCGCCACGGCAAAATCAAAAACCCCGCGGCAAAAGCAAAAGCTAAATAAATGTTATATTTCCTTTAAGACTCATTGAATGGTCCTACTGCAAAATAGGTTACCCTACATGTATATCGGCAAGTCCTTCCATTGACAAAGACATTTTAGAATCGCATTTTAAAAACAAAAATGCAGTCTTAAAAATCCCCCTAAATCACATAAAACCAGTAATTGCAAATATTTTTGTTATAGTAGTTTAAGTAAATTATATCAAATTATAAGTCAAATATCTTGTAGTGTACACAATTGAACCATGTGTCTTCACACGCACAAGAGAATGAGTTGACTCAGACTCGAGCTGACCTGGGTACGAGTTGACCGATTTCTTAAGTCTATCAAAGAACAAACAATGCTTTAAAGTTAAGGCATGAGTCAATGCCCAAAGCCAGGACAGCCTTGTGCTTATAATATATAAAACTGCAATGCTTGTCATCCAAATTCGAATCTAGCTAAGGATATGATATACTTGTTGTAGCTGAATAGTCATGATTAAATAGGGCCTAAAACCCTAACAATTAATATAACACTAGGCCTAAGCCTAAAGCTCATGACGTGCATCGGCCACGTGGACATATAAATGTACATTTATAACGCAACGACTACTAATTATAAGGCATATAGTTTAGTGAGCTTGAATTTTCATTTCAAGGCTATAAGACCCACCTTTTCCACATTTCGAGCAGAAACTGCCAGGATTTATGATTTCCTGACAGCAGTTGCTGCAAAAGGTCATACTTGATTGTTGCTTTGTAAAGTCTATATGTAATCAGACTACGTAACTAGGTACACAAGCAACGTCATTATCAACTTCGTATACTGCATGGCATGCATGGTCTGTAAATCTGCTGACCATAGCCCGGCCGCGATTTGTTTTTCTCCAAACGACATCGCCATAGAACTTTTTTGTTAGCGCATCTGATTGGCTATCTGTTACATACATACATAGAAGACTTATATAGCGCTTTTGCATACACAACTAAAAATATAACTGTCCCCAAGCAGAATATAGCAAATACATGATGTGAGCTCAAAAATGTTGCACACTGATATATGTATCATGAACAAAGAGTTGAAAGCTCAAAAGGCCTCCCTAAATACAAAGGTCTTTAGCTTATGCTTAAATATCTGTGTGCTGTTTGAGGATTTCACAGTCTCAGGCAAGCTGTTGTATAATTTCGGTGCTCCGGTCATAAATGCCCTACCACCCCAGTGGTTGTTGGTACGAATCTCCTTGATAAGCAACTGTTGCGAGGAACGAAGACCACTTCGACCGGGAGTATAGATCTCGATAGCATCAGATAAATACACTGGAGCCATTCCATTCAGTATTTTGTAGATAAACAGACAGTGTTTGTATTTGATTCTTTGTTCCACAGGTAGCCAGTGCAACTGTGCCAGAACGGGTGTGATATGAGCAGATTGTTTGGTATAAGTAATTAACCGGGCTGCAGTGTTCTGTAAGCGTTGAAGCCGTCCTACTTGTGCTTTGGGTATTCCCAACAGCAGTGAATTGCACATGTCAAGTCTAGATGTAATGTATGCATGTACAATGGTTTCAGCAGCATCCCTGGTCAAATGGTCGCGTATTCGACCAATATTCCGAATTTGAAAACACGCAGCCTTCGACACACATAGACGAATAAAAAACAACTCCTAAATTTCGCACTACTGAGGAGGGTGTAATATTTTCTGTGCCAATTCGGACATGGGGGATTGTGACTTTCTTGACTTGCTGTTTTGACCCAACAATGATAAATTCTGTCTTTGAGTCATTTAGTTTGAGACAGTTTTCGTTCATCCAGCCACGGATATCATCAATGCAGCTTTCCATCCTTTGAATTGCTCTATCGACATCAGCTTGCATTGGCGCGACTGACACGTAGATCTGCGTGTCATCCGCGTAGCAATGGTATCCCATATTGTGTTTTTGAATAATGTCTCCAAGTGGTAGGGTGTAGATGGGGAACGCAACGGGTCCAATGCAAGATCCTTGGGGAGTCCATATTCCAATGCTGTAGCATCAGAAACTGCATCATTTATGCAGACAGCTTGTGACCTGCCGGAAAGGTAGGATTTAAACCAGTCCAAGGCAACACCGTTGACACCAATCTTGTTCTTGAGGCATGTTAGGAGCTTCCCGTGATCCACGGTGTCAAAAGCTGCGGATAGATCAAGCAGTACTAACAATGATATTTTACCCTTGTCCATTGCATGTAGAAGGTCATTCTGTACTTTAAGAAGGGCAGTCTCGGTGCTATGAAAGACACGGTAGGCCGACTGGTAGTCTTCACTTAAATTATGTTGTTGCATGAAAGGTATCAGTTGCGCCAACACAACACGCTCCAAAGTTTTGCCAAGAAATGATAGATTTGATACGGGACGGTAGCTTTTGAAAGCATTGCGATCCAGGGTTTGTTTCTTGATTAGTGGGCGGACGTGTGCAGTTTTCAGGCTGTCTGGAAATTGTGTTTTATTGACCCTAGGACTCTGGGTTTTATTGACCCTAGGACTCTCAACTTATTAACCCTAACCCTAACCCTTTGACCCTATAGGACTCTGGGCTTTTTTGACCCTAGTACACGTCATGCAATGAGACACATGGATGAATGGAAAACGTAGATGTTAAACAATAAATCAGATTTGAGACAAACAAATTCGCAGCCCGGCCGTGCAATGATATTATTGGCCGTTTTCCAAACCTCAGCTTTGTTTCCGTTTGTGCTTCGTTCATGCAGTTTGACAATATGAAGCCACTTACGAACTAAATCTGAGGTTTGAAAAACGGCCATAGTCGAGGCTTTTGCTTTTGCCGCGGCGCTTTTGCTATTGCCGCGTAGACTTGATCCAAGTCGGGATTCGGTGGTAACATTGCTCATGGTTATCCACACCGTGCGCCTCGCGTCACGTCCACGCTCATCAGTAGCGCGCCCTCATGCGCCGCCCATGCTCATGTGTGGTTCAGAAATCCCGACTTGACGGGGTGAAGTATATACCAGGCGCGCGGACTCAAGTTGAGTGCTACAGGTGCCACGGGTTTGGACACATCAGGAGAGACTGCCCTCGCCAGAAGCAAAAGGCCGTCCCTGACGGGCAGGGTGAGGCGGTGAGGCGAGCCTGATCCGGTGTGCGATCGGCCACTTTCTCCACCGACGGAGCCAGGCCCCGAGAGGTACACTCGCGCCGGCCGGAAGGTAGTCCGTCCTAGCCGATATTGTCCTCATCTTCTTCCCCCCGCAGGAGGGTTCCCGTGATGTGCCCCCACTGTGGGAAGGCGTCCACCCGTAGCACCAACCGCCGTGCAAGCAGCTCCACCCGGAGCGCCCGTACGTGTGCAAAAGGGGCTGCGGTTCTACCGAGAGGATATTAGGAGCCGCCACCATCGGTTCTGCCGGGAAGGTTTGGTGGCCGACGTGATGGCAGAGATGGATGCGCTGGAGATCCACGTCAGCGGCGACGAGAGGGAACTCGTCAATCCCGCCGGCCGAGGGCCTTCTCTGCCGGCCTCTCCCGACAGGGGCGCCCTGACTTCTCCCACGGCGGACGGGACCGCCCTACAGCGGCCCAGCCTTTTTCGCCGCCCCTTCGATTCCTCGAAGGGGGCTGTGTAGCGTCTGTGCTGGTTAGCCGATAGAGGGCACCAGAGCGATTCCACGGTAGAATCGCCGTTCCGGATAGCGCATACGCCGGACTGTTTTTAGTGCCGCGTTGGAACGGTAGCTTCATGTCACATGTTTGACCCAGAAGTAGTTGGATAAACGGCCTGAGAACCACCAAAACAAGTGAATACCTGCCTTGAGTCTTCTTCCTTTGTGTGTGTGTCGACCCCAGCAAACGGTCAACGTTACAATATGCTATCGGTCCAATACCGTATGCCGTAGTGGGCCTGTGCATCAAGTTCTAATGAGTCAATTTGTGCAGGTGAACTACTTGACTGGGATAACGAGATCAAGTATAAAGAAAAATACAACGGGTCAACTGGGAAAGGTTTTACACCTGGTTACAATTCTGTCCATTCCCGCCATCACATATAGGCATACCTGTACTTTCTCGTGGTTGCATTTGCTCTTGACGCAGTTAAGGTGTGCTTCAATAGTTTGAAGAGCGCTTTCATGGCGACACAGCTCCCAAGTTACAGTAGAACCGTAAGCTACGGCCAATTGCCCGCTGCACAGTAAAGGTAGCCTAACTCCCCTTCTCGACACAACAAACTTCAACCATCAAAACTTCATAAATACGTAATATAAACATACCTGGAAGAAATCGAAATAATCTTCTAACCCAGACTGCTAAACAATTCTTCCAAACATGGCCCCTCAAAACGCCTAATTACAAATGACACACAGGACTGCTGCCGAGCAAGATGGCTACCACAGCAACAGTGACAAATTCCTTTGTTCTATTCAACCAGCTGTACGTCTGCTACTTGAATAGAGGGCGCTAAATACAAACTCTACAAAATAAAACAAATTTGGCCTCTACATTGACTTACAAATACATTGATCTACTTGTTGTAATATTGTTCCAAGCACGTTTGGTTTTGGCTATCAGAATAACATTTCTTTTGCGCCAATCGGAGATGAGTCATGTTGTTTAAGTTTTGACCGCCATTTCAGCCGCCTTTTTGAAATTGGGCTTTCGGTTTGTTTTTTTGCAACAGGCATTTTCATAATCAGCAGGGTCAAATTACCATTACAAAATGTGCTGCCCACTTTGAGCATGATTTGCTGCTTACATTGCTTTCCAGATGACTTTTCACCTTTGTGTGCCTAGTCTGCAGGGTGAAGATCAAATAAAATAACTAACACAGAATGTTGACAGGGGTAATTATTGAAAGGGGGGAGGGTGCCAAGAAAAAGTATAGTAAACATTATAGTCCGGGAGCTTATGACACGAAATTAAGTCTCGTAGGCACCGAATGACAGGCCCGTACGCAGGATTTTGTATGGGGGTGGGGGGGGGGGGGGGGGGGGGGGGTGCGAATTTGTACTGATTGGACCAAAAATGAAACAAAAAATGTTCTGGCCAGTATCGTTATTTTTACATCAAAATACCATTATTTACCCCGGAAAATGTGGACCTTTTGGTAATTTGGGGGCGAATTTGTACTGATGGGACCAAAAATGGGACCAAATTTTTGTGTGTGCCTGCAGTACAGTTATTTCTACATCAAAATACCATTATTTATCCGGAAAATGTGGACCTTTTAGTAATTGGGGGGTGCGTACGCACTCGTCGCACCCCCCTGCGTACGGGCCTGAATGATTAGAACATGCCACCTAGCTAGATACCTAAATTAGACCCTCAGGAATAAGAAAAACCATGTTGGCAAAATGTTAAGTGTGGCAGAGGGCGGCCATCTTAGATTTCAAAATGGCCGCAATTTTTAGCCTCTTTTTGGCCTAAATCCACGTTTAAATGTCATATGAAATCAATCTTGGAGGCTGTAAACCCCCTATATACCTGGACGATGTCATTGTATTTGGCAAGACTGTGAAAGAGGAGATTGAACGACTGCGAGTCGTCTTCTCTAGGTAAGCTGGTTTGAAGTTGAAGCCTTGTAAGTGCTTCTTGTTTCAGAGATCAGTGGGCTATTTGGGACATATTGTGTCGCCTGAAGGTGTGGCTACCGACCCTTCCTATTATCGGAAATTTGTCCGGGGATTTGCTGAGGTTTCTTCACCGTTACATGCGCTGACTGAAAAGTCCCGTGAGTTCCAGTGAACAGATGCCTGCCAACAGGCATTTGTTGAGTTAAAGCAGAGGCTGCAGAAAGCACCGGTGTTGGCATACACCGTTCCTGATAGCGACTACATCTTATATACAGATGCTAGTGGGCATGGGATTGGGGCAGTTTTGTCTCAGATCCATGATGGGGAAGAGAAGGTCCTTGCCTTTGCGAGCCGTAAACTCAGCAAGGCTACTGTGTTACCCGGAGAGAACTTGTGGTGGGAGTTGTCTACCTCAGGAAGTTTAGACAGTACCTGTATGGTCAGAAGGTGGTTGCTTAATTTTAAGGATCCCGAGGGTCAGCTTGCCATGTGGCTGGAAACGATCAGCGAGTACGATTTGACGATTCAACACAGACCTGGGCGAAAGCATGGAAATGCTGATGGGTTGTCCCGGAAGGGTCATGTGGTCGTGCTGACGCTGATGAAGCGCCAGAGACCGTTGAGGCTTCAAAAAAGGCCAAGGTGATAACGACCAGTGAGGTTGACGATGGTCGCCATGAGGTCGACTCTGACGTGCTGATCCCAGAGGCGAGGGTTAGGGGCATCTTTGCTCAACCACACTTACCGAAGGATGCAGTCAGAGAGGGCCAAATTGATGAGGGAAGTATTGGTTGGATGATTAGGGCAAAGGAGTCGGGCAGTCGTCCAAGTTGGGAGACTGTGTCACTGTGCCAGCCGCCTGCTCGGCACACAAGACCCTCTGGTCCTCTTGGGATCAGTTGGAGGTGCAGGACGGTGTCCTAGAAATTGGGAGTCCGACGATGGGAAGTCCGTGAGGTTGCGACTAGTAGGCCTACTTCCTGAGAAATTCAGAGGTCGTACTTCAAGAGCTGCATGGTGACCGGAAGAGTGGCCATTTAGGGGTCAATAAGACTTTGGCCAAGGTCAAGTTGCGATACTATTGGCCCGGAATGACCGCGGATGTGAGGTCATTCATCAGACTAGATGTTGCGAGCTGTGTGGGAGGAGGAAATCTCCTGCGAAGAGTGAGTTTCCCCGCTCCAACAGTTTTTGGTAGGCTAGCCCATGGATAGAGTGGCTGTAGACTTGCTGGGGCCACTCCCTCGGAGTGACAATGGCAACGTCTGGATCATGGTAGTTGGTGACTACTGCTCCAAATGGATGGAGGCAAACGCTTTTCCTAATGCTAAGGCAGAGACAGTGGCGAACAAGTTTATCAGTAAGTTTGTCTTTCGGTTTGGCATTCCCTTGGAATTGCATTCCGATCAGGGTACAATCTTTAAGTCGGCAGTGTTTGGCGGCATGTGTAAGGTCCTAGGAATTTCCAAGACCAGGACCACAGCGTACAACCCGAAGTCCGACGGAATGGTTGAACGTTTTAACAAGACACTGGTGAACATGGTTGCTGTGATGATTGAACCGAGGAGGAGACAGCGTGACTGGGACGAGTGTTTACCGTATGCATGTTTTGCTTACAGGTGCACTTCCCAAGAGTCAACTGGCGAGTCTCCAAACATAATGATGCTTTGGAGGGAGACGAGGCTTCCAGTTGATTTGCTGTTTGAGTGTCCTACAGTGGAGGACACAACAGCGACAGATTTCGCCCAGAGGTTAGGTTACGGCAGAATCTACAAGAGGCACATGGCACGGCCTGAGCGTGCCTGGAGCAGAGTGCCAGGAACCATAGGCGAAATTACGATCGCAGGGTACATGACAAAGGCCTAAAGGAAGGCCAGTTCGCCTGGCTGTACAACAAGGCGATAAGAAGGGGAGATGACATAAGCTAGAACTTCGATGGGTAGGACCATACTTGGTGGTCAAGAGACTCTCCGATGTGACCTACCGAATTCAATTAAAGCCTGGAAGTAAGGCTTTTGTAGTTCACGGCGACCGACTGAAGCCATACACCGGCAAGACGTTGGAGGCGTGGGGGTACAAGCCCAAGATGGTGAAGGAACCCTTGGCCGAGGAACGAGAAGAAGTTCCTGAGACCGCTTATAGTAGTCTAAATGTGGAGTTGGGTGTAGGGCCAGAGATTGGGCAAGAGTCTGAGGAGGCTCATGCAGTTAGGGAAAAGAAAATTGTGAGAGAACCTGATGTTGTGAACTCTACGAAACCTGCAAGGAGGTATCCTCAGAGAAAGCATAAGTTTCCCGCCAGATATAGGGATTAGGTTAGCCATCGCCGAGGAACACCTATTTGGACGGCAAGATGGTTCAGAAAGAAGCGCCAGTTTTGATCACCATTTTGTACAGAGTTAATCCGTCACATCCTACATCACATTCACATATCCATATCACTTTATAAGATGTAGCTGTGCTGAATCTAACAATGAATTTACACCTATATTTACAAATTTCTGTCCTATATCTTATTGTAGTATTGGCGGCCATTTTGAAATTTGGCCGCCATCTTGGAATTAGATAACCTGAGCAAAATGCCATGGCCAGCATGCCAGATATATGAAATTTCCTTTTTTTTCAGGCTGCCATCTTAGAAAATCAGAACCGACCAAGTGGGTTCCACGGATAAAATCAATAGATAGGTCGAAAAGAAACTTCATGTCAAATTTGGTACTTTTGTCCGGCCGGTAACGTTAATCCTGAAAATTGTTGCTAAGCCACCTGACTAATGGCGTTAGTGTCGTGTCGATTAGTGGGCGGGGGAGGGGGGGGGGGGGGGGGTGGAATGGAGCGTGTTCGTTTTATTGAAGTACTCTGTTTTGACGCCATTCTTTTTACTGAAATAAAGTAAATAAAAACGTTTAAATAAATGTTATTTGTTCATTTCAATTAAAAAAATGTGAACGATATATTAAATGACGGAAATAATTATAGTTACGTCATAAGTACGTAATTCTATTGTTCTTGTTCATGAGCTAGTCTTTCTAAAAGCGTACAGTACGTGCAGTATAAGGTCGTCGTCGCATGCAATTAATGTACATTTTAACGTTCACACACGTCATCGCATCGACATGCAATACAGGAATGTTGGGGGCCGGGCGCGATTTTTTCCCCGTACTACTAACGCGTCAGATCGGCTAATTTTATTCCGCAGAACGACTTGGTCAGAGACTTTTATATCTTTTTCTATAAGAATCTATCTAGATGAGATTATTAACCAACAATTGTGGTTAATAGAAAAAGGTATAAAAGTCGTGTATACGAAAAACTAGGGACTGTATACAGGCCCGTACGCAGGGGGGGGGGGGGGGGGGTTAGTACCCCCAAAGCAATGACTATTAGATTAATTAAAACAACAATATTGGCTTGTGAGAATTTTTTGTTTGAAGGGTAGGAAATAATTCTATATCTCACCCCCACTTTTTTGCCCTTCATATGAGTTGACAACTACCAAGAAGTGTAAAGAAACACTAATTTAGGAGTAAGAAAATTTCAAGTTTTTCCTAAAAAATACTTGGATTTTATTCAAAATGAAGGAAATTCGGACTGTTAATTTAATTGCACAAACATTCAAAATGGGTACATTATGGATGCAATCAATGAAGGCCACCCCCCCCCCCCCCCCCCCGCTCAATGTTGGGTTGGCAGTGTGTGCGAAATCACTCCAACATTGTGATGGGGGGGGGGGGGGGGGAAACCACAATAAAACTTGCTCTGGTGAATGCTCATTACAGACTATGAAACTTCTCAAAGCATGGTAGTACACACATTGGTTTGTCACACTGTTTACAAATCATGCGAGTTTGTTTACGCTTTGCTCTTGTACTGCAAACAACACAGTTGCGCTTTTTGCCGGCAGAAATTCTTCCAGGATAGTGATGAGTCGGAAAGCGGCTGGAACCACGTGACACCTGACTGGCATGCTGAGTTTGGTTGTGCTTCGAAGTGGAAATAAGCTCTTCTATCACCTTCACTCTGAAATCCAAAGAGGCCAAGTGCTGATTTGTAGGGATGCTGTTGTATACAATGGTGGCATTCACCAATCAGATGTCAAGAATGGCCACGAAAACTCTTTTCCACCATTTCATCGATTTGTGAGGGTGCGAGTAGTACTGACACATTTGTGCTGCGAGATCACTTCCTCCCATGTATTTATTATAATCATTAACGACAGAAGGTTTTTTGATCGTATGAAGTCCACTCAAACTGTTTTTGCTCCGAATGTCTTTCGTGTCGATATTGCAGTTTCCAACATTTGTAAGAAGAGTTACACGCTTGGCATCCTGCCAAATGACGCACAGTTGGCCGGCTTTGGTGTAAAACTGGGGGTCAGCACCTCTTATCATGTGTAGCTTTTGGGGGTTTGCAAAATCTGGAATCCCCAGTGTGGTGTAGCGTGCAGTTCCACAGGCTCCAAACTTTAACTGTGATAACTTGCAGATGAGAGCTGGGCTTGTGTACCAATTGTCAATGAAAATGAAATGCTCCTTATTTTCGAGTCCTGTTATTAGGTCAAGGACTACATGCCCAGCAGATGTAATATTAGGTGGGTGGTGTGTTGTAAGCATAACCAATGGAGGGTCGACTGGATTCCTTTGATGTGGGCTGGGAGCCGGTGAACACCTTCCAAGCACAGGTATAACCAGTTTCTGATTCGTTTAATGAAAAACATTTTAATCCCCATTTTGCAGACTTTCGTGGCATGTACTGTTTGAAACCAAGTCGACCTTTGAACTTGATCATTGTCTCATCGGGTGAGAGATTTTGGCCTGGCGTGTAAATGCGAGGAAAGGATTGCAGTACAATGTCAAGCAGCGGGCGGACCTTGAAGAGTTTGTCAGGGGGAGCATCACCTGGTGGAACTGTGTTGTTGGCAAGGTGGACAAATCGAAGGATCGCAGTGAATCGATTGCGAGACATGGTCGCCGAATACAGGGAACTTCGCAGAACTTCGGACCTTGACCAGTGCATGCTGTATCGAGGCCTTTTGTTGATACCCATGCACAGAAGCAAGGCCACGAATGCCATAATTTCCGGAACAGTAGTTGGATTCCAGGCCACATCTGCACCCATTGTTTGGTCTGCGTAGCGATTGGTCTCATCCACCATCAACTCCCAAACTGCTTGGCAGAAGAAGAGCTGAAAGATTCGCATGGGCGACAAGTGACTAAAATCTTCCGTACAGCCAGTCTCTTCACTGAATTTCATCGGTGGACGCTTGCTGTAAGAGGCGCTAGCTTTAATCCATCCACACCTGAAATTTATTCGGGGTTTAGTGTTTTGGGGGACGACGTACGTTGGCTGACCATCTTTGGAAATTGCTAAACAATGTCAATTTAGTTAAAACAGAACAGCACACTAGGTGCCCTGATTTCACAGGATGCTCGAGACCATTCGTGACTGTCAAATATGGTCATTCATTAAATGAAGGTTTTTTTTTTTTTTTTTTTTGGTGTTTTTTGGGTTGTTTTTTTTTGGAGGGGGGGGGGGGGGGTGGTCGCAAATGTTGTATTACCTTCAATGACAAACTGTCCTTACAATGCTGTTTTTGGACGCTCGTATCTAGTGTTCCCACTTAAATAAGTCTCTTTTTTGTAACTAAATAAAATCTCCTGAAATAAAATATCCTTTTTAAAGATTATTATTATTGCTGCCTGTTTTTTCAGTAGTTGAAGAAGGCCCTATTCAGTGGAATTAAATTTGTTGTCACCATTACATTTGCAGTCTGAAATTTGATTTGAATGCAAAATCATCACACTTGACTTTGCATAATTCAGGTTAATAATTTGTTTTTGTTCATTTCATTTCATTTATTATTTCGCAGGGCACAAAACAAATTAAAACAAATATTTAATCAATTTCTATTTGGATTCCATCGGATTATGCAATGCAAACTAAAACGTTCAGTGCTTTTGATGATTTTCCCTGCAAAAGGACATCTAAATACAAAGGTTACATTACAGTACAGTAGCCTATGAATATAGGATGCAAAACATTTCGAGAAAAGCCAAGTTGAACTCTTTTCAGTAACCTCCATACCTGTAGTTTGGTTTTGCCGAAGAAGATGAAGGAGTTTCTTCTTCATCACTTTCGTCAGATGTTGCTACAGAAGATTCATCATCGGACACATCTGAACCGCTATCTGCGAAGATTTCCTCCAAAATCTTGGACGCGTTTTCGGCCATGATGGCAGCTAAGTGGCGTGGGCATGCATAGTGCTTTTCGCACGCGCACGTCCTGGCTTTTTAAGCCAGTTTGAAACCAATAATAAACCACACAAAAAGTGAGGGCGCTGTTTAGATTTTAGATGCAAAAAATTGCGCTCGTGCCATCAGAGAACGCTGGTACATGGTCACCGAACGACGATTATAATTGGGACATATTTTCTCTTTGGTTGCCTACGTCTATGTAACTTTGAGCCCAGATGGCGCGTGCGGTACTGATAGGGTTAGCTAACACAGAAGATTTTGCTCCACTGTATAAAACCATAAACCATTTCTGTATAGAGGGGTCAACATTAAACCGATCTAAAATGTTGCAAATAAATTCGTCTGAAACTGTATCCAATGCTTTCTCAAAATCAATTAACAAAAACATAACAGGAATCTTGTTGTTTTCAGTGTAATTAAGCAAATTATACATTAACCGGATATTCTCGCCAATATAACGCCCCTGCAAAAAACCTTTTTGATTTTCATAAATAACTGAAGAAATGCATGTTTTAAGTCTCTGTGCTATACAACCAGAAGCTAATTTGTAAGAAGTGTTCAACAGAGAAATTGGTCTCCAGTTCTTCAAAAATTGACGAGGTTTATCCCCTTTGGGTAACAAAGTAATAATTCCATATTGTTGAGGAATTATTAAGTGTACCAGTTTTATAACCAAAATTTAGGAACGGGGGAAGTACCATGATAAATCAGAAAAAAAAGAACTTGTAAAATTCAAAAGTAAAACCATCTGAAACCGGAGATTTACCATTTTGGGTGTTTTTTAAAGCCGTCACAATTTCCTGATGAGACAGCGGACCTTCTATACAATCGCGTATCGAATTTCAAAGAACTGGAGAATTAGAAATATTAAAAATGTATTCAAGATTAACCTTGGCAACCCTATCTGAAGGTGAATATAATTTCTTGTAGAAATCCCAAGACTCCTGGACTATGTCGCTAGATGTCATTAAATCAAAGCCGTCATCATTAGTAATTTTACTAATTATCTTATTTACACAATTACGCTTCTCCATATTAGGAAAATACTTAGATGGTTTCTCACCATGTTCCATCCGTCTTGTTCTGGACCTGATCATTACACCTTCCATTTTAAACTTACGTAAATTCACAAGACAAATTTGCTTAGACTTTAATCATGTATCTAACAAACTAATATCTCCAAGAGCAACCTTATCTGATAAATCTTTAATCTGTTTTTCGAGACCAGATTCTTCCTTACAAGCATTTTTTTTCTTCCATATAGCATAGGAAATGGTTTTGGTCCTAATTTCCATTAATAACATTTCAATAACAAGTTGATCATTGATAATAAGTGTGATAATAGTGTCTCCGTAATTAATAGAAGACCAATCTTTGGCAAAGACCACTTTATTCGACAGTGCCCCGCGAAAGCCTGGATTACATTTGCCCCGGGCGCCGTACGATAAATTAGTCTACGATTATTCGTAGACATCGTAGGAGGCTACGGGCTACGATGTTTGTGTTTACATTATCTACGAGCATCGTGCCATTTATTGTATTGGCCCTCGGGGGCAGGCCGGGGCAAATCCGTACAGAGGCTGCTCGGAGATTGTACGGAAATCGTGCAATTTGAATGCAGTAGCCGTGGAGTCTTCGCAGCCTCCGCACGGAAATCGTACGGAGCCCGTGCAGCTTCCGTGCAAAGGTTGCGCGGAGAATGCGCGGTGACCGTACAGCCGCCGTGCCGTTTTTGGGCGTCCGAGTCCCAGTATATAAGGAGAAGCTCTGTGTATGTACATCATCACAAACAACTTCACACTTTTACCGATCGCACATTATAAAATCTAGAAGATCAAGATATACATTGTGTTGCAACAGCAGTACAACACAATGCCTAAATCAAGCAAATGTTGGCGAGGAAAGCAGGGAAGGAAGTCCAAGAAGGACCCACAGCCTGCCGAGGCAGAAGTTGAAAGGCCTGATGACGATGATGATCTTGAAGACCGTGAAGAAGGTGACATGAACGACAAGGTCGTGCAGTTTTTTGAGGACCGGCCCTATTTTTATGACATCGCCCCTGAAAGTTGGGCCAACAAGAAGTTGAAGGATGCGGAGCTGAAGGTGTTTGTAGAGACTATCGGCTGGGACCGTAAGTATTTTCGGTACAAATGAAAAATGAAGAAAAAAATTGCACTCCAAATTTGCTATAAAATATTTAGCAAAAATATTTATTCATTTCCATGAAGACTTTAAATTGTAAAGGTAAAATTAGTTATTCCCATGAAGAAATACATATTTTCACTTTTATGAATTAACTTTCTTTGCCATGTAAAAACTGTATTAATGTCTTGCATTTAATCTTATTTTACCATGAACATTTAAGAACTTGTTTGTTTAATGTGTGCAGATTCCACAGTTCTTCGGAAGTGGAAGAATTGGCGGACAGACTACGGGAAACTCAGGCGCTCTGAGGGCAAGTCTGGTCAGGGGGCGATCAAGAAGACCCGGCTACAGAGGTGGAAGCTGCAGCGTTTGGCCTTCCTAGCCCCGTTTATAGTGCACAGGTCGGGCCAGGGAATCGAGATGGGAGGGGTAAGCATCTGCTTAGAAAATATTGATTCTGACAGACATGTGCGCTATACAAGAACCCACTATCATCATTATCATTATTATTATTATTACTATTATTATTAATAGTAGAAGTAGTAGCAGTATTAGTATAATTATTTTAATTATTATTATTATTATTATTGTGTGTTTTCCTCAACCTGAATTTCCCTTAATTTGTTATCATACATGTTCTATTCTTCGCACATGTTTAAACGTTTATCTGTTGTCTATGCTTTAGGGTACGGATGACGAGGCAACCGAACGGTTCCAAGAGGAGTCAGTCCCCACGGGCGAAGAAGAAAGTTCATGTCCAGGTCCCAGTACTTCAACAAGTATTAAGAGAAAGAAAGTACAGAAGACGCAGTCCGGTGGTGAAGCCAGCACTATCCTGTCACAGCTGCTGGAGGAGAACCGCAAGAAGGACACCGAGCTCGCAATGAAGGTAAGACAACTGTTGCAAATTGCCATGCTTACAGTACTGCTCCCAGTATTAGACTCTTCTGCCCCTACAGAAGCCTTTCTATCTCTATTAAAGTGAACATTGGAAACAAAACTAAATTAATTTCTTTGCCTTTGCGATCACACTTGTTGCATTTCCAAACATAAGCCCCCTCAAAAAAGTTTGGAAACTCACGTATAGCGATGATTATGCCCTGCCAAGAGAAGTATAATTAATCGATCATAATTATTTCCAAACTTTTTTGGGGGGTTTTATAATGGTACATATTTAAAACATTATGCACTTTTGACTTCCCCATGCAGATTGACCAGTTCACGGAGCAGCCATCGGAGAGGGACACCTTTGCTGCGTGGCTAGGTTCAGTCGTCCAGCAGGTCCCCAGTCAGCAGTTCAGGTCCTTTCAGACAGAGGCTTTTGGGCTCTCACTGAGATACTTGCAGTCCGTCAGCATAGATGGCCCAAGGATCATTGAACAAGTCCCCATGGCACGCGCAGCCAGCCACTTTCAGCAGGCAGTTCGCCCCCACTCCGTCCAAGCACCAGCCACTCAACAGTATGGCTCTCAGTTTCGGCACGGCTTACAGTTCCAGACCCCTATACCCCTTCATCAACCCATGCAGCCGCCACAGCAGCAGCCCACGCCCATGTCCCAGTCGTTCGTACCACATCCATACAGACGCAGCTCCGCTGGTTCCACAGCGAGTATTATCTCCCAGGCATTCTCATCCATCAATCCGGACGACACAGACGCAGACGATCGCTCAACAGCCTCAACCCCAGTCTTCAACATGAACATCGACAGTGTAGCCATGGATAGCACCAATGACACATAGCAGTGGCGGATTTAAAGAGGACACTTCCGGCCCGTGCCCCCCTTTTTTTTTGTTATAGAACTGACAACCTTTTTCTTATTTGTTTTTTATAGAACTGACAACCTTTTTCTTCTTTTTTTTTGTTGCTTGTCAGTGAATTTTGGACAAACAGACACCAAAATAATTTATGTGATGATTTTTTTATTTTTTTTTGCATGTCAGAAAATGATCTGAAATATGTGCCGTGCCCCCCCCCCCCCCCCCCACTTTTCCAAAATTCTGGATCTGCCCCTGCAAGTAGTACAGCGAAAGTGAATCTTAGTGGATATTATGTTCCTCATGATTAAAACTATATGATGACTACTTGTTTTTGAAGAAGTGCTGATGTGATACAGGTTGTGGGTTCGAGTCCGGCCTGGGACTATGGTGCGTGTGCCCTTGGGCAAGGCACTTTGTCACTCATTGCTTCTCTCCACCCAGGAGTAAATGGGTACCTGTGAGGGCAGAGATGGTTATTGTGGTTGATTTAGCTGCTTTGCGCCGAAATGGCAGCATCGAGCTGTATACTCCCCAGGGAGCTGAGATGGTATTTGGAATGTTTCATGGGCCCAATGACCGGGGTAATAATAAAGCGCTTTGATACACCCACATAGTGGGAGTCTAAAAGCGCTATATAAAGAACTGGCATTATTATTATTATTATTATTATATTGTGATGACTAAAATAAAGTGCTATGTGAAATGTGATTTGTGTTGATCTTTCATTATTTTGCTATAAAGATAAAAGAAATGTATTAAAGTGAAAAAGAAGAAGAAAAGTTGAAGACTAATGGTGAATACTGTAATGAAAAACATCCAACTTTTTGAAAAGATTGATACAGAAAACAACAAAATTCTTAAACTTTTATCTTTTTTTTAAACATTCTTCATCAAATTTGAAACTTTTAAATATCACACAAATTTGGACGTTATTCCTTCATGAACAGACTTTTATTGAACAAAAATGTCAAAGGTTTATAAGACCTTCATTGTAATAAACAAAAACTTAGACCCTTTTCCGTAAAATAACAATTTACAACTTATACACAAAGAGATCCAATAGTCCATTGAACACTGTCTATGAAACGTATACACATATAGTTCATAACCAAATGAGCATTATCCGGGACACAGCTCAGTAGTTATAGTTGAGTGCTGCCTCTTGCCAGGGAACGCTTCCTGCCTCGCTGTTATAGTAGTACTTGAGTTGGGTCCTCAGCATCTTTCCAGCACGGTTCTCTCTAGGGCCTCGCCGGGCTATTTCGACCTCATCCATCATGGCACCATCCCTCCAGGCACCTGGCACGATGCCGCTGTCTGCGTCCTCCGCGTCGAGGTCTGCGTTCTGCAGCGCCGGGTACCTCATCCTCATAATGACACAGGCCCTGGTGATGGAGATGGCGTTCTTGGGCATGATGGCCAGGGTTGTCAGGAGGCACCTGAACCGAGCAGCCAGGATGCCAAAAGCGTTCTCCACTACTCTGCGTGCACGGGAGGTCCTGTAATTGAAGATTCTCTCGTCATTGTTCAGGTACCGATGGGAGTAGAGCTTCATCATGCTGGGCCGCAGCGCGAAGGCATCGTCCCCCACGAAGAAGTAGGGAGTGTCCTGGTCATCGTGGGGCAGAGGGTCAGGGTCGGGCATCCCCAGCATCCCGGCATCTATCTTCCGCTTCAGGCTGCACCCGTTGAAAACCCCAGCGTCTGACATGAAACCTCGGGCCCCCACGTTCACCCACATGAATTTGTAGTCCGCGTCAACCACGCCAAGGAGAATGATTGAGAAGAAGCCTTTGTAGTTGTAATAGGCGCTGCCGGACTTCCTGGGCTTCTTGATGCGGATGTGCTTGCCATCAATGGCGCCCAGGCAATGGTGGTAGTTCCAACGTCTGGAGAAGGCGCTGGCCACCTCCCGCCAGCCATCTGGGGTCGTCGGCATCGCCAACACCTCGTCCTTGTACTCAGCTACAATTTCATGGCATACCTCGGGAACCAGCACGGAGATGGTGCAGCAGGCCACTCTGAAGCTGAACCCCAAACTGTGGTAGGAGTCACCAGTGGCAAGGAACCTCAGCGTTATAGCCAGCCTCAGGCCTGCAGGCAAACCTGGACGGCAGTCTTGGTGCTTGGAGATTCTGGGGGTCAATCTGTCTACCATCTCCCGGAACATGGGTGGCTCGATTCTGAGGTAGGCTTTGAAGTCCCCACGCGACTCCCGCATCAGCTCCTGCATCAAGGTGTCGTAGTGTCCCAGTGTGACCCGTCTCAGCAGCCACGGCTTTACCCATACCGTCCTCTCCCTGTGCCCCTGTCGGGCCTGCTGCTCTTCCAGGAAGACCAGGGCTGCAATGATCGCCTGCTGCTCATTTCTTCTGATCTGCCTCAACTGCAACTGGAGGTACGCCGCTCTGAGCCCGATGGGTACTAGTGATATCAACGGCATATTTTTCTGCTTTGACCGAGACGAATGATGAAGAACTGCTGGAGATGACCAATATATACCCATCTGAAAATGTTTGGCCCGTCTCAAGGCGGCTGCACGGCCATGGTGCGGGAGCTGTGGGGTTGCCGCGGGATGACTGCTCCATATCACGGATACTGCACGGGCAGCGAGCAGCAACCTTGCGATAGCTGTGCAATGGCCGTGCGAATGCCCCATGAGTCTACAATCTCTGTACGATTTTTTTTGCCCCCATGTTCACCGAAAAATCGTACGTTTGCTGCACAATCAGTGCGAGGGCTCCGGGCGATGCCCGTGCGGGAATTGTGCAATGACACCTACGACATGTATACGGGCTACGGGCTTACGATTTTTTCAAAATTGTTTAACTTCTCGCGAAACAAAATCGTAAAGGCTGCGGAGCCCGTGAATCCGTACGAAAATCTCACGGCCGCCTCCTGCCTCCGCACAGAGGCCGCACGGAAAAGGGGATACGGGCAGGATACGGGCTCCGTAGACTAATCGCAGGCCAAATGTAATCCAGGCTTAACGACACGATTTATTTTCCCATCAGCTCCCTCGATCACGCAGTGGTTTTTGCCAATTGCTTAAATGGGGCGTGACCTTTCACGCAAATTCGACCATTCGAATACAGGCATAGAATCTTTAAGCAGTCAACTACCATCCAACGGTCACGCTGGCCTGCGTTGCATATTTAATTAGCGCTGCTTCACGGGATTTCTTGTGTCTGTGTAGTGGGTGTTGTTAATATCAGTTCTGCGATCGCTAATTGGCTCCCCAGGAAAGCCTGCGGAGAAGTAAGACAAACATGTTGTACCACTAAAAGCAATTTGCAAAGGAGTTTGCGTGAGCGAGAGAGCTGGTCTATAACCGTGTCGTTAGCCAGTGCACTGCGTGAAAAGAATACGCGACGTACACGATCGATCAAACGCATTCGTTTTGGCAAAGACTATTATCTTACTTGAATGACCACTAAATCTAACGATAGAGACAAATACTAAAGAGAAACAACACAATGACTAAGACAAGTCTACCCCAAGAATCCATTTATAAGAATGTCGGAACAAGAAACATTGTTACTGTTATTACCCTGTTGAAACCGACATATTACCGAGTTATAATGGTAATGAGAGGTAAATTGGGTAACGGTGAAAGGTTTGAATTGGTTAAATTGGGAATTGGGAATTTGAGTAATAACAGTAAAATTATAGCAATCCCAGCAAAATGTCCAAGTCCAAATATTACTGTTATCACCCTGTTGAAACCGACATTTTAGCGAGTTATAACAGGGTAATGAGAGGTAATGGGTAACATTTTACCGAGTTAATAACATGAAATATTTGGTAAATGGGGTAATATCAGGTGGTAATAACACGGCAATGCCAGAAATATCAGTTACATTCTCCCTGGTAATATTGCGTTTGTATTGACCGGCAATCGTGGTCGCCGGACAAAATAATTGGGAGGCAAACAATGGGTCCAAGATTGGCACAACGTCAACGATCTCAACTCGTGTACAAATCCTATGGCGATCATCCGAAAACGTTCATCCGAGTACAAACAAAAGAAGGAAGACGGTCGGACAATGCCCCGTCCACGATTGCCAGTCAATACATGGCTGCATGGGTAATTGGGGTAATATCGGGTGACCTCAATTTACATGTTGACCCCAAGTGGGCATTATAAACCTTGGTGAAACAATGTTGTCACTTGTTCTACATGAACGTTATGTTTTGTGTAATAGCAATACGTTTAGGGTGTTTTCGTAAAAATATTGTGTAATAGTCTCAAAGAAACAGCAAATTTGCCAAAAAGCCAACACAATTTTTTGTTTACAAAAACAAATTATTGCAAACTGTGATTACAGACGGCGGTGGTATTGGGCACATATATATATCATTTAAAGGTAGGATACACCATTTGCAGATATCAAAAATATTTACTACCGAATTATTAAGAAATATCTTACTCATTTGAAAGTAAATGTTGATTCTAGGCATGCAGCAAAATGATTGCGCTAGATATCCTGTTATTATTCCGAAAAATATAATTTTATAATGACAAATTCGCGATCGCCGGACGGCGATCGCGAAAAAACAAAGATAACATAAGAATAACTGCTCGACGCCGGTTGAAACAAACCGCTGTTTTTCGTGCTTTTCTCGGCATCCATGATAGTAAAACTTCGGACAGGTCAGTTAAACGATATTTACTATAACATACAACCCCTCAAATCTACTCATTCATGATAATTCAAGTAATGACCAATGATGTATACTACCTTTAAGTACCCGCTAAGATTGTAGAAGTGGCAAACTCAGACGAGTCATTGATGTTTATATGTGTATACATTGTAGTATTGTTCCGGTAGTATCGTAATAATAGTATTAACCAATATAATGGTTGCCGGTCACTTCATGTCACTTCGCCCCATCGCCACTGCACGCGCGCCCGGCCGGCCCGCATGCGTTTTTTGTTTCCGTACCACTAACTCGTCAGATCGGCCGTTTCATTGAAATGGGGCGACTTGAATGGAGACCAAAGCGCGCGCTTCAATTCGAATCGATTTTGATACGCGCGGAACGTATGAAGACCAACGACGTTGACAGCCATAATTCACCAAAATAAATGGACACAGTCCCTAGTTAATTGTATACAGTCCCTAGTTTTTTATACCTTATTAACCACAAATATTGGTTAATAATCTCATCTAGATAGGGTCTTATAGAAAAAGGTATAAAAGTCTCTGACCAAGTCGTTCTGCGGAATAAAATTAGCCGATCTGACGCGTTAGTGGTACGGAAAAAAAATCGCGGCCCGCATGCTTGCTGCGCGCGTCGGTCAGCATACATTGTAAGAGGTTTCTACTTTCTATGAAAGACGGATTCATTGGTGGTAATAATTATTATATGATATCATTGGAGGGCGACAACCAATAAAAGGCAAAACGATTAAAAAGGACTCCCCAAATCACTATCGGCCGTGCTCAAACTACCGTCTACATCAGTTGTATACATTTTAAGAACAACTATCCAAACAATATAGAACGTTTACAGCTTACTAATAACTTGCTTGATATTTACTTTTATTTGTGTATTCATTTATGTATTTAATTAATCGTTCATTTAATATATATTTACTTACTCTTGTATTTATGGAGGAATCGTAAATGTAATTAAAACAATTGCATTGAACCCTAAACACATTAAAATTATGAAATGGAAAAATGCCAGGACTAATTAGAAAGTGATTTTCTGTAATCAGAAATTTTGAACAGTGTAGGGAGCCTACATGTATACTGGCAGAGCATGTTTAATTTTTGTTAAAGACCAAGTTGAACATATAATGAGGCGAAGTGCTGACGGGGCGAAGTGGCGACGGGGCAAGTGGCGCGGGGCGAAGTGGCGTGGGGCGAAGTGGAAATGGGGCGAAGTGACTGTAAACCAATATAATTAACCAATTAACCAATATTGGAAAAATGGGGTAATATCGGGTAGTAATAACATGGCAATGCCAAAAATATCGGTTGCATTCTCGCTGGTATATAACATGAACATGACAGAAATTTGTTAAATTATCCCTGGTAATATGAGGTAAATGGGTTGTAACAGGTAAATATTGGTCTGCTATATTTTCCCAATATTACCCCGTTTACCCACTATAACGAGTTATTACCGGGTTAAATATCATACCCATGGGTAATAACAATGCAATGCCAGAAATATCTGTAACATTCTCCCTGTTAGCATTGGGTAATATTGGGTGGTAATAAAAGGTCTACTATTTCCTCGTTATTACCCAGTGATGTTACCTGAGTAATAACTCGCGTTATTACTCGTTACAACCCGGGTAATATCGGGTAAAATTCCCAGTTGGTAGGGGCACATGTCAGTCATCTAAATTAAGGAATAGTAGCACAGCTGCATTCTGGCGGCCATGTTCTCTATCGTAAATTCTAAAGTTTAGATTCTGTATGCAGTGGAGTTGAAGAGTCTGGTTTCTTGATTCATTTTTAGCGGAGTTTGCTTCTCTTTGATTGGTGTTCTGAACTTCCGGTGTTTTTTATGCTGGTGGTGTTTTCTTCACTGGCTTTGTTTGCCGTTTCAAAAGACGCGGATCAATAGGTAGCTTTCGAATGACCACTGACATATTTGTGTAGAGTGCGTGGAGCTCCAACACAGGCCGATTATACTGTAGGTTGTTTAAGCCGTCCTGTTGAAAGCGAGGCTTGAAGCTGTACAAGAGGCTGTGTCTGCCATTAGGAAAATAAAGGGTAACGAAAAAAATACGGGTGTTAAATGTGCTTGGCCCGTTTTAAGTACAATGTATGTTTAAAACTGGCTCATGGGCTTCGTTCGTACCCAACGACCATATATTTGGCGCTGGAAAACCCTGACGAGGTTCACGCTCTGATTAGATCACTGACCTCTACACATGGACAGATCATCATTGTTTCACACTTGAAGTCGGCGCGAACTGGAAGTGCAACATGGCGGACACACGACGTCACTCTGTGAGCCAATGAAATGTCCAGGTGTAGAGTTCAGTGGGTACGGTACGTATGACATAATGTTTATAAATACAAAATATACAGAGTAAATCCACTGACCGCTACACCTGGACATTTCATTGGCTCACAGAAGTGACGTCTTGGGTCCGCCATGTTGCACTTCCAGTTCGCGCCCACTTCAAGCGTTAGCACAGCAGAATATGGACAATGGTCCGTCCAGGTGTAGAGGTCAGTGGATTAGATGGATCTTGTTTGACCTGTGACCTGCGGAGTTCACCAGTTCCGCATTAGCGGACACTCAACTGCCGTTGCATTAACTATAACGGTGTACGGGCTACGGCTACGTCTATTTTCAGCTTGCTCGAACGTACTTGTTATGGGCGGACATCCAGACGATAACCACATAGACAAGAAATTCGGAAACGGCCTAACTTTAACGCAATTCGCAATGCTCAATGTATGCTAATACTAGAATGCTGTTCGTTTCTTTCACAGTAATCTGTGAAGGTCATCGGCGTTTCCAAGCGCCCAATATGGTACAATATGCACAACAATTTAAGTAGCACAAATTTGTCTTACTCAGTCTGAATCAGGTTACCACCCAAAACGTCATGTGCTTTTCATGCTAAGCAATATCCCGCCGAATATCAGTCACAAACAATATACATCACCTGAAAGTTTGGTTCGTAACCCTGTTTTTGCAAAGGAAGACTGTTCGTGTTAAGCAACTTGTTTGGGCTCCATGAAAGAAGGTGGTCTAGTCTTTTGAAATATTAAAGAGGTGACACCTACGAAACGCACTGCATGCATGGTACATACATGTACATACATCCCCAATGTGTTGAAAATGAGAGAGAAGAGACAGTTTCCTATTGTTCGACTATTTTCTAGTCTAAATTCCTATTTTTAAACGGCCGATAAAACATAGCCTAGCCGATGTTTTAAACGTGTTTTTGGTGTCTCACATTAAATTTGGACACATTAAAAGTCTGGTCCATGACCCTTTCATTAGTTGAAACCTCCCACAGCATGCACTATACAACCAAATTGTATGCAGAATGTGCCACTTTAAATTATAACAAATGAACAAGAATATCCAATCCAGGTCATCAGCGTTTGCAAGCGCCCAATATAGGCGATGGGCACGAGGGAACTCATGGGCCTGTATGCGTTATTAATATCAGAGTCAAAGGCGAGGGCAATAACAATGTTCAGGCCTAAGAGCCGGTTTTAAACATACCTGTTACCGGCCAACCACATTTTTATTCCCAATCATAAATAAATTGAGGTCTGTAGTACCTTGAAGGAAACTAAATATATGTAGCGCCCTCTGTTGTTGGACCATAGAAAGTAGGAATTTTGGGTGTTCCGATAATGGTTGACGTCTGTGTAGTCACATTAAAATAAACAGAGTTCAACTCCCAAATTAACTTGTTTCTGCCTGGTTGTAACAATTGGCGACGAGGATGGGATGAATACCTTTGGAGAGTTTCATGTTGAGTAGGAGACATGGCTGCTGCATGTGGACTGTTTGGCACAGTTTTGTATGTTAAGCGAACGATGTAAAAGTACATGGTAAGACGAGATCCGTATTAGTTGTTGAGTGACTGTGGAGCTCATACATTCAAGCTGATTTCCAGCTTAGAGCCGCCGGACAAACCGGGGGATAAGACATTTGAGGAACTAATTACCATCATCAAGAACCACTTCAGCCCCAAACCTTCTATCAATAGTGGCGAGATATTACTTGTACTCCAAAGTGAGACAACCCGGGCTGCATTCCACTTACGCGAACTTTTTGCGCAAACGTTCACCTACGTTTTGAGTTGGCGTCAGTTGAAGTAGAACAATATTTTAAAAAAGTAGGTTTTCAAAATGGCGGCGCCCAGTGACTTTTTAAAAATATTGTTCCACGTCACTACAGTGACGTCGTTTGGTTGGCTGATTTCTGTCCAACTCATTATTTTTCGTTAATAGATCCCTGTGACTGCTTAAAACAATCCACCGTTTATAACGAAAAGTGTGAAACGTAAATCAAAACCGTGAAAAGAAAACCGTTAGCTGCTAACTTTTCCGCCATCTTTAAAATACGTCACTGGCCAACAGCGAACAGCTCGAAATGTCGTTCGCCGTTTTCGCTTATGGCCATGTCACACCAGAACGTTTTAGGCCAACGCGTGAGTAACGTGTTGGGATTTTGGCAACACGCTGGCAAACGCTGACCAACGCTAGGCCAGCGTTAGCAACACGCTGAGTGCGTTACTCACACGCTGGCACACGCTGTCACACGCTGAGGAAAACATATTTGTTTCAACATACCTAACATTTCCAGCGTTTGCCAGCGTGTGACTGCACACGCTGGCGGCGCGTTGGAGGCTCGTTACTCACGCGTTGAACACGCTAGAAGATCGTTACCAACCGGCTACTCACACGCTGGCGTACGCTGGCTACACGCTGGTTATGGCCCTGTCACACCAGAACGTTTTAGGCATGAGTAGCGCGTTAAAAGTAGTTAATACGCTGGCAATCGCTGAACTTTCACAGAAAAGGTCAAGTGAAACCGTGATTTCAGCGTGTCCAAACAGGTTGATAACAGGTTCATAGCGTATGGCAGGGCGTGATATGACAGCGGGTCGCCAGCGTGTGAGTAACGATTGTCTAGCGCGTTCGACGCGTGAGTAACGACCCCCTGCGCGCCGCAAGCGTGTGCAGTCACACGCTGGCAAACGCTGAAAGTTTGAAGTATGTTGAAAAATGTATTTTTGCCTCAGCGTGTGACAGCGTGTGGGTAACGCGCTCAGCGTGTTGCGAACGCTGGCCTAGCGTTGGTCAACGTTTACCCGCGTGTTGCCGAAATACCAACATGTTACTCACGCGTTGGCCTAAAACGTTATGGTGTGACAGAGCCATTACTGTAGTAGCGCGTCGGCATGTTATACAACAAATCACGTGGTCATTGCAGAACGCTGGCGCGCGTTGGAACGCGCTACTCACGCGCTGGGCAGTCGTTCATCAGTCTTCAAACGCGTTACTAACGCGTTACTGACGTGCTGGCGAACGCTATGAACCCGTTATTAACGCGTTATGAACACGCTGAAATCACGGTTCCACTTGACTTTTTCTGTGGAAGTTCAGCGTTTGCCAGCGTATCAACTATTTTTAACGCGCTACCCACGCGTTGGCCTAAAACGTTCTGGTGTGACAGGGCCATAACGTTCGCCAACATAATTGGCGCACATTGCGTTCCACTAACGCGAACAACGCTAACGTTGGCCAACGTTGGCAACGTTCGCTGGAGTGGAACGTACCCCAGGTCAGTCAGTCTATTAGTTCATTCCCAGTGGGCATTTTACCCGATATTACCCGGGTTGTAACGAGTAATAACGCTAGTTATTACTGGGTAACATACCGATATTACCCGGGTTGTAACGAGTAATAACGCGTTATTACCGGTAATATCACCGAGTAATAACGGGGAAATAGTAGACGAACATTTCCCCGTTATTACCAGCCGATATTACCACATTTACCCACTGTTACCCGGGAGAATGTTACCGATATTTCTGGCATTGCACGTTATTACCACCCGATATTACCCCATTTACCCGATATTGCCGGGGAGATTACCGATATTTCTGGCATTGCATTAATTACCACCCGATATTACCCCATTTACCCGATATTTCTGGCATTGCATTGTTATTACCACCCGATATTACCCCATTTACCCGATATTTCTGGCATTGCATTGTTATTACCACCCGATATTACCCCTTTTACCCGATATTTCTGGCATTGCATTGTTATTACCACCCGATATTACCCCATTTACCCGATATTTCTGGCATTGCATTGTTATTACCACCCGATATTACCCCTTTTACCCGATATTTCTGGCATTGCATTGTTATTACCACCCGATATTACCCCTTTTACCCGATATTTCTGGCATTGCATTGTTATTACCACCCGATATTACCCCTTTTACCCGATATTTCTGGCATTGCATTGTTATTACCACCCGATATTACCCCATTTACCCGATATTTCTGGCATTGCATTGTTATTACCACCCGATATTACCTCTTTTACCCGATATTTCTGGCATTGCATTGTTATTACTAGCCGATATTACCCAATATTTCTGACATTGCATTGTTATTACCACCCGATATTACCTCTTTTACCCGATATTTCTGGTATTGCATTGTTATTACCACCCGATATTACCCGATATTTCTGGCATTGCATTGTTATTACTAGCCGATATTACCTATTTTACCCGATATTTCTGGCATTGCATTTTTATTACTACCCGATATTACCCCATTTACCCGAAATTGATTAATTTGTTGGTTAATTGGTTAATTATATTGGTTAATACTAATATTACGATACTACCGGAACAATATTACAATGTATACACATATAAACATCAATGACTCTTCTGAGCCTACAATCTTAGCGTGTACTTAAATGCTATATATGTGCCCAATATCACCGCTGTCTGTAATCACAGCTAGTTTGCAATTAATTTGTTGTTAATTTATTTGTGTGTTGGTTTTTTGGCAAATTTGTTTCTTTGAGACTTGGAGTAAATAAATATTACACAATTATCTCTACGAAAACACCCTAAACGTATATCGCTATTTCGCAAAACATAACGTTCATGTAGAAAAAAAGTGACAAAATTGTTTCACCAAGGTTTATCACGCCCACTTGGGGTCAACATGTAAATTGAGGTCACCCGATATTACCCTATTTACCCAATATCAGAGAATGTAACTGATATTTCTGGCATTGCCGTGTTATTACCACCTGATATTACCCCATTTACCAAATATTACTAGGGAGAATGTAACCGATATTTCTGGCATTTTCATGTTATTAACTCGGTGAATTGTTACCCATTACCTCTTATTATACCCTGTTATGAACTCGCTAAAATGTCGGTTTCAACAGGGTAATAACAGTAATCTTTGAACTTGGAAATTATTAGCTTGGATTGCTATAATGTTACTGTTATTACCCCCCCGGTACTCAAGTTCCCAATGTTATAACCAATTCAAGCCTTTCACCATTACCCACATTACCTGTATTATCCTGTTGTTACCCGGTAAATTGTCGGTTTCAACAGGGTAATAACAGTAATATTTGAACTTGAAAATTTTGCTGGAATTGCTACTAATTTTACTGTTATTACTCAAGTTCCCAATGTTATAACCAATTCAAGCCTTTCATCATTACCCACATTACCTGTATTATCCTGTTGTTACTCGGTAAAATGTCGGTTTCAACAGGGTAATAACAGTAATATTAGAACTTGGAAATGTTACTGTTATTACTCAAGTTCCCGATGTTATAACCAATTCAACCCTTTCACCACATTACCCATATTACCTGTATTATCCTGTTGTTACTTGGTAACATGTTGGTTTCAACAGGGTAACAACAGTAATATTTGAACTTGGAAATTTTGCTAGGATTGCTATAATTTTACTGTTATTACTCAAGTTACCAATGTTATAACCAATTCAAGCCTTTCATCATTACCCACATTACCTGTATTATCCTGTTGTTACTCGGTAAAATGTCGGTTTCAACAGGGTAATAACAGTAATATTAGAACTTGGAAATGTTACTGTTATTACTCAAGTTCCCGATATTATAACCAATTCAACCCTTTCACCACATTACCCATATTACCTGTATTATCCTGTTGTTACTCGGTAACATGTTGGTTTCAACAGGGTAATAACGGTTATATTTGGACTTTGAAATTTGGTAGACCGGTGCACCATTTTTCAAGAGTTTTTCTCATCAGAAACAGATCCTGTCGGTCTCAAGGATCAATTAGATCCAATCCTTATATTAAAAAAACAAATATTAAGGAATTTATAACAATTTCATTATCACACCGGTAATATCATTTGGGTAATAACACGGTAATATCGGTAAAATTTGGACTTAGTCAAATTTTGGGGGGATATTACCGGTAATATCGGTAACCGGTAACAACTTGCCCACTGGGTTGCTTAACTACGCAACCTTGCACAACACGTACCGTACTGTGATTATGGGGAGACATGTTACATGATCGCTTTGTGTGCGGCATCAATGGTGATCGGATTCAACGTAAACTCTTGTCTGAATCCACTCTCAAGTTTGATAAGAATTAGGAAATAGCTCGCGCTAGAATTGTATCCAGCAACATTCAAGTGACATAATCCTCCCAATGCCCAACAACACGCGCACAAAGTTGACAGTGCAAAACCCCAGGGGAAGAGAAGAGGGAGGCCACAAACGTACAGTCAAGCACAAAGCGATGCTGAGACGAACCAAAACCATCACGCAAGTCCATTAATAATAGTTCGATTAAAGAACTCTAAGAATTGTTCTGGAAGGACCTCCATCGGGATGTTACTAGGTAGCGCCCCTGAAATGGAACTTATACCGGCTACAAGGTTGTCGACAATGTTAAACAATTGTTTTGAGTCTGCATTGACAATTCGATCTCGATGAAACGCAGTCTTCACCTGGTCTGGGTGATGGTTGTATTCTGAACGCTGAGCCTTGTAAATCTGGCGGTCTATCTCCAAACCCGACATCATCCCCTTTCGCTCAAAACGCCGAAGTAATTTACGTTCCTCGAGTAACTCTGCTGTAAGCCATGGAGCCTTGGATTTATCGGATCTAGTCGTACATTTTACAGGGGCCAACTCATCCAGAGCTGTTATGACGACATTGCGATATGATTATGATAATGAGGCTACATCAGCCCCATCAACATCATCTAAACAACTTAGCTTCTCGCGTAAAGCCAGCATGTCTACATCAGCAATGCGGCGACGAATTACAGTGGACTTGAGTAGAGCCGGGCAGGTGATCTGAACGTGGAAATCGACAAGGCTATGATCGGATGGCAGCTCTCCATGCACGGAGACATCATAAGTGAAATTGTCGGATGCACGTACAATAACCAAATCGAGAGTATGGCCCTTTTCATGGGTCGGTGCATGAACAAGCTGACAAAGGTCCATGGCTGATAACAAGTCGTCAAATTCCATTCGGTCAGGACAGTTGTCATTATCATAGTGAAGGTTAAAGTCTCCAACTATGAGAAGATGACCCGGTTTAGTAATGACTGTTTCTAGTAGAGATAAAAACTCAATCATGAATTCGTTGGTAGTGCACTTGTTTTTTGACGACGGGGGTGGTCTGTACACAGCGATTAGATGAATCAGTTCTGCTGATGAGGATCGGATATTAATGTCCATGTATTCGAAGGTTTCAAAAGTTGGTTAATTTTGACATTGAGGTTCGTCCGTGTGATCACAGCTCACCACCCGTGATTAGGACGTCTTGCAACCAAGACTACCAATGTGGACGAACAGACCACTCATTCCAACGCTCACTCGTAGCGGGTTTTCTAACTGTTTATCTTTTAAAATTAACCGTTTAAGTGCTGTCCACGAACGTTTCGTTTCCTGTGTCCCATTCCTTTCACTGCTTGAAAATTTAAATGAAGTCAAAGATCGATGTCCCGGGTCGAAAAAAGCCCTTGATCTGGCGTCAATCAGAAGACTTTCGTCTTCATGTTTGGCTGTGTGGGCTTTTTGTGTGTGGTGGATCAGAGTTTCGCTGTGTGAAGCATCGGGCAAGTACGGCCATCGATCAGCCCATACAGCCCATACAACCTTAACTCAAGGCTAGAATTAATTAATGTCTGGGTACGTGCGTTTGTTTTTGATTGAAATAGGGGACGTATGACAAAGGGAACAATGGGGTCCCCTATTCCGCAAAGGTCCCCGATTCAGACTCGTGTGCAAATCCTATGGCGATCATCCGAAAACGTTAGAGTACAAACAAAAGAGGGAAGACGGTCGGACAATGCCCCGTCCCCTATTGACGGCATTTACCCACTTGTGTGTGTGTGCGTTTGTATTGACCGGCAATCGTGGTCGTCGGACAACAGAATTGGGAGTCAAACAATGGGTCCACGATTGACAAAACGTCCACGATCTTTTCCCGTGTACAAATCCTATGGCGATCATCAAAAAACGTTAGAGTATAAACAAAAGAGGGAAGACGGTCGGACAATACCCCGTCCACGATCGAAGGCCTTTACACACTTGTGTGTGTGTGTAATATTAAATACTACCCACGGTGATTCAATAACTCATTTTGGCAGATAGTTTTTGCCTTTGGAAATCAATAGTGCTCAGCCATTTTGGTCAACTTTTTAATCCACCCTATAAACTACGCAAAGTAAACATACATATGAAGTATTATTTTTACATTCGTATTAAACTAAGTCTGATATGAGTGTCAATAAATTCAGTAAAGTTCGGGCAACAAAACAAGAAACACATCAATTCTTGTCCAATGCTCCCTTGCGCTTCATTGTACAATAAGTATAAAATCAGTGCGGTACACAGTCTTGATTGAAAGTATCAAATGTTCAAATATGCGATCTTTCATTTGTTTTGTGTAGTGCCTTATTTTCACACTGACCTTTCTTTCATGCGTTTTCCGCTGACGTGGTGGTGTTTGATTGAGTCGTAATAACCGGCGTAGCCAACAGGTTGGGAGATTTTCAATCCAACCTCTTTGCAGCGTTGCCCTATCTCGTCATCCTCAGCTCCCCAGCCCCAATACACGTTGGGAAAGCCGTTAATCTTGCGCATATTGTCCGTAGTCAAGCCAGTCACGCCGCCAAAGATAGCGCCATACATTATTCTTAAAACGAAAAAGTGCATTTACATGTTGCATTTCAGCTACCTGTTGTAGTGCGTTAATGTTGATTTTTTTCCCCGGATTTCCATATGCTACGTGCAAACAAACTTGTGTCTTTTTAGCGTCATCACTGAACAAGGATTTTGTCCCAAATTGCGATATATATTCATTTGAAGTAGTGACAAATGTGCACGGTTTGATTCTTCTTTTTAAAATAAAATCAGTATTAAACCTACACTGTTAGACAAATTGGGCCATTTTTGCCCAATGTTGGTCTATATAATTATCAACAGTTAAAAATATTGATAAAATTATAAATTTCTCCCCAAATTAAGTTTTAGAATTGATGCGCGTACCGAGTGTTAGCCTAAATATGTTTGTGCCAAAAAACTAAAACTACTTTTCAGAGGGCAGCATATCACTCCCCCCCCTATAGATATACAAAAATCACGTGTTTAATAGAACGAGGAACGCATTTATTTTCTGAAAATAACTCTGTAATGGCTATTTGTACGGTAAAACAAGATTAGTATTTCTGAGCCCGTTGAGCCGAAAAATCTTGGAAAAAACTAATTAAAGTAAGACCAAGCACACACATAACTCACAGGGACTTAAAAGATAAATTGTTACAAGAAAATTGTATTATTATCGCAAACTGCCTTAAATATCCCCGTCGACAAACAGAAACGTAATGCCTAGTCCTTACGGTTGACCTGTTTGAAAAAAAGTGTTCGTTTCATTTAAGTGAAACATTTTGTAATTATATTTTGTGATAATAATGAAACCATTCTTTGGGGCAAATACTAATATTGTTTCACCTTGAGAAAATGGTTAAATAATTGTCAGTGTGCAATTTACTTGTAATTCCATTTGTCGAGACCGCTAAGGAAGTGTCTAGGCATGCCGCTACATCCGTAGTAATTGTAATCACTGATGGGTACGAGGTCCACATCATGGAAGATAAAACAGTCCCACTTGGAGAAATTGAGAGCCTCGACGAATGCAATATTCATGATCATTGCTTTGTTGAACTCCAAGCCGTTTACCTGTCAGAAAAACGTCTTTATCCGTGAGTGACATAAAATATTGTATTCTTGGTTGCATATAGAAGGGACATGCGACTACTAAATCTATCCGATTTTTTTTAACATCAATTTAATTACTCTTTGTTTAACGCCATGGCTCCGCCTTTAGAAATAGTTGGACAAAATGGCATCAAGTGGTTTTGAATCTGTTAACGTATCCATGTGTGACCCTGAAAGTTTTAAAGATTGTACCCCAAAATACATTTGTGTACGAGCCCGTAAGCTCACTGACTAAACTACTATAGGTTTTCCCGGACCATATCGGAAAATGTGCACATTAATTTGTAAAAAATGCATTCGTTTTCGTGCGAAATAGTATGAACATGCACAATCCCGTTTTCTATTTAATAATTGATAATTCTTTTTCCGTGAAGGTGCATTCAGTCGTAACAAATCAACGTACGATTTCCCGAATGTGCACTGAATATAGTATATTGATAATTCGTGTTAGCGCGAATTCGAATGCACATCCGCAATTACTTTGTGGTTCTTTTAATTTATAAACAATCGATTTCGCTGAATGTGCAGCCGATTTCCTGCGCATTTAACAAAATGTATGTCTGTAAAGCATTGGAATTCATTCATGTGTTAACTAAAGTAACATATGGGGAACCGAACCCAGGGGCGTAGCCCACAAAAACTCAGTCGGCAAATTGGGCCACAGAGGCTCAGTCCAAATGCCGACTGAGGAAAATAACACAGAAAGCCCTCTCGGTAATTCCCCAGCATACTTTATTCATCGTCTATCGTCAGGTGTACATTGACCCCTATTTGACCCTAAGTTATTGTTGGACTTTAGGCAGAGACTATAGGTTTTCCCGGACGATATCGCAAAATGTGCACATTCATTTGTAAAAGATGCATTCAATTTCGCGCTGATTTTTAGAACGACGTAGGTCCGAGTTTTATTTTCGCATAAACGAGCATTCAATTTTATTTTGTTTAACTCAAATAAATTAATTTCATTTAAACGATTACAAACATACGATTGGGCTTTCGGTTTGACGTATGCGTGGCCAATTATTAAGAATGTGCAATCTATTTCGCAGCAAATCGATTTAATTTCATTGTGTCACGGCCTGAATTGAATATTCTTTTTCATTTGTTATAATTTAAATTCGCATATTCTGCATTTAATTTCAAAATGTATATATGGCTATACAATTCACGATACAACTTGGATTAAATCATAAATAAATAAATGTATTGTGGGAAAAATTGATCAATAATATGTTTGCTCTTTATCTTAAATGAATTTTAACCCTAACTATCCTAAATCCTTCAAAATCCTCTTTGCAAATTGCAGGATTTCACAGGAATGGGGTCACTTGGAAGTTGATGCATCCGATGAATTTTCAGGATTGAGGGCGTTTAGGGGTTTGCCACTGGAGGATAATGGAGGCTCCAGGTCATAAGGCTTAATGCTGAATGAATTTGCAAGATTGAGGTTACTTAGGAATTTATTCAAATGAGGATTTTGGTGGATTGAGGTTAATATGTTTTTGTAAATGACTTCTCTATCATTTTATCAGTTCAATAATTGTCTATCCGTCAATGAACTATCCACCAAGACATGAGTGGTTGATGTCCAGTATATTTTCTACATCTAAGTAGTCCGCGTCGTCAGCTTCAAAGGCATCGATGAGACGATTTCGATCAACCATTATTGAACATTTTAGGGGGCATAAAGTACAATCTAGCTATATGATGCGATCGTGGCAAATGCTGAGCAAATAAAGATTTGTGTTCTTCAACTTAGGGGTTTATATAGCATTTATTTGGTATGGTTTTGGTTGATGAGACCACCTGGTTTAATTCCCCATATGTTACTTTTGATAACACATCAAAATGAATTCCAATGCTTGACCAGTCGTTAATGCGTAGAAAATCGGCTGAACATTTAGCGAAATTGATTGTTGATAAATTAAAAGGAAAACATGATTGCGGGTGTGCATTCAAATTCGCGCTTAAATGAATTATCAATATACTAAATTCAGTGCACATTCGGGAAATCGTGTGCTGATTTCTTACGACTGGATGCACCATTATGCAAAAACGAATTATCAATTGTTAAATAGAAAACGGGAATGTGAACGTTCATACTATTTTGCACGAAACCGAATGCACCAGTTACAAAATGATGTGCACATTTTGCGATATCGTCCGGGAAAACCTATATTAGGCAAGTCACTGGGAGTTCAAAGTTACCGCGGAACAGACAATTTGATTAATATCCTTACCGTACCTCAGTTCAAGTTTCCACAGAAAATCTGAAATCTTAACTTTGATTGTAAAATAGGCATACACAATGTGTACACTACAGTGAATTGATAAAAGTAGGCAATTTTGCATTGAACTGTTTAATAGGCGATGATGTCTTGGTGTTGATCACCTTTTGATCACAATCAGTCATCCCCCGCTCCCATTATGAGTTACGCTCAGAAGAAAAATAATGTAATAAAAAATGCCAAGAACAATTTAGCAAATTTGATTCAAAAAGTCAGAGGAAAGTAGCTATGAAATGCCTTAGATTGCACCACAGAGCACCTAGAACCCAAATTTATGGAGCTCCTAAGCACAACAATTTAAGTAGCACAAGCATATCTTGCTCAGTTTGAATCAGGTTACCACACAAAATGTCATGTGCTTTTCATGCTAAGCAATAACCCGCCGAATATCAGTCACAAACAATATACATCAACTGAAAATATTGTTCGTAACCCTGTTTTTGCAAAGGAAAACTGTCCGTGTTAAGCAACTTGTTTGGGCTCCATGAAAGAAGGTGGTCTAGTCTTTTTAAACATTGAAGAGGTGACACTTGCGAAACGCACTGCATGCATGATACATACATGTAGGCCCAGCCGATAAAACATGGCCTAGTCAGTGTTTTAAACGTGTTTTTTGTTTGTCACATTACATTTGGACACATTAAAAGTCTGGTTCATGACCCTTTTATTAGTTGAAACCTCCCACAGCATGCACTATACAACCAAATTGTATGCAGAATGTGCTACTTTAAATTATAACAAATGAACAAGAATATCACATTCAGGCCGTGACACAATGACAATTTGATTTGCTGCGAAATAGATTGCACATTATTAATAATCGGCAAACGCACGCGTCAAATCGAAAGCCTAATCACAGATTTGTAATCGTTGAAATGAAACGCCATGCACATTAATTTATTAATTTATTTGAATGAAATAATATGAAACCGAATGCTCGTTTTTGCACAGATATACGTCGTTATCAAAGTCAACGCGAAATTGAATGTATCTTTTACAAAAATGAATGTGCACATTTTCCAAAATCGTCCGGGAAAACCTATAGTTTCGTTGCAAAAGGCCCATGCGTAGTCCGCTACTGATATGCTATCACTGGCACAGATGAGAAATAGTCCAATGTGGGACTAGACTATGAGGTATACCTGATTGACGACAAAGAAAGCGAACTCTAACAACTGCCTTTGTAGCATCGGAACCAAATACCGAAGCAGAATTGGCAGATGATATGCCCGGTTGCGAAACGGGATGATGATAGCAACCTGGAAATGTATAATTATTTTGATTATCCACCCATTCATTATAATATCTGTATTATTAATTCAAGTTGATGGCTGAAGCTATTTTACATGTCGTCTCCGTTTTCACGAACAAACATTCGAGAAAATCGCGTGTAAACGTTGGTACTTTTTTAATTTAACAATTTGAAACGTACATATGCATAGATTTACAGATGTACAGATACAGATGCAAGATTAAGGTATCAGAGGAAAATAAGAGATGCTAATGTTCTTAAATGTAGCAAACTTCAAGACAAATAGGTGATTAGTTTTTCACAATTAATTAAAAGAAAAGTGTAAATTCGTGGAAAAAAAGACAGGAAGAAACACGATAAATTTGCAAATTCGCCTCTATGGCTGCGAGAGTCAGAATGTATACATGAACACAAGAAACACAACGTGATTGGAACGCAGCATTATTACCTTCCATTTTGGTGAACAAGTCGTTGGTTTCCAGTACCCACCGGGTATGTAGGAGTAGTTGCCCACCTTAATCTCCAATGGCAATAAACTGTCGAAGATGGGCTCCCACATAGAAGCATTGTACCTTCGCGCCCTTTTTAAAATGACCTCCAGTTTTCTGTTCCCTTCCATGACGATTCCCTCAACCTGGTCTTGTTGAGCCTTGAAGACGTACAACTCCGTCTGATTCATCTTGGTGGCACTTAAATCAAGTGCCTTTTTTCGTACTGTTTTTAAGAAAACAATAATCAAAAATAAGGAAAGATCTTGTACTCAAGACTTTCAGTCCAATCCATCACAAATAAACAGGTACAAAATGAAAACAGTGATTAACCATCTTTGGCGGCGGGCGTATATTAAAGGGGGGGGGCACGCCCCAATTTATAAATGCGAGCGCGAAGCGCGAAGCGCGAAGGTCCGGGGCCCGCTTAAGGGCCCTTGAAAATGTTGGATTCTATTATGCTTTGTGGTGCAATCTGAGGCGATTCCTGGCCTCTTTCCTCAGAAGTTGTTTAAATGATATGGAAATAAAATGATGAATTATGAAGATTTTAATGGAGAATATAATATAAATAAATATATACTATATGAATGTGGGGCACACCCAAAACTTGAAAATGCGAGCGCGAAGCGTGGGGTCTGGGGCCCGCTTAAGGGCCCCTGAAAATGTTGGATTCTATATGCTTTGTGGTGCAATCTGAGGCGATTGCTGGCCACTTTCCTGCAAGTTTTTTTGCAAAAATGTAAAATAAATATATGGAGATAAAATGGAGAACTATGGATATTATAATAGAGAATGTATATAGGCTATATAAATATATATTACATATACATTTTGTGAGGAATGTGGGGCACACCCCAAATTGGAAAATGTGAGCGCGGGGCGCGAAGCCTTTACGGCGTGGGGTCCGGGGCCCGCTTAGGGGCCCCGGGAAATTTTGGATTCTATTATGCTTTGTGGTGCAATCTGAGGCGATTCCTGGCCTCTTTCCTCAGATTGTTTCAGCAAAAGTTTTCAAGATTATATGGAGATAAAATGGAGAATTACGGAGATTATAAATATATTATAAATATATGAATGTGGGCCACACCCAAAACTAGAACATGCGAGAAAATAAATATATTTAGCAAAACTGTCGCCAAAAAGATGAGCTTTCGGACAATGTTCTAGCTTGGGTTTGACAAACCATAGCTCCATGGACAAACCAACCAACTAACATTCTTACACAAGGTCATTAACAACATAAACATTCATCCAGATATACTGCAATAAAAGGGTAATTGGCAATTAGGGGACATTACTGCCAATTCAATGACCACATGTCCACCAGGCGCGGGGTTATTTATCGAACCTCGATGCCAGGTAGTCCGAGTATCATACGTTGGTTAACGGAGCCACCTCTAATACCAACGAGCGGCTAGATGCGCGCCAGGCCTTCAGGTTGTCTTCTGCGGATAACACCAATGTCCAGCCTCCTCGACCTCTGCGAGTAGAGACCATGAGAGGGCTTCATGATATGTGCATGGAGAAATTGAACGGGTGCGGGTCGCAAACTAGGGTTCCATGGACTTGATAACCCTTTTTTTGTCAGTATTATTTTATGCCAAAAATTAGACACAGCAGATCATCCGATCCGATCCTCCTCCTTTCCTTTTCCCTCACCTTCCGTTTTTTGTATTACTCATTTTAGAAAGTGGGGGGGGGGGGGGCAAAATAGATACCTTTTCAGAAGTGGGGGGGGGGGGGGGGGGGGGGGGGCAACGGCCCCCCGGCCCCCCGGTTCCGCCGCCCTTGCTGTATGGGAAGTACTCCCCTCCACTTTTCCAGCAATGATGTAATTCGTATTATTCACATGATAATTACCTTTTAATATAATTGTCTTTATAAATTATTTTGAATCTTTTAATAAGAGATTCGATGCTGATTTAAGTAATTTTTAGATGCTTAGATCATTTTACCGCGCACGGATATCTGAACTAGTTTTTCGAGTAATTTGGTTACGCGGAGAAGCGTCTTTTTTGTTTTGGCCTAGTCTTGGTGCAAGACGTTGTTGTTCATTATCAAACAATAAAGGGCGCTGTTGCAAAACTTCCAGATAACCACCAAACACATCGGCTCCGAACAACGTCTTGGTGATTTCGTCTCGTCTCACGTTACATAACTAAATGTGACCCCAATTGCATATTCAACAAAGGTCATATTGAAAATACGCAAGCGCACAAGTACGCTGCATAATGAGCTGACAGACTGGTACATTGTACATGTATTACTATGTATGCACACCATCAATGGTCAGAGTCAAAATCGTGTGGGTACAAGACTCGTCACGTGTTCTGCAATACATAAACTGTTTATGCAAATTAGGTACGTCATAGGTATGCGAGGAATCTGCCCGGAATTTTTCGGGCAGATTGAACGAGTTGGCCAAGACGTTCTTCTTGACAGATTCGCGGCTTCCAGAACACGCCCTCTATCGGTGGAATAGTCGCGACGCGTATAGTGCTGTTGAGTGCATAGGCCCTAAGGTTTTATGGTTTTACTAACTCAACAAGAACGTCTTGCACCAAGACTAGTTTTGGCCTCGTCCTTCCTTTAAAAAAAAAGGCATCACACTAAAGAATGTTTTTTTTTATTTGGCCTAATCACGTACGGTATATATTGTGCGCCCTGTCACATGGTACAGTACCGCCCAGAATAAACTCTTGCGCGTAAAGGTACGCAACACTTTTCAATTACATGTACACGTTTTACGTACGATGCGCTCTGTCACATGGTACGATACCGCTCAAAATAAAGAACTTGTGCGTTTGTAGAAGTGCACACTATCATCTGAGAAACATTGCCAAGATAAGGAAATACTTGTCCGACTCTGACGCTGCAAAGGTCATTCATGCACTTGTCACATCACGGCTGGACTACTGCAACGCAGTGTTGGTGGGCCTTCCGAATTCTTCTGTGTCCAGACTGCAAAGAGTTCTTCACAACGCCGCGAGAGTTCTGGCACGTGGGAAGAGGAGCGAGCAGGGGCCAATTTCATAAAACATGTAAGCACAAAAATTTGCTTAGCACCAAAAAGTACGAAGCTGTCTAAGGGACACGGTGAAAATAATTATTTTCTCTCACTTCAGCTAACTCGTACGTACGCCTTATATGTCGTACGTACGCCTTATATGTCGTACGTACGCCTTATATGTCGTACGTACGCCTTATATGTCGTACGTACGCCTTATATGTCGTACGTACGACTTATATGTCGTACGTACGCCTTATTTGTCGTACGTACGACTTATATGTCGTACGTACGACTTATGAAATGTAACTCGTACGTACGAGTTATATGTCGTACGTACGACTTAAATGTCAGACTTATGTCGTACGTACGACTTAAATATCAGCCTTATGTCGTACGTACGACTTAAATGTCAGACTTATGTCGTACGTACGACTTAAATGTCAGATTTATGTCGTACGTACGACATAAGTAGGCCTATGTATATGTCGTACGTACGACTTAAATGTCAGACTTATGTCGTACGTACGACTTAAATGTCAGACTTATGTCGTACGTACGACATACGTAGGCCTACTTATGTCGTACGTACGAGTTAAATGTCAGACCTATGTCGTACGTACGACTTAAATGTCAGACTTATGTCGTACGTACGACTTAAATGTCAGACTTATGTCGTACGTACGACTTAAATGTCAGACTTATGTCGTACGTACGACATACGTAGGCCTACTTATGTCGTACGTACGAGTTAAATGTCAGACCTATGTCGTACGTACGACTTAAATGTCAGACTTATGTCGTACGTACGACTTAAATGTCAGACTTATGTCGTACGTACGACTTAAATGTCAGACTTATGTCGTACGTACGACATACGTATGCCTACTTATGTCGTACGTACGAGTTAAATGTCAGACCTATGTCGTACGTACGACTTAAATGTCAGACTAGGTATACCAGTACCTAGTAGCATTGGAGTAGCTCCACGGTCGCCCTACCGAATGAGGTGCGCGCGGCGTAGGCCTACTTATGTCGTACGTACGACATAAGTCTGACATTTAAGTCGTACGTACGACATAGGTCTGACATTTAAGTCGTACGTACGACATAGGTCTGACATTTAAGTCGTAAGAAAGGACATATACGTAGGCCTACTTATGTCGTACGTACGACATAAATCTGACATTTAAGTCGTACGTACGACATAAGTCTGACATTTAACTCGTACGTACGACATATAAGTAGGCCTACTTATGTCGTACGTACGACATAAGTCTTACATTTAAGTCGTACGTACGACATAAGTCTTACATTTAAGTCGTACGTACGACATTAGTCTGACATTTAAGTCGTACGTACGACATAAGGCTGATATTTAAGTCGTACGTACGACATAAGTCTGACATTTAAGTCGTACGTACGACATATAACTCGTACGTACGAGTTACATTTCATAAGTCGTACGTACGACATATAAGGCGTACGTACGACATATAAGGCGTACGTACGACATATAAGGCGTACGTACGAGTTAGCTGAAGTGAGAGAAAATAATTATTTTCACCGTGTCCCTTAGACAGCTTCGTAAAAAAGTCTTGCTCAGTAAAAACAGGTTATCGGCCAAAACTCCACTTGCTTTTCATTCAAAGCAAAACAACAACTGAATACCATTCAAAAACAATAAACATCTACGAACATTTTGGTTTGTAACCCTATTTTTTCCAAGAAGGAATTTTCATGCTAAGCAATTTTTGGTGCTTACACGTTTTATGAAATTGGCCCCATATCACCCCAATCCTGCGACGGTACCACTGGCTCCCAGTTCAGAAAAGGATTGAATACAAAATCCTTACGCTTGTATTTAAGGCACTCTACGATATTGCACCCAAGTACCTAAAAGATCTCCTCATCATAAAGTCATCCCATTATGCACTCCGCTCTTCATCCTCCACCATTCTTGAAGTCCCCAGAACCAGAACCGCCTTTGGTGATCGTGCATTTGCCCATGTTGCCCCTGCTCTTTGGAATAAATTACCAAGTGACATTCGTAACATCCAGTGCTTGGAAACTTTCCAGAAGCATGTGAAGGCGTTTCTGTTTACTCATAGCTATTAATATAATGACATTTGTTAAGTTTTGGAGAGAGACTGTTTTGTAGCGCCTTGAGTAAGTTTTTAGAGAAGTGCGCTATACAAGTACTTATTATTATTATTATTATTATTATGTACACAATCGCCTGATCGCAGCGATTGTTCGCGATCGCAGCGATTGTTCGCGATCGCAGCGATTGTTCGCGATCGCAGCGATTGTTCGCGATCGCAGCGATTGTTCGCGATCGCAGCGGTTGTTCGCGATCGCAGCGGTTGTTCGCGATCGCAGCGGTTGTTCGCGATCGCAGCGGTTGTTCGCGATCGCAGCGATCGTTCGCGATCGCAGCGATTGTTCGCGATCGCAGCGATCGTTCGCGATCGCAGCGATTGTTCGCGATCGCGACCCATTTTGGCGATCGTTAAACACTCGCGCGCTTAATATAAATTCACACGATGTGGCGCGTGGTTTTAAATGAAATTGGTTATTCTTTTATTATTATTGTATAATGATAATTGTATTCATATATTAATGAGGGCCTACATTTCTAAGCGCTGCCACTACATACACAAAGAGATGACGTTTCTACACAAACGAACAGGGCTGGGATAAAAGCTGAAATACTCAACGTTAGATTGAAGGGTGAACGAACTCTGTTTCAAACATGCTTTTACAGCTTATATGGGTAGGGTAATGGTACGTACAAGGATAGTTAGAAAAAACATTCAGCGGAATTAGACCAAAGATGTCGTAGTAATACCCAAAAAAAATTATGAGGGTTGGATTGAAGGGTGAAACATGCTTTTACAGCCTTTATGGTGGGGTACAATGAGAGTTACAAAAACAACTAGAAATGTGTTTTTGTACAAACACAGAGCTGTTTCGAGTTATATTGGTTGAACAAAACGTGTACAAATCCTATGGAAAAAAATACACCTTTAATGTGGCGTCGCATGACACCCGTTGACGTCGTCATGACGTCACCCCAATTTTCGTCTATAACACTGCCCGGAATACCTGTAAACCAAGTTTGAGCACAATCGAATCTGTTCTTCCAAAGATAGAGGCCATTAAAAAGTAAACCTTTAATGTGACGTCACATGACACCTGGTAACGTCATCATGACATCACCTCAATTTATATCTATAACACATCCCGGAATACCTGGAATACCAAGTTTGACTCTTTTGGGGATGGTGGTCGAGGTGTGTGCTAAAGTTGATCGGATTTACTAAAGTGTCAAAGTCAATAGTCTGAAAGTAAACGTGTACCAAATTTTACCTTTAACGTGAAGTCACGTGACCTTGAATGAGGTAATCGCGACGAATTTCTTCTAGGACCATCTGTGGGTGGTGTTCTAAGTGTATATGACACCCGATGACGTCATCATGTCGCCATCTTAATTTCCGTCTATAACACATCCTGGAATACTTGCATATCAAGTTTGACCCCAATTGGACCTATACTTCCAGAGATATAGAGGGTCCTAAAACTAAACATTTAATGTGACGTCACATGACACCCGATTACGCCATCGTGATGTCATCTTATTTTCGTCTATAACTCATCCTGGAATACCTGAATACCAAGATTGACCAAAATCGGACCTGTAATTCCAGAGATAGAGGGTCCTAAAAACTAAATCATTAATGTGACGTCACATGACACCCGATGACCTCACCATGATGTCATCATAATTTCTGTCTATAACTCATCCTGGAATATCTGAATACCAAGTTTGATCCAAATCGGACTTGTAATTCCAGAGATAGAGGGTCCTAAAAAATGAACCTTTAATGTGACGTCACATGACCCCTGTTGACGCCATCATGACAATTTTCCTCTAGATCCTCCAGAGGATGGTTGTCGAGGTGTGTGCTAAGTCTATAGTCAATTGTATTTTCTAAAGTGCCAAAGTTAATAGTCTGAAGAAAAACGTGTACAAAACCTATGGGAAAAACTGCACCTTTAACGTGACGTCACGTAACTATGAATCACGTAACCATGACGAATTTCTTCTAGGACCATCTGTGGGTGGTGGTCAAAGAGTAGGCCAAATCTGAAGTCGATCGGAAACAAACGTGTACAAATCCTATGGGGAAAACAGCTAAAAAAACTTTAACAATTACAATAGCTGTTTCGGTTGAATTGCCAAAATAGCTAAACATCGGCGCAATTTGCCTAAAGATTTTGTAGTAATACACAAAAGTATTAAAACTTGCCTCACGGATGAGCCCCTCGGTTAGACGGAAAAGCCTTGAAAATCTATATTAACTAAAATAAAATTACCACTTACATAGATTAGAAATGTTCACATCGGGGCACAGTATTCCAGGTGTTGTATTTTTCAGGGGTGACAGTTTACCTTGATATTAAAACAAATCATCTCAATGTTAATACATGTAGCATGGTAAACAAATACAATGTGGAAACAGTGACGCATGCATGGCGCCAACCAAGACAGATTGGCACAAGGATATACATGTAATTTACACTTATACCACAAAACACGAATCATTATAACGACACTTTAATTTCGGCCTCGAACATCGTCGGGTTCAATTCTCAATTTAGATTCAAACGGTTACTAAAGATATCCGTTTAAGGTGCAGTATACGTCTGTTGCATTCCGATTCGTCCTAAATTCTCGAATTTGTCTCAGAGTGCGATCGGCGTTAAATTGTAAAAGCAAATTTTTGGGAGTTTTTTTGGTCATTCAATTTGACGCTGTTCTCGTTACATTCCGTTCTGTCTGAAACGTTATGGTTAAGAAATGTTATGAAATGTTTCCAAATTCGTTTGAACCTACTGTATACACGGTTTTCTGGTATTTATGAAATGTGCATTTTCTACACTTGGCATTTGGGACTTGTGGTACACCCTACACTCTAAAAACAGATTAGTTAAAAGACCAACCAATCTAATTGGTTGACCCAATATTGGTTGTTTTTAACCAATGTGTTAGTTAAAGCGTAACCAATGCGTTGGTTGTCCGTCAACCAGTCATATTGGTTGAAGGTATCAACCAATCTATTGGTCATTTATAACCAATATATTGGTTGTCCGTCAACCAGTCATATTGGTTGAAGGTATCAACCAATCTATTGGTCATTTATAACCAATATATCGGTTGTCCTTCAACCAGTTATATTGATTGAGCTTGCAACTAAGGTATCAACCAATATATTGTTCATTCATAACCAATATATTGGTTGTCTTTCAACCAGTCATATTGGTTGAGCTTGTAACCAAGGTATTAACCAATCTATTGCCAATAGATTGGTTGGCCTTCAACCAGTCATATTGGTTGAGCTTGTAGGAAATGTACCTACAGCAACTGACCAATCAGAAGTGAGGAAATTTTTTGGGACTATAGTCGATGTTAAATTGTAGTATTTAGTCCAAAATGCATTTTTTTGACCATAATATGTAATTATTCAAACGATTCCATAATTAAATTTAGATTTTTGTGCAAACATAGTGAACATTCACATTACATTTCATTCGTATTCAAATTTTGACATAATGTCAAAACTCGTCGTGGACAAACAAGCGAACTATAAAACTAACAACGGCAATGGCTAAGTTTGTAAGTGTTCAGTAGGTAATATATAATTATAGGTAATCTAGGTTATTATTGTATGTATGCGTAATTGCAATGTGTAATAAGTTAATTCCATTGGTATTACTTCATTACGTAATTTGTCCAACCATTATAAATTGGTTGAAATAACCAATATTGTATTGGTTGGTGTTATAACCCTTGCGTGTTAACCAATGTGAATTGGTTGCAGCCCTACCATTATGTATTGGTTAGTGCTATGACCAATAATGGTTTGGTTACGTGGTAACCAATACAAATTGGTTGGAGTCCTACCATTGTGGATTGGTCAAATTAACCAACATTGCATTGGTTGGTGTTATAACCAATATGGATTGGTTAAATAGGTAATTTCTTCTAGGACCATCTGTGGGTGGTGTTCTACGTGTATGCCAAGTCTCAAGTCGATCGGAATTACCAAAGTGTCAAAGTGTATTGGCTGAAAAAACGTGTACAAATTCTATAGAAAAAGTCTGAAAGTGGAAAAAAAAACCAAACAATAGAAATATGTCTGTTCAAAGAACATAGCATATGACTTTTTCGCATTTGTTTTTCATTGTTCATTACATTTATAATTTCATTTGTCAAATGTTCAGAATTAATTTAAAAAAATAAAAATTGAAAAAAATGTACAACGGTGGATTTATCTCTCGCGGTTGAACTTCAGCAATGTTTAAATGTTTAAAGGTCTTTTCATTGTAACTTCCGGTCTAGAGACGTCATATTTGTTTCTCTCCGCCAACTTGTTTCTAACAAGATGCTGATTATAAATACCAGTTATAATGCGATTTGAGCAAACTTTGCTACACACATCAACTGATTATTAATTTTAAACATTTTTCGACCTTCCAAAAGAGGGCGCTATAACAATTTATGACGTCACCGGTAACTTCTATGTAGAGTGCAGTATACCCCGTCAGTTTACAGGAATAGCAAATTAAACTGACATTCAAAAGTCGGGTTTTTTTTACAGAACGGCCAGACCTGGCAACCCGACTGCCAAGACTTTCCCTAAAAATCACGGCTTTATTTTTTTTACAGTGTATAGGCGAATAGATCTCCAATAGTAATTTTACGAAATAGATTTTTGGATTTTACTCAAATTACTCAAAAATCGAGTTAGGATAAGGGTTAGGGTATAATATAGGGTATATTAAGTAGAAATTCTAACCCAGGAAATTAATTGTGGTTGAAATAGAAGCATTTTGAAAAACAAAACGCGCTCGACTTTCTAACTATTTTCTACACGAGAACAAAACAATTAACATGTCTCTACAAGGATACAAAGATGCGAATACATACACCCATAATCTGACACCAATAATCTGACACCACGAACTGAGACCCTCTGCATCACGTGAATACCACTAGAACTATGGGGCTCCCGACGCCCGCAGCGCTGCACGGTCTACCTCCAAACACATTTTTATATGAGTACTTTATTGACTTACCCAGCCAGCACTTCAATAAAACCGGTCGAATCAACAAAATGTTATTGGCAAATTTAACAATTTGTGTATAACATGGCGAAGATTATTTTTTTCTGAAATTATCTTAATTTGCAAAAAATGTTACTGGTAAGTTTTGTAGAAAGTTTGTAGAAATCCGGTTCCACGAAGTGCACTCAGTGTCAGTTCGTAAACAACGAAATTGCAAGGACGCGCTGTGAAAAAGATTTAACGAACTAGCATTGTCTACATCGTACCCAGGGCAATTAGTTGGGTTATAAGGAGGGGGTATCGTGCACCCTCGGAAATCAATTTCTAATTGGTGTCTCTAGGTCAGAAAAAATGCGTAGAAAACGATTTGCTATGTTAAAAAATTCAAAAAATGTCCCACGTATCATTTTTATGCAAATAAGTGCCGCCATTATCAAACAATCTAGTTTTCACTATATCTCAGCCAATATGGCAGTTAAATGAATAAAGAAGGTGTCTAGACACATGTTTTGAGGGTCAAAGATCACAATAAAACTATTCCGGAAGTGACATGTGTCCGTGGGATAGGAGTATTATCGAAAACTTATTTGTAAACATATATCGGCCAATATTGACATAATTGCACAAGTAAGGTGTCTGTACCCATGTTTTGAGGGTCAAGGACCATTATAAGACTTTCTTAAGTAACTTTGTGTGTCGGTGACATGTAAATGCGCAAATTTTAAAGTGTCAGCATTACCTAAAAATGTTGTTGCGGTATCTAAGCCAATATTACACATTAATTAAGAAGCACCTTTATAGGGCAATTATTTCTAAAATTGTCCACTTTCAGATCCATCAGTCATCATCGCTTTCAATGAAACCTTCAAAGTCAAATTTGTCCTCGTCCTCTTCTTTCTTTCCTTCTTTTTCGGGTAACATACCGATATTACCCGGGTTGTAACGAGTAATATAGTTATTACTGGGTGATAACGGGAAATAGTAGACCAATATTTCCCTGTTATTACCACCCGATATTACCTCATTTACCAGAGAGAATGTTACCGTTATTTATGGCATTGCATTGTTATTACCACCCAATATTACCCCCAAATTCTCCCTGGTAATAACCAGGGAGAATTTGTTACCGATTAACCATTTACCCACTGTTATCAGGGAGAATGTAACCGTTATTTCTGGCATTGCATTATTATTAATACCACCCGATATGACCCAATATTACCAGGGAGAATGATACCGATATTTCTGGCATTGCACGTTATTACCACCCGATATTACCCCATTACCCAATATTACCCATTATTACCTGGAATAATGTTACCGATAATTCTGGAATTACATTGTTATTACTACCCGATGTTACCTTATTTACCCAATATTGGTTAATTATATTGGTTAATACTAATATTACGATACTACCGGAACAACACTACAATGTATACACATATAAACATCAATTACTCTTCTGAGCTTGTCACTCCTATGATGTCAGAGTGCTTAAACGCTATATATGTGCCAAATAACACCGCCGTCTGTAATCACAGTTTGCAATTAATTGTTTGTTAATTTATTTGTGTGTTGGCTTTAGGCAAATTTGTTTCTTTGAGACTTGGAGTAAATGAAAATTACACAATTATCTCTACGAAAACACCCTAAACGTATCGCTATTACGCAAAACAATACTTAGAAATGGCCGACTACAGACAAAACGAAGTGAGTTGGTCAGGAGCGTAAACGCAACTGACTCAAAATCTCCCGCACGCCGCGGTAATAAGTGAAGATACCGAATGTGTTACGTAATAACATACCAAGCATGCTTAGGTGGGGGTTTGACCTGCGGCTTTATGCAAATAACGGTTCTATATAAGGGAATATCACTCAAGTTTAAACTACAGGACAAATACATTGCGGCGACAATAACAATGCCTGATGGATCTGAAAGTGGACATGTGATATAAAAAAAATACATACAATTTTATAAATAATTGCCTTCAAAAGTGCCTCTTAATTGATATGTAGTATTGGCTGAGATACAGCAAAAACATTTGTTAGGTAATGCTGGCACTTTAGAATTTCGGCGTTTACATGCCATCGACACATAAAGTTACTTAAGGGAGTCTTCTAATGACACTTGACCCTCAAACATGGGTAAAGACACCTTACTAAAATGGCTAAAGTTTTTCCAATTTTTAAAAAGGGGGATGCCCAGGATCCAAGTAATTATCGACCCATTTTTTTATTGAATACTTGTTCTAACATTTTAGAGAAATTAATGCATAATCGTCTATTGTTATTCATGGAGTCAAATAATTTGCTTTGTTCTAATCAATACGGGTTTTGTCCTGGGAGAAGTACCGTTCATTCTATGCTTGATTGGTATAATAATTTAACAGATGCTGTTAATCAGCATCCTTCGCAAGTTTCTTTAGGTGTCTTCCTGGATTTGAAGAAATTTTTTGATACTGTTAACCATAGTTTGCTGCTAAACAAGCTCCATAATCTTGGGATTAGGGGAGTCTCACTTGAATGGTTCAGTAACTATCTTAGCAATCGTAGGCAGTATGTGACACTGAAAGGAGTAGTATCGAAATATCAAGAGATTAACTGTGGGGTTCCCCAAGGCTCAACACTTGGACCATTATTATTTCTTATTTATGTTAATGATATGCCTTCGTGTTGCTCTGTTGTAAAGCCTATTTTATTTGCTGATGATACAACCTTACTTGCTTCTGGGATTGATTTGAATGTATTAGCCATGGATGTAAATAGAGATTTATTGATTGTACAAGACTGGTTCAGAGCAAATAGGTTGAGAGTCCATCCAGATAAAACCTTTTATATGTGTTACTCATCTATAGCAAAAGGAACGGTACTCACCAGACATAACATTATTTTTAGAGAATTGTTCTCTTAAAAATGTCTCCAGTACTAGGTTTTTAGGTCTTGTGACTGATCAAAATATGCTCTGGAAGGAACAGGTTTATTTTGTTTGTAACAAAATATCTAAAGCAAATTATATTCTCAATAAAACCAAAAGATTTATGAGGATAAAAGATAGTATTTCTATTTATAATGTACTGGTTAATTCGGATTTAAATTATGGGGTTTTGGCATGGGTGGTTTGATTAGAATTTACCCTTCTCTATTTAACAGGCTTGTTTCACTGCAAAAGAAATGCATCAGAAATATAATGCCCATACCTCACCTCTTTGTTCTAAGTTCAAAATTCTCAAATTTGTTGATGTTTATAATCTTCAAATTGTTTCCCACTATTATGAGTATTCTCACAAATTACTTCCTCTAAATTTAAGTTGTGATAAGTTTTTTCCATTGAACCAAGATATTCATTTGTACACTACCCGTCAAAGTAATCTTATCCATTTACAAAGTACTGGTAGACTTGATATAGCTTCTGCTAATTATAGATATGTTTTGCCAACTATCGTAAATTCTCTTCAATTTTTTTTTTTAAATTACTTAGCGAATTTGTCAAAAAAGGTGTTTGTGAAGCATTTAAAAGAATTTTGCTTAGACAAGTATAGAAATGTTCTATGTACCAACCTAAATTGTTTTTCTTGTCTATGAGGAGCAAGGCAGCACTTTTGTATTTTCAGTTAATCTTGAGATGTAATCAAACCATTTTTCAATTATAATTGCCTTGATTTATTACAACTGTAATGGATTGTACATGTATTATTATCATTGACCTAATTGTATTTTGACAGCAGTCTTGGGTGCTCCTCTACAGAAGGCTTGTCCTTCTCTCGGATGTCACCCCCATTCATACCTAACTTTCTTTCTTATATGATACCAGTATAATTTCTTTTTTATGTAATTTACTACTTTGTATGTCAATTTTCTTCTTTTTGTATGAATAGAAATAAAACAAACAAACAAACAAACAAACACCCCAACTTGTGCAATTATTTCAATATTGGCCTATATATGTATACTGTAACCAGCCAGACTGTTACGCTGCCTTGTACTTGTAGATTATTTTGTTTGCACTGTAAATAGCGCCACCAATTGAAATTATTATTGTATAACTGAGTCGCCTGGCGGCGCCCTATAGTCATCGATTTACTGTGCGCTAGTAGTATATGCTCGGGCTTCATTTTGATAAATTCCTTGCATTCCACTTAGTTTTCTTGTTGGACGCGTGGTCTTATAGAGAGACACTCTATAGCTGAGCCAGCAACGCAGCACATGCCTTTGCTTTGAGTATGCCTTTGCCAACACGCTTTGCGAACGTTGGTCTTAAAAATATTATGTCTAAGTTTGACGTCTTCTTGGAGGCATGTGAGGTGTGGTGCCGCTTTGGTCGGTAAGTGTTATAGCCTGCATTTGTTTGTGTGAAATTCCTTTATTAATTCCTTTTGCATTTGATGCACTAAGTTGTCTACTCGGGACAAATTATCCTAGAGTATAGTGTACCTTATTAAATTATCTTAAATTGATGCACCAGGTTGTGTACTCGGGATAAATTATCCTACGAGTACATGTATATTGCACCTTATATTTTGAGGTTAGTAACCTCCATCCTCGCATTGCTTATTAAATTTAAAATGCACATTTGGGAATGTTTGGACACACTGCAGTGCATTTTGATTGCAACATCTATATTGTAGTATATCGTTAGGAACATAGCTTAGACATTGTTTGATCGTCACACTTTTAGAAACATAGTACTTAGTGATACAAATGTGTATATTTATTGATACTTGTAACTTGACAGGGTCCTGGATTCTGGAGTTGAGGACATTTAGTGTTGCGCTTTCAGGGTTGGTTAAGTCAACCTTGAATAGGTATGTTCAATTTAAACAAATATATTTGTTCATCCACTGGCATTGTGTCTTAACTTTAATCCATACGGAAGCAATGGTGATTTGCAAGTTTCATATTTGCACACCCTTAAATTATGAATGTTTAGATATTGTATTGTGAATATAATAATTTGTATTAGTAAATTGCTTGTCTTGAAAATGTCTATGAATTGTATTATCGACAGACTAACTGTATTGTATTGATCTTTTCAAAGTCAATACATTCCTTCTTTGTATAAAAAGGTACAATTGCCAACTTGAGATTGCCTATAACAGTTGACCTTTTCTATGTTTTCTATGATAGACCTTATGGCTGTCGTTTTGGGTAGTGGTTGTTGTTTTTGGATAGTGCTTGTCGTTTTTGATAGAAGTAGTCGTTTTGATAACGTCATCGTTTTAAATAGCGGTTGTCGTGTTGATATCGATTGTCATATTTGTATAGTTGTCATACCAAATTTTGTGGAAATATTGTAAATTGAATTGTCTATGTAATATCCAGCTTGCATATCAAATGTGTGCAACTGTTTGCAACTGTGCCAACTGTTGACAAATTATATAAAAATCAATAAAATTGTAGATATATATTTTCTTCAAGAAAACAATTTTGCTTTCCTGTCCTAAATTTGTGCAGTAGCCCTTCCGTTTCGGTTACAATACAAATGAATTTTCGATAATACTCCTATCCCACGGACACATGTCACTTTTGGAATAGTTTTATTGTGACAAAAAGCAGCGAATGGTCTGCTCTAAGCGCCTTCGTGCGGTTTATGTACCACTTCAAAGCCCTGACCGGGCACCAAAATCTGTCGTCTGATGGAACGGACGAGAACGATTTGATGTCCGTGACAAAGATGTCTGGAGGCGAAAAGGACTCCGACTGATTCTTATTCAAGAACCCTATTTTAGGTACCAAGCGGACACACCCCGGTTCCCACCGGATGTGGCCCGCCTCTAATGTAAGGGAATGCAGTTCACTACGTCGTCTAGACCTACTGCTAACAAGAAGGCAACCTTAATGAACAAGTTTAGTAAAGTTGAACTGCCCATTGGTTCAAATGGGAAACTCGATAACGTGGATAACACGTTAAAAAGGTCCCATGTGGGCACCAGCCTGAGTGTCGGAGGGCGTGAAACGAACATCCCCTGACTAGCTAGCTGAGAGCTTGATTATCTGACACGAAGGGTTCTGTCTGGGAAGCCTCCGTGGATAGCCGCTATGGCAGAACGGTAATTTCTAACCGTGGCCATAGCAAGGTTACTCTCGAACAAGTATACCAGAAAATCTGCAACCTCCTCTATAAATGTATTGGGGGATGCAAAGATCGGCTTCTACACCATTTGTAAAAACGGCGTAATCTGTTGTCGTAAATTGTTCTGGTTGATTATCTTTGGCTGCAGGCTGCAATAGCTGCAGCTCGTTGAGAAAAGCCTCTCGTGCGGAGGAATTGCGTGACAATACCCAGCACGTCAGGTGAAGTTCCTGCGGAGCCGGGTGAAGGAGACCCGAGCTGGGCTGGAACAGAATGTCCGCTTTGCGCGGAAGGACCACTGGCCGATGAACCAAGAGTCTGATCAGTCTTGGAAACCACGGTTGGCGAGGCTAAAACGGAGCTATGAGGAAGACCTTGCAGTCCTCTTGCTCCAGTTTGGTCAGCACCCGAGGAATGAGGGAGAACGGGGAGAAGGCATACGCCAGTAGCGTCCCATCGAATCGTCAGTGCATCGATCCGTCTGCCACGGGCAGGGGTCGGGGCCCCTCGCGCAGTAGACCGATAACTTAAGGGGTGATTGACCCGTGAAGCAAACAGGTCGGCATGTGGTCTGTCGATCAGCAGGAATAGTGACTGAGCAACCTGCGACTGCAGTGTCCACTCTGTTGTGAGGATCCACCTACCAGACTTCATAATATATTAGACTTGTGCTTTACAAACTGCCCTTCCTTTGTTGAGAGCACCATTGTCATCCCAGGTATAAGCGACCATGAAGCGGTGGTGATTAACATATCAGTTAAGCCTAAACTGGTTAGCCCAGTGAGAAGGAAGTTGCTGCTCTATGCCAAGGCCAACTACTCTGCAATTGCTGATCATATCAACAATTTTGACAAAAGAATGACGCCTGACTACCTTGCTCAGAGGGATGTGAATCAAATTGTGGCTGAACTTGACCATGTCATTAAACATTCTATTAACCAATTTATTCCATCTAAAATGACATCAACTGAGTGGAAATTACCTTGGATAAACTGTTCTATCAAACGGGACATATGCAAGAAGAAACGTTTGTACAAGAAGGCTAGACAGCGTAATACATCGGCTGCATGGGAGGCCTTCAAAAACATCGCCGAATGACTGACCGTAAAATCCGAAAAGCCAAGAAAAGTTACATTCATGATGTTATCGGCGGTAGTCTTCAAAGTAACAACTCGAAACCATTTTGGAATTGTATCAAAGCTCAAAAGAAACAAGTGTTTGGAATCCCTATTATACATTAACTGACTCTACTGGAGCCACTGTTATCTCTCCTGCTGACAAGGCAAATGTGTTGAATGAACAGTTCAGCTCTGCATTCACAATTGAGAATTTAGACAGTTTTCCATCCTTACCAGACCTGGATTTACCTGACATGCCTGAAATTCATATTCATCCTATCGGAGTAGAAAAATTGCTCAAAAACCTGAAACCAAGCAAAGCACCAGGACCTGATGCCATACCTCCAAGAGTTTTGAAGGAATGTTCAACTACTTTTGCATCAGTTTATACGAAGATCTTCCAAAAATCGTTGGAAACTGGATGTTTACCTAAGGTCTGGCTTATGGCAAACGTTACTCCGCTCTACAAGAAAGGTGATAGGAAGAATCCTGGCAATTACAGACCGGTGTCTCTGACTTCTGTTCCATGCAAGTTACTTGAGCATATTATATATCATCACATAATGATTCATCTTGATAAGCATCAAGTACTAGCAGATATTCAACATGGTTTCCGTAGAGGTCGCTCCTGTGACACCCAGTTAGCTGCAGTGACCCACGACATGGCTGAAATTCTCGATAGAAGGAGCCAAGCCGACTTGATCATAATGGACTTTAGGAAAGCATTTGATTCAGTTCCCCATCAGCGCCTTTTGAGGAAACTTCATAATGTTGGCATCCGGAACAACGCACTGAAGTGGATCGATTCTTTCCTTACACGACGTCACCAGCAAGTAGTTTTGGAGGGCACTTCTTCAAACATGGCCAGGGTCATTTCTGGGGTCCCTCAGGGGACAGTGCTCGGCCCCCTTTTGTTTCTGGTTTACATCAATGATCTACCACAAAATATAAAATTGCATATGAGACTCTTTGCAGATGATTGTGTAATGTACCGGGAAATAAAAAGTATAGCCGACTCCGACTTTCTTCAACAGGACATCAACACATTTTGAAAATGGGAGAAAGATTGGCAAATGTCATTTAATGCCTCTAAATGTTACGCTATGCGGGTCACCCACAAGAACAATTCTCTCAACTCAAGTTACTATATGGGTACCACTCAACTACAAGAAGTCAAACATCATCCGTATCTGGGGGTTGAATTCAGGAAAGATCTCAAGTGGTCTACTCACATCGATCAGGTTACTTCAAAAGCCAGCCGTATGCTTGGATTACTTAAAAGAAACATCTACTACTGTAACAGTCACACCAAATCCATTGCGTATTAGTCACTAGTTAGACCCAGGCTTGAGTATGGTTCAGGCATTTGGGACCCACAGCATGCTTCAGATAAAAAGAAGTTAGAAAGTATTCAACACAGGGCTGCTAGATTAGTCATGCAGGACTACAGCAGGAAGTCCATCATCTCCGACATGTTAAATATACTCAAATGGGATACGCTTCAAGATCGACGAACAAGACTTAGACTAACAACACTCTACAAAGAAACACACAGACTCATACCTAGTAATGTAACAGATCACCTGAATATCAACTCATCAAGGGGGGTTTCTACCAGACAAACCGGACAATTTTCATATAAAGTCTTCACTACGAATAAAGACTGTTTTCGTTACTCGTTCTACCCAAAGACCATCCTTGAATTGAATCTACTTCATCTTGACATCCGCTCTGCTCAAGATGTTAAGTTCTTTAAGCTGGCTCTGTCCAACATCAACATCAACATCCAAGATTTGATTCCTAATACACAATTAAGATTTTAGTTGCTTCACACCCGAGTGACCCTGACCAACGTACGTCGCGACTTTGTTAGGTGTTTGTACGTTTCCGAAACAGAAACAGAAACAGAGTGTATCCATACGGAAGCGTATCGGACAAATAAATTCGTCCAGGGGCTTTAGGTTTAGGATGGGGCGCCATACACCGGCCTCCTTCTTGGGTATCAGGAAGAAGGTAGACATAAACCCCGACCGCGTCTCCCGCGTGGGGAGAACGCGTATAGCCCTTTTCTCGTAACCGCGAATGATTGAATGGAGCACCCACCTGCCCGACGTAACTAGAGCCCAGGGCCCTGCAAAGACTCGAAGGCGGTCTCACACGAATCCGACGGCGAGAGGTCGCCATGAGCTGGTCGAGTCATTTCCGCCAGCCCCCTCGATAACGGTGAGCAAGCGACCGGAAACCTCGGTCGGATCGGCCCCGTTGTTGGGCGGCGAAAGACCGAACCTGGGCGGCATGCGCACCGGACGTTTTGTCCTTTTGGCCGCGAAAAGAACCACGGCTAGACCGTAGTGGCTTGCGGCGGGAGATAACAAAGGATGGCTTGTTTTTCCCCTGCGCTGTCCTGGATGTGGAGGTTAAAGGCTTATAAGATTGATCTTCTCGGTAGCCTTCAGCCGTTTAGCCTCGGCCCGAATGCAATCCTCAAATTTCCCTGCAAAAAGATCCTTTCCCAGCAAAGAGAAAGACTCGAATCTTTTGCGGGCGCCCTGCGACGGGAGAAAAAGTGCATCAAGCACATTAACCCGGCGGGACGAGGTAGCCAAGGTCGACACTCGTGTAAACTGGTCAAGCGAAGACCGTGGTCAGTAAAAAGCGGCGGTTAAAATGTCCACCGGAACTGCCGCATCATATTCACATCCAGCCACCAAATACTCGGTGAGTAGAAGTAAGAAGGAGGCCATACGCATACCCTGCCGGGAGGCCGAGTCCAAAATTCTCAAAGTGTCCTCCAGCTTGCCGCGAGTCTTATCTGCGAAGGGGGGTTTGGATGTCATCCGCAGCCAGCTTGTCTTTTGCTGCGTCGGAGAGTGAAGGTGTGGCGAAGAAATTATCGAAATCCGCCAAAGGAAAACGATAATAATCAACTTCGCGTTTTGCAAATGGGTGCCATTTATCAGCAGACATAATCTTGCTGATGCGGTTTACGCACACCTGATCCAGTGGGAGCATCGGAAACACTTTGTCAGTTATTGTAATCGAACCCGTCCTGTGCCGGAATGATTTATGTTCAGGCTGAGGAGGTTCATTAGCGGAGGGTAGTTGTAATACCCGAATCATGTCCCTTTGCACTAATCGGAGTTCTGTTTCGGCAATGGACAACCGCTGTAATCTGGCTATTGTCTCGTCGTCATCGGATAAATCATCCGAATGCGAGGGACGAGTTGACCCCGGCGGGCGAGAGCCGCTAGCCGAACACACATATGGAGGAGAGGCAAGCTGCACAGAGCCACGGTCCACGGTCCAGTAGCTGATCAACTTCCTCGGAGACAAGAGATGCCGATGGGTGTATGCTCAGTGCAGGTGGGGATACCGGAGCACGGCTAACTGTGTGCGGTATGTCCCTTTGTCCCTAGGCCACCCAGCCGTGACCATTGACTGAGGCCGGCGGAGCAGTTTGGCTAGCAGTGTCAAACGGGCCACCAATGTCGCCCGCATGACAGGAGGCAGATATGGCCACTGACCTCTACAAACTGACCTCTACAAATGGACGGATCATTGCCCATTCACTTTTGAAGTCGGCGCGAACTGGAAGTGAAACATGGCGGACCCATGACGTCACTATGTGAGCCAATGAAATGTCCAGGTGTAATTAGGTTCAGTGGGTACGGTCACTGACCTCTAAACATGGACAGATCATCTATTGTTTCATTTTGAAGTCGGCATGCAGAGAAGTGCAACATGGCGGACCCACGAAGTCACTCTGTGAGCCAATGAAATGTCCAGGTGTAGAGTTCAGTTGGTTGGTAAATCCACTGACCTCTACAACTGGACATTTCATTGGCTCACAGCAGTGACGCCATGTTGCACTTCCAGTTCGCGCCGACTTCAAGTGTTAGCACAGCAGAATATGGACAATGATCCGTCCAGGTGTTGAGGTCAGTGGGTACGGTACGTATGACGTAATGTTTATAAATAAAAAATGTATAGAGTAAATCCACTGACCGCCACACCTGGACATTTCATTGGCTCACAGAAGTGACGTCTTGGGTCCGCCATGTTGCACTTCCAGTTCGCGCCGACTTCAAGCGTTAGCACAGCAGAATATGGACAATGGTCCGTCCAGGTGTAGAGGTCAGTGGATATGGCCGACAATGTAGCCGAAATTGACTGGAAGGCTTGCATGAAGTCGGCTCGAGATACCGAATCCTCACCTCTCGGGCGTGTGCCCCGGTGGGATTGGTCTGACGAGTTGTCTGAACTCGTAGAAGAACGGCGTGACCGACGGCCCGCCTTATTCTTCTTACTCTTCTTTAAAGAGAGGCCCTGGGGGACATCCGAGGCGATGGTACCCCCGAACAACGGAAACAATCCGATGACGAGGGCGGTTATCAGAGCGAGATAGCATAGAGCCAGCAGGTCCAGGGTCCCCCCGGGCTGCTCGTGCAACATCGCTCATATCCTGCCCGGCCGATAGCACTCCAATCCCTATAGGTTGAGCGGGCACTACTCGGTCCGGTAACCCGTGCAAAAGTCCGTCCCAACAGAATGTGGTGCTCGCCACTGTACTGGACGGACACGGGTGATTTAATTCAATCCACTGAACCGTGAAGGCCAGTCTGTATAGGAAGCATATGAAACATATGAAGCACGATATGTGGCAAAGAACCCCCCCCCCCCCCCCCTCTTTTGTGTTCACCATTGTTCCTGGAATCTCAGGAATTCCTTTTAGGTTTCAAGGGGGGATGGGTTAGGTTACAATAGTGTTGAGTGAGTATAAGGTATAGGGGTAAGAGGGGGGGTACCCCTCTGCCACATATCGTGCTGGGTATACACGTTCAGGGACGGGGCGGAGGGTGTAGCGAAGCCCGTGTCTGAGCTACGTTTGCCCTGGCGGCCCTTTTTAGGTTTGGCTCCGGCACAGGAGTGTATTTTTTGGTCAGTAACCTTGCAGGAGCGAACCTTTCGTTTGGATGTTTCGCTTAAATTGGCCAGAGGTGAAGACCTTGTGGGGTCCCCTACATGGCAAACGGAACTGCCAGCGCCCGTAGCCAACAGTGGCTGCGGGTGCCGGACGGGGGACTGGTGAGGTGGAATTGTTGTACCACCTTCACAGTCCCCGGAGAACTTAGTCTGTCCCGGGGAAATTGTGGTACCCCAGATGTGACAGGACCAGTCCTTTCCAAACGCTGCATATCTAATGAAAAACAATGATTTAATCAGCTCAACTCTACAAATCTTCTCTTAAGCGTAAACGAAAACACCGGAGCGTTTGAAACACGTCCTACACGACCTGCCGTTCAGAGAAAAGAGGAAGACACGAAATGTGCCGCGAGCGCTCGTGCCTCTAAACCGCATATAAAGCAAGATAATGAGGCGGGAAATCACGGCGTGAATCACAGTATTCGTGATTCAGTGCATGCGATTCTGCCCGCAAAGTCACAGTATTCTCTTTATTTGACTCGTGGAGGGAAAGAGCTGCTGATTTCCCTCGACCTCGTGCGCACGGGACAAAATCATTTGTTTCAGTTTTGATTTTGTACCTTAAACAAAATCACATATACTATGAAAACAAATCCTAGAGAAAGTGACAAAACTTTATGGACCCCTGTACATTTTCAATAGGCTGATTTTTCTTCTTGCCTTCCGGCCTAATTATGCGCATGCGTGCAGGATTGGAATTGATTAGGAAACTGGTCTATTCAACAGGTACCGCCACTCCCCTCCCGCTTCCCAGGGGCTCGGCTAAAGCCTGCTATACAGGGTGTATAACAAAATGCAACAAAATATAACGAAATACCACTCGTAATGTATGACTAACATCGATAATATAGACTATGATTTCTCCCGCCATTCTGCACAGAGCCACGGTCCACGGTCCAGTAGCTGATCAACTTCCTCGGAGACAAGAGATGCCGATGGGTGTATGCTCAGTGCAGGTGGGGATACCGGAGCACGGCTAACTGTGTGCGGTATGTCCCTTTGTCCCTAGGCCACCCAGCCGTGACCATTGACTGAGGCCGGCGGAGCAGTTTGGCTAGCAGTGTCAAACGGGCCACCAATGTCGCCCGCATGACAGGAGGCAGATATGGCCACTGACCTCTACAAATGGACGGATCATTGCCCATTCACTTTTGAAGTCGGCGCGAACTGGAAGTGAAACATGGCGGACCCATGACGTCACTATGTGAGCCAATGAAATGTCCAGGTGTAATTAGGTTCAGTGGGTACGGTCACTGACCTCTAAACATGGACAGATCATCTATTGTTTCATTTTGAAGTCGGCATGCAGAGAAGTGCAACATGGCGGACCCACGAAGTCACTCTGTGAGCCAATGAAATGTCCAGGTGTAGAGTTCAGTTGGTTGGTAAATCCACTGACCTCTACAACTGGACATTTCATTGGCTCACAGCAGTGACGCCATGTTGCACTTCCAGTTCGCGCCGACTTCAAGTGTTAGCACAGCAGAATATGGACAATGATCCGTCCAGGTGTTGAGGTCAGTGGGTACGGTACGTATGACGTAATGTTTATAAATAAAAAATGTATAGAGTAAATCCACTGACCGCCACACCTGGACATTTCATTGGCTCACAGAAGTGACGTCTTGGGTCCGCCATGTTGCACTTCCAGTTCGCGCCGACTTCAAGCGTTAGCACAGCAGAATATGGACAATGGTCCGTCCAGGTGTAGAGGTCAGTGGATATGGCCGACAATGTAGCCGAAATTGACTGGAAGGCTTGCATGAAGTCGGCTCGAGATACCGAATCCTCACCTCTCGGGCGTGTGCCCCGGTGGGATTGGTCTGACGAGTTGTCTGAACTCGTAGAAGAACGGCGTGACCGACGGCCCGCCTTATTCTTCTTACTCTTCTTTAAAGAGAGGCCCTGGGGGACATCCGAGGCGATGGTACCCCCGAACAACGGAAACAATCCGATGACGAGCGCGGTTATCAGAGCGAGATAGCATAGAGCCAGCAGGTCCAGGGTCCCCCCGGGCTGCTCGTGCAACATCGCTCATATCCTGCCCGGCCGATAGCACTCCAATCCCTATAGGTTGAGCGGGCACTACTCGGTCCGGTAACCCGTGCAAAAGTCCGTCCCAACAGAATGTGGTGCTCGCCACTGTACTGGACGGACACGGGTGATTTAATTCAATCCACTGAACCGTGAAGGCCAGTCTGTATAGGAAGCATATGAAACATATGAAGCACGATATGTGGCAAAGAACCCCCCCCCCCCCCCCCCCTCTTTTGTGTTCACCATTGTTCCTGGAATCTCAGGAATTCCTTTTAGGTTTCAAGGGGGGATGGGTTAGGTTACAATAGTGTTGAGTGAGTATAAGGTATAGGGGTAAGAGGGGGGGTACCCCTCTGCCACATATCGTGCTGGGTATACACGTTCAGGGACGGGGCGGAGGGTGTAGCGAAGCCCGTGTCTGAGCTACGTTTGCCCTGGCGGCCCTTTTTAGGTTTGGCTCCGGCACAGGAGTGTATTTTTTGGTCAGTAACCTTGCAGGAGCGAACCTTTCGTTTGGATGTTTCGCTTAAATTGGCCAGAGGTGAAGACCTTGTGGGGTCCCCTACATGGCAAACGGAACTGCCAGCGCCCGTAGCCAACAGTGGCTGCGGGTGCCGGACGGGGGACTGGTGAGGTGGAATTGTTGTACCACCTTCACAGTCCCCGGAGAACTTAGTCTGTCCCGGGGAAATTGTGGTACCCCAGATGTGACAGGACCAGTCCTTTCCAAACGCTGCATATCTAATGAAAAACAATGATTTAATCAGCTCAACTCTACAAATCTTCTCTTAAGCGTAAACGAAAACACCGGAGCGTTTGAAACACGTCCTACACGACCTGCCGTTCAGAGAAAAGAGGAAGACACGAAATGTGCCGCGAGCGCTCGTGCCTCTAAACCGCATATAAAGCAAGATAATGAGGCGGGAAATCACGGCGTGAATCACAGTATTCGTGATTCAGTGCATGCGATTCTGCCCGCAAAGTCACAGTATTCTCTTTATTTGACTCGTGGAGGGAAAGAGCTGCTGATTTCCCTCGACCTCGTGCGCACGGGACAAAATCATTTGTTTCAGTTTTGATTTTGTACCTTAAACAAAATCACATATACTATGAAAACAAATCCTAGAGAAAGTGACAAAACTTTATGGACCCCTGTACATTTTCAATAGGCTGATTTTTCTTCTTGCCTTCCGGCCTAATTATGCGCATGCGTGCAGGATTGGAATTGATTAGGAAACTGGTCTATTCAACAGGTACCGCCACTCCCCTCCCGCTTCCCAGGGGCTCGGCTAAAGCCTGCTATACAGGGTGTATAACAAAATGCAACAAAATATAACGAAATACCACTCGTAATGTATGACTAACATCGATAATATAGACTATGATTTCTCCCGCCATTCACAGATACTGAAGAACAACTTGGTTGCCAGGGGTCACAGTTCCCGCCAAGTTCAACGTGCCATTGCCAGAGCCAAAGCCGTACCCAGAAATTTGGCTCTAAAGGTAAAGGCCCCCCAGGCTAATGCCAAACCCATGATCCCCCTGGTGACTACCTTTCACCCCAGTCTCCCTTCCCTTCGCAAAATCACCAACGACAGCCATCACATTCTCCACACTTCAGATCGCCTTGTCTGGGCCATCCCCGACAGCCCTGTATTGGCCTATAGACGCCCTCAAAATCTACGAGACCTCATTGTTCGAGCCGAAGTTCCCAGCTTAGATGCATCTCCCCCCATCCAGCACGGAACTTTCAAGTGCAGTTCTAGATGTGTGGTCTGCCAGATCCACATTCAGGAGTCTGACTCCTTTTCTGGCCACTCTTCTGGTACTACTCATAGAATTATTGGTAACATCACTTGCAGTACATCTAACGTCATATATCTCATCTCTTGCAGGTTTTGTGGAGTTCAGTATGTCGGAGAGACCAAAAATGCCCTAAAAAAGCGTTTCTACGGTCATCGATCGACTGTCAACACCAAGAAACTGGATACCCCTGTAGGACATCACTTTAACCAGCCTAACCATTGCATTTCTGATATGATTCTTCAGGGCATAGAATCACTTGGCAATCGGAAAGACTCAGTCCGCCTCAGCCGGGAGAAAGTCTGGATGAATCTTCTTCGGACTATTCAACCACATGGACTTAACATCCAACTAGGAAATGATTAACTTCTATTTTTTCTCCATTTGTCATCTGTTTCAGATTCATTCCTTGCCAGAATTTTGTTTTTGTTTTTGTTTGTTCTCACTTCTCTGGTTTTCCTCAAACCCCCCACCCCCCCCCCCCCCCCATCCTCATTACTCCTATTCATACTTATTTGTTAGTTCTTCCCTTTGATCTCCACCCTGGACCCCTTTCCTTGTGGCTTTACCCCTTCTGTTTTTGTTCCTACCCCGCCTTTGATCCTACCCACACTGACCTCACCCTTTAATCCCTCAGCCTAATCCTCCTTTTGTTGTTTGTTCCATTGAACTCTGTGCTTTGTTTCTTTTGTGTTTTTTCAGCGTCTATGATGTGCATCATGCTGTACATTGCCCTATATATGTTTGTTTCTTGTACACAGTCATTTAGTCTCTGAAGAAGATCTTGTTAAGATCAAAATATTAGGCCCTCTTAACTTATTTGATCGATAATATAGATATAGTTTCCACGATATTGGTTTCCACTTTAAAATGAGACGTCAAACGTCTAAATCTGACAATGTTTGACAGAGTTATGAATATTTTCCAAGAGGGGTCAAATTGACCATGGGACCAAGTTTTTTAATTTTGTTTGGATACTGTGCAAGTGTGGACTTGAAATCAAGTCGTTATACATTGTCGTCTTTGTCTGTGCAGGCGCCATCGAAATGAACCAGCGCTGAGCCACCATGCCCACTGCCGCCAGCTCTGGTTCGTTTTAGTGTCGACTGCACAGACAAAGACGAAAGTGTCTAACGACTTGATTTTAAGCCTACAATTGCACAGTATACAAAATTAAAAAAATAATAAAAATTGGTCCCATGGTCAATTTGACCCATCTTGGAAAATTATTCATAACTCTGTGAAACATTTGTCAGATTTGGACGTTTTATTTCTCATTTTTGAGTGAAAACCAGTATCTTTGAAACCATATCTATATTATCGATGTTAGTTGTACATTCTACGTGTGGTATTCCGTATATATTTTGTTGTATTCTGTATACCCTGTACAACTACGTAGTGTGAGTTGTCTCTTGTAGGATGACACAGTAGCTTATAGCTAATTGTTAAAATCAAGTAAAATCAAGTAATATATCCTTAAGGTTATAAATTAATTTCTGTCTTGGAAGTTGTTTTGAAACAAGTACTGCATTTGTTTTCTTTTCTGTGGTAATGCTTGTGTTTAGTCCCAATCAAAGAAAAATCTAAAATTGTATTGCCGAAGTATTTCTATATACGTTAATTTACTACTTTGCATATGAAATGAATTGAAAATGTTTTGCTTATATAAACAAATTAACATTTAGATTTTCTTTTTTTGACTACGTTTTTTGCATTATATTATATTTTTGCACTGATTTTTGCATTATATTATATTATATTATAATATTATACCGTATTATATTATTATATTATATTCATTACTCTGTTATCCAACTGATCACTTTAAAGGAGCACTATGCCCTTAAAGGTAGGATACACCATTTGCAGATATCGAAAATATTTACTACCGAATTATTAAGAAATATCTTACTCATTCGAATTTAAAGTAAATAATGATTCTAGGCATCCAGCAAAATGATTGCGCTAGATATCCTGTAATTATTCTAAAAAATATAATTTTATAAGGAAATATTCGCGATCGCCGTCCAAAGATAAATTAAGAATAACTGCTTGACGCCGGTTGAAATCAAACGCTGTTTTTCGTCCTTTTCTCGGAATCCATGATTGTAAAACTTCAGACAGGTCAGTTAAACGACATTTACTATAGAATACAACCCCCAAATTTACTAATTCATGATAATTCAAGCAATTACCAATGGTGTATTCTACCTTTAAAACGCCTGTCCTGTTCAATGAGTGGTTGACAAAACCTACTGATTCATGTTTTGAATTGTTTACTTATCCTATTTCAAACATGTATTACCGTTCCCGAGCAATGACGAAACGAAAACCGGTTGTTTACATCGGACAATCACATAACGGTGTACGCCTACGTGCATCCTGTCGTTTTCATTAAATGTACGTTACGCGTTGTGTGTATCATATAATTTACCCACATAGGCAGTGTTACGTCCCCGTTTTTCGTGTTGCCTGTACCTGACGAGGAACAGAATGAAAATTCCTTTGCACATAAATTGAACCACTGCGAATTCAAAAATCTACCTTGTCGGAGCAGACTGAGGCTATAAGCCAGGCACTCCGTGCATGACGTCACTTGCTCACATCCATGCCCACGTACGAATTATGGGTGCCTTGTAAATTAGACTTTGCTCCAGCCGTTCCAGTATTGTAGACAAAATCAACATTTTAAACAAAAAGAATATATGACATGCGATAGTCTGGTGGATAATGTACCTGTCTCGATAAACATAGGTTTCGGGTTCGAATCCTAGTGTTGCTTTCTTTTCGTGTTTTGTTTTAAAGTTAATTTTGGTGAATTATACACCTAAATAATCTCATCTAGATAGGGTCTTATAAAAACAAGTATTAATAGTCGTGCATACAAAAAACTAGGGACTGTATCCATTTATTTTGTACATGCGGTACGCCCACGTGTGTTTAGTGTTCTTATCTGGGCGTCTGTAATTGGGTTTTCGATGCAGCCAGTTTTACGTTGTGACGTCATGCACGGAGTGCCTGGCTTATAGCCTCAGTCGTCGGAGCAAGGGAATGGAACAAAGGGGTGAAATTAGGCCTCGAAAGATCCGTTGTTGGTCCTTAAAACGATGACGTCACAACGGGCGCAGTATGGACAGCCATTTGGACAACAAGAAAAGAAAAGTGACAATTAATTTAGTTATGCTAATAATAGTAGCCCCCACCCTAGCCTTGGTCAAGGCATTCATCGTTACCCGTCCGTACGTACAGCGCAGCGGTAATCGGAGCTCAAACAACGACCTCACGCGGCCACTATTATATGCAAACTAACTGAGGATACTCGAACGCCTTGGATCATTAGGTTTTGGGGGCGGTGCTCATTATGCTAATAGATTAAGCTGACCTTTATAGTCGTTTTCTTATTGGTCGATCGTTACGTAGAAACTGCATAATTTGAGCTAGCGGTGAAAGGTCATAGCTAGCTCGCAAGTGTTTACGAACACCGCCATCGTTGACATATTTTATCGGAGAAAGTTGAGTGATTTGTACGAAGGCTTGTAGGAATTACACATGAAGATATGAACTGTCTTGCTTGATTGGTGAGGGTCGCAGTTATTTTCGCTCGTTTTGCTGGGTATTTTCTTGAATGTTGACAATGTTATGGTCAAAGCTAGTTGTGTTTAGCTGCTTAGTTTTAAGTTTTCAGCCGCGGTGACTGGAGAAGGCCGCGACTCTATTGAAACGTGTCGAACTCGGCCCTACATTATGTCGCACACATCTAATCCAGCTGATCTGAAAACCGTGGCTCGGTAAAACGCGGAACTCTGATAATTAAATGCCTTGCCGGCTGAATTTTGCCAAGAAAATAATCTGAGGAGTTATTGGGGATATAAGACACTTGTCCCTGTTTAAATTACGATATTGCGATCACTTTGAAGGTTGGTTCTGCAGCCGTAAACATGCCCCCTCCCCACAGCGTTGGACCATGCTTGAACCACAATGTGGCGATACCGCACAGACCAGCATGCCTGGATTAATGCCGATTATGCGGCGATAAGAAACTGACCGAACACGCTGAAAACTGACGCTGAGTACCTGGCCGTACGTGCGAGCTCCGAGCAAAATGGGGCTCAGGCTGCCTGAAAAATGACGGATTTCCCATAACCTGTCGGCAAATTCACAAAGACCACGAAGAAAGGATTCTAATGGCCTTTCGCTGCTCGGGTTTAAAATCTTCGAGGGATAATATTTTCGCTGCAAAATTCAAACAACACGACAGATCTTCGGACGAAAGACGACGCTGAATATCTGCCATTTTGTCTTAAATATCATGCTGCATCAAATTTGATGACGTCGGGTTTCAACCGCGTTGTGATTGGACACTTCACATCTTAGCCCCGCCTATACTTAACTGTATTCGCATACGAGGTCATGCGCCACAAATGTGGCGCAAAATATAGGAAAAACATAAGATTTCAAAAACCCAATGATCCAAGGCGAAAAAGTAGCTCGATAACAAATTGTCAAGTCGAAAATTTAAACACGGATAATTTGTTTAGGAATTAAAGTGAATTTAATACTAGCTTGGTAATTTTAATTCTTAATTTTCTGGTGACAATAATTCGCCAAAAATGTTATCCCTGGAAACTATTAGAAAACTATTTCCACAAACGAAATGGTGCAAAGGATTTTGAATGTAGTTTAGAAACACAAGAAAACCTGGAATAATTCCCATCTGCATTTTTGTCGGTGTCCTGTACAATTAATGAGATAAGGTTTTATCCGTTTACTTTTTCAAATAAGTTACGGAGAAGTATCTTGAAAAGTATTTATCAAGTATCTTGAAAGTATTAAGCCCAGATTCAATCGGAGGTGCCGGTATTTGTTTTATTCCACCGTCGAATTAATTCAAATAATAAATCCCAAGTCTTTGAACTTTGATTGACGGCCAACTGATAACAGTAGATATTTCCACGAAGTTATTTGTTATTGTTTCCTAGTGTTTTGGAAGTGAAGAATAAAATGTTCAGTTATGGTAAAATGAATGAACAACCACAATTAAAATGCAAGTGAAATGTTCGGGCAAAGATCTCTTGCGCCGCGCATTTGGTCGTCTGCTACGCGTACTTAAACCTTTGCTTCGCGTCTTCGGCTTCGGTTCGCCTGCGACTTCGGAATCACTGAGAAGTAAATACAAATGAAGGAAATAGAAATATCCGACTTTTTTATAGGTTCATATCAACTGATTGAATGTTTCTGAAGCACAACAGGCACCATAATGTGGCTGGAGTTCTCGAAGTAGGCTAAAATCCCCTTGATCCTAAGACGAAGACAAATCCGAACCCAGAGATTGAAAAAGCCCTAAAAGTGCGCCCCAAGTGGTACGGTAGATATTAGTTAATACTTATACATGTACTGCGATTTGATTGATTGTCAGCTTTGCGAAGGTTCGCTAGAGTTAAGTTGAACACGATCGATCAAGCACAGCCAATGGCACACGCACTTTACTGAACTTTCGTAAACACAAAACTTTCTCAAACTACGCTACAACTTTACCAAAAACACAGATTTCAACCACAACCGAAGTCCACACACAACCTACATGATACAGTATGAATATGGCTGCAAAACATCATTTACTGAATTATCGATTTTAGGGGCTATGTTACAGCAACAAATAATAAAAATTTAGGACAAAAGTGAGATTACGTCTGGACGAGATAACGCCTGTTTTTACGCGAACAGTATGTGTTTACGTACATATGGTTCGCGTGCGCACATACGCCTGCATAGGGCGGCCAAACCCGCAGTTGCGCGTTAATTTAACGTCAGGTTCTGTTGGCTCCGCAGCCGTTGTTGGACTTGGATGGACTCCGTGTAAATCCGTCACACTTACGCCACCGCTCCGCTATTCTTGACAGTTTCCGCTACAGTACATATTGCCCTATTAGTCCGGGAGCCCAGCTAGGTTTAATCATAATTTTGAGTGCAAAAGGTTTGAAGCGTGGGATATGTAGGGGTGACTGGGACAACTGCAAAATGGGTTTTCTTAAGTTTGGCGAGTGGTGCGTTGGGTGGGGGGAGCCCCTGATAGACCCACAAAAATTCGATTTAATCATAATCTTGAGTGCACACATAATTTCTTCATAAGTCGAAAGTTTATCGTGTACTGAATAGGATTTGTATACTTAAGAAAAATATAATTGTGCTAAGTACATTTAAGAAGGTCTTTAATTAGTGCTAATTACACGTTTGATTATAATTTTGAGTGCAAGGATAAAACAAGTGTCAATGTGTAGCTGACACCTTGCTGGAGTAAAATTCGCCACTTAAGAAAGTTTCAAATGGTGCCATACCTAATTAAGAAAGGGTCAAAGGTCACCATAAGTTATTAAACACTAATAATTATAACGTTGAGTGCAACTTGCATTTATGTGTATACCAACAGATTATCGTAGACCGATCACTGATCACAAGCTTAAGAACATGATATATAGTGCAAAGTTAAGAAGGTCTGTAATTAGGGCTAATTACACGTTTAATGTGTAGCTGACACCTTGCTGCATGGAGCAAAATCCGCCGCTTAAGAAAGTTTCAAGTGTTGCCATCCCTAATTAAGAAAGGGTCAAAGGTCATTAAACTAAAAGTCAATAAACACCGATACATGTATTTATAATGTTGAGTGCAACTTGCATTTCTATGTGGATCAACCGTTTATTATGAACCAATCACTGATTACACGGCGCAATGTCAGATCAAAATGTCCGATTAATAAATTATTAGAATGATAATAATTATTGAAATCATAAAACGAGCGTCAACGTGTACATGTACTTTACCAAACGCAGGAATAAAACCCACCACATAAGAAATATTACAAACAGTCATGAAGTTGATTGCAATTGCCTGTACCCTCTCAAACACGAATGGGTGTAAATATGAAATACGTTAAAATTAGGGAATATGAGATCACCGGAGTTTATAATTATAGGAACATAACCTTTTAGTAGTTTTTGAGCTCAAACAAGGTTTGCATTAAAGTAGACAACAGTCAATACTGAGAACTTTATTGTAACGATATCAATAACATTGGCTAATGAGCTGCTTTAGAGTACGAAGTTACGTTACGTTGTGCCTTAGTACAGTGGCTCGATAGCGAAATTCCTAAATTGATGCAACAGCGCGATCGTGTAAACAAAATTGCAAAGCGCACAGGCTCACAAATCCATTGGGATTCATACAAAGACCTGCGGCACAATGTTAACTAATGCAATACGCAGTAAAAAGAGTGAACACTTGATCGCACATCCGCCTTAGAAGAAATCAAAAGCAATTCACTTATGATGTGGAAAACTCTGCAGGAGGTACTCCCTAATGAGCAGACAACTGAACTATACCAAATTCGATTACTTCCCCAAATGGTGAAATATTGACGATTCCGCTCACATTGCTGATACATTAAATAAACACTTTTCAACAATCGGCAAGGGTCGGTACTGCTGGTAATGACCCTTTGTGTGAACTTGAAATAGATGACAATACTGACGCCTCTATCAATTATTCTCTTGATAAAGAATGCATAGTACCGTACCTAATGTTACAGAAGAGTTTGTTCAAAAGCAAATATCATCTATCGGTATGTCGGTTGGGAAAGCAACAGGTCTGGATGAAGTGTTAAAATGATCAAAATTGCTTCACCTTATATCATTAAATATTTAACTTGTATTTTTAACATGTCTATAAGATGTGAGCGATACCCTAAAAATTGGAAACATGCATTAGTACATGTAACACCAATTAACAAGGGAGGATGTAAATGTAGTACAGGTAACTATCGGCCTATTTCTATACTGCTAATCATCTAAGATTTTTGAAAGATAGGTGCACACATCGGTATATAGATACCTTGATGAAAACAATCTGATTCCTAGTTGCCAGTCAGGATTTAGACCCCTGCACTCAACTGAAAGCACCCTACACGACTTAAGAAACAAGTGTTTTGAGGCCATGGAGAATAGAGAAATTACAGGCACAGATCAGGCAGTGTGTTTATAGATCTCAGTAAAGTATTGATTGTGTTAATCATGGCATCTTACTAGATAAACTAGAAAAGATGAACATGTCATCTTCTGTGATCATGGTTTATTAAAGTCATACCTAAGTGATCGTAGCTCAGTCTGTAAATATCAAATTTCCTGTCCGTAAACACTGGTTTTCTGCAGGGGTCGATACTAGTAGGTCCACTTGTATTCATTGTTTATACTAGTGATCTTCCATTTTGTATATCCCCAAACTGCAACTTATTTATGTAAGCTGATGACTCCACATTAACGTGTGGCTCCTCAAACATTAATATAATAGAAAGCAGCTTAAACACAGCTGTTATAGTTTTCACAACTGGTACGTAAGAAACAATCTATAGCATTAAACGCCACCAAAACTAAATGTATGCTTATTGGTACAAGGCAGACAATATCCAATGTTGACTTAAAGGTAGTATTGTCATCTATTTCAAGTTCACGCAAAGGGTAATTACCAGCAGTACGCTTGCCGATTGTTAAAACGTGTTTATTTAATGTGTCAGCAATGTCGGCGGAATCGTCAATGTTTCACCATTTTGGGGGAAGTAATCGAATTTGTTACAGTTCAGTTGTCTGCTCATTAGGGAGTACCTCCTGCAGAGTTTTCCACATCATAGATGAATTGCTTTTGATTTCTTCTAAGGCGGATGTGCGAGTGTTCACTCTTTTTACTGCGGATTGCATTAGTTAAAGATGGACTACAACGGAATAATGATAAAGGCTTTGTTGCCTTTTTTTGTTCGAGAAATGTATAATGATTACTAATATATCATTAGTATTCAATAAATCTTGTTCTTTCATGCAAAAAAACCCCAAAATTGATCGGCGTTCTACGACCCAGAAAAACTCAGTTTCAGCAAAAGCCCTTAACTCATGAATAATTCATACATTGTGTGTGACGTACTACCCATGACGATTTACTCGGGTCGATCGTGTGCGTGCATTTTTACCGTACAATGCAATGCGGAATAACAGCGGACAAGCTAGGCTATATTTTGGTACAACTATTTTCGACCGAAAAACAGCGAAAAATGTCCGATAGCAGCGAGTATTGGGAAGACCACAGTATAGATGAGGAATATAGATGAGGCATTTCGTGGAGGTACTTCTGAGGACAGTGATGGCAGCTCTAGCGATGAGACGAGAGAGAAGGCGATGACTCTGCGGCCACGGCAGACCCGGCGGTTGCCGATGACTCGGCCGACGTAGAAGCAGTAGGCCTGGTGGTAGTAGTACGAATTCTCTCGATGTTTGGCGCTTTCAATGTGGGGATCGATCCAGGCTTTAAACGAAACTTTGTTGTCAATCCCAGTGAATTTTTCAAAGCACTTGAAGGTTCAACACAGTCCTCTGAAAAATGTGCTGAACAAATCAAAGGCCTACTTCTTGCCGAGAAGGTCAGAAGGTGAAATCCTTTCGTGTAATATTTACGAACTTCACCCATTCCTTTGATAACGCAGGATCCCGCGGAAATTGCACAAAATGAATCTCTGGATTCTTCGAACAATTTCTCGTGCATCCAGTCCACCAACAACACATGAAGTTGGCATTATTGTAGCTGATAGTGATACACTATAAAAAAAAGATTTGTAAAAACTTCATGCCTCTGCATGAAAACGCATACATAATACACACGGAATAACATGGCGTTTTTTGTTTACTCTCGGTTGCTCATGGGTAGTACGTCATCACTTTTCGCTGGTTTACAAGTCCGCTGGTACTATATCGTGGATTTCATTGTGGTTTTCAGTGGATCTTTGCCGGGAACCAGTACAGGGCGGGAAATTTCAAAATCGAAGAATCGAGGTCTAATTTTTTCGGTCAAATTGCAACAAAATTATTTAGAGAAAAACATGACCGTAACAATAAAGTGTTACCTGAACACAATATAAACAAGGTCCGATAATAAATTTAATGTGTGAGTTTTCGTTGTAGTCCATCTTTAACATTGTGCCACAGGTCTTTGTATTAATCCCAATGGATTTGTGAGCCTGTACGCTTTGCAATTTTGTTTACACGATCGCGCTGCTGCACAAGTTTAGGAAATTCGCTATCGAGCCGCTGTACTAAGGCACAACGTAACGTAACTTCGTACTCCAAAGCAGCTCATCGCCCGATGTTAATGATATCATTACAATAAAGTTCTCAGTATTGACTGTTGTCTACTTTAATGCAAACCTTGTTTGAGCTTAAAAACTACTAAGAAGTTAAGTTCCTAAAATTATTAGCTCCGGTGATCTCATATTTCCTAATTTTAACGTATTTCATATTTACACCCATTCGTGTTTGAGAGGGTACAGGCAATTGCAATCAACTTCATGACTGTTTGTAATATTTCTTATGTGGTGGGTTTTATTCCTGCGTTTGGTAAAGTACATGTACACGTTGACGCTCGTTTTATGATTTCAATAATTATTATCATTCTAATAATTTATTAATCGGACATTTTGATCGGACATTGCGCCGTGTAATCAGTGATTGGTCCATAATAAACGGTTGATCCACATAGAAATGCAAGTTGCACTCAACATTATAATTATCGGTGTTTATTAACTTTTAGTTTTAATGGCCTTTGACCCTTTCTTAATTAGGGATTGCACCACTTCAAACTTTTTTAAGTGGTGGATTTTGCTCCAGCAAGGTGTCAGCTACACATTAAACGTGTAATTAGCACTAATTACATACCTTCTTAATTAGACTTTGCATTATATATCATGTTCTTAAGCTTGTGATCAGTGATCGGTCTACGATAATCTGTTGATATTAACATAAATGCAAGTTATAATTATTAGTGTTTAATGACTTATGATGACCTTTGGTTCTTTCTTAATTAGGTATGGCACCACTTAGAAACTTTCTTAAGTGGCGAATTTTACTCCAGCAAGGTGTCAGCTACACGTTGACACTTGTTTTATCCTTGCACTCAAAATTATGATCAAACGTGTAATTAGCACTAATTAAAGACCTTCTTAAATGTACTTAGCACCAATTATATTTTTTTTAAGTATACAAATCCTAAAACACGACAAACTTTCGACTTCGAAGAAATTATGTTTGCACTCAAGATTATGATTAAATCGAATTTTTGGGGGTCTGTCAGGGGCTCCCCCCTCCCAACGCACCACTCGCCAAACTTAAGAAAACCCATTTTGCAGTTGTCCCAGTCACCCTGGCCCTACATATTCCACGCTTCAAACCTTTTGCACTCAAAATTATGATTAAACTCGGCTGGGCTCCCCGACTATATTATGAGATACACGAGTTCAAAAACACGGGGGGACATTTGATATTGTGTCCCCCACCCTTCAAAATATGGGGGGGGACGTGTCCCCCTGTCCCCCCCCCAGGATTGACGCCCATGGCTGCAAGAGGGAGATACAGACGAGTCTCGGACGTTGATCGAAATAGTCTTATCGATGCCTTTGAGGCTGACGACGCGGACTACTTAGATGTAGCAAATAGACTGGACATCAACCACTCATGTCTTGGTGGATAATTCATTAACGGATAGACAATTGAACTGATAAAATGATAGAGAAGTCATTAACAAAAACAAAATAACCTCAATTCTTCAAAATCCTCATTTGAATAAATTCCTAAGTAGCCTCAATCCTGCAAATTCATCTGATGCATCAACTTCCAAGTGACCTCATTCCTGCAAAAACCTCCAATTTGCAAAGAGGATTGTTGAGGATTTGGGATGGTTAGGGTTAAAATAAATTTGAGAGCCAACACATAAATGATCAATTAGTCCCACGACACATTGATTTATTAATGATTTAATCCAAGTTGTATCGTGAGTTATATAGCCATATGTACTTTATTGAAATTGAACGCAGAATATGCGAATTTAAATTATAACAAATGAAAAAGAATATTCAATTCAGGCCGTGACACCATGAACAATCGATTTGCTGCGAAATAGATTGCACACTCTTAATAATCGGCCACGCATACGTCAAACCGAAAGCCCAATCACGTGTTTGTAATCGTTTAAATGAAACGCTAAGCACATTCATTTATTTGAATTAAACAAAATAAAATTGAATGCTCGTTTTTGCGAAAATGAAACTCGGATATACGTCGTTCTGAAATTCAGCGCGAAATTGAATAAATATTTTACAAATGAAAGTGCACATGTTGCGATATCGTCCGGGAAAACCTATATTAATTTGGTGGCCCAATTTGCCGACTGAGTTTTTGTGGGCGAGTTGCCGCTACGCCCCTGAGTTCGGTTCCCCATATGTTACTTTAGTTAACACATGAATGCATTCCAATGCTTTACAGACATACATTTTGTTAAATGCGCAGGAAATCGGCTGCACATTCAGCGAAATCGATTGTTTATAAATTAAAAGAACCACAAAGTAATTGCGGATGTGCATTCGAATTCGCGCTAACACGAATTATCAATATACTATATTCAGTGCACATTCGGGAAATCGTACGTTGATTTGTTACGACTGAATGCACCTTCACGGAAAAGGAATTATCCATTATTAAATAGAAAACGGGATTGTGCATGTTCATACTATTTCGCACGAAAACGAATGCATTTTTCACAAATTAATGTGCACATTTTCCGATATCGCCTGGGAAAACCTATAGTAGTTTAGTCAGTGAGCTTACGGGCTCGTACAAAAATGTATTTTGGGGTACAATCTTTAAAACTTTCAGGGACACGGATACGTTAACAGATTCAAAAAAATTCTATTTAATTTAAAATAATATTTTGTTTTATTTTAGGCAAAAACAAAAAATTGAAAAAACCTCTTGTATACCTCTACGCGTATTTCAAATTCATTTGACAACTGAAATTGACATACAATTTTAATATTACATTACATTTACCCACTTTCTGTTTGTTTCTGTTCCTTAAATATTTTAAACGTTTTTCTTAATTCAATCGTCGTCAAATGTCCGACATTTGTGCCGGATTTAATTAAAAGAATAGACAGTTAATCTCTTACATCAGTTTTTAATTGGGAGGAAAAACACAAAAGGAGGGAAGAGAGTGCAGTAAAGATCAAAGTTTATACTTTTTAACAAAGAGTGATTAAATTGATATTTAAAAAAATCGACTACGTTTAGTAGTCGAATGCCACTTCTATATGCAACCAAGAATACAATATGTTCTGTCACTCACGGATAAAGACGTTTTTCTGACAGGTAAACGGCTTGGAGTTCAACAAAGCAATGATCATGAATATTGCATTCGTCGAGGCTCTCAATTTCTCCAAGTGGGACTGTTTTATCTTCCATGATGTGGACCTCGTACCCATCAGTGATTACAATTACTACGGATGTAGCGGCATGCCTAGACACTTCCTTAGCGGTCTCGACAAATGGAATTACAAGTAAATTGCACACTGACAATTATTTAACCATTTTCTCAAGGTGAAACAATATTAGTATTTGCCCCAAAGAATGGTTTCATTATTAGCACAAAAATATAATTACAAAATGTTTCACTTAAATGAAACGAACACAGGTCAACCATAATGACTATGCATTATGTTTGCCGACGAGGATATTTTAAGCAGTTTGCGATAATAATACAATTTTCTTGTAACAATTTATCTTGTAAGGCCCCATGAGTTATGTGTGCGCTTGCGCTTACTTTAATTAGCATTTTTTCCCAGATTTTTCTGCTCAACGGGCTTAGAAATACTAATCTTGTTTTACCGTACAAATAGCCATTACAGAGTTATTTTCAGAAAATAAATGCGTTCCTCGTTCCATTCAACATTTTTGGTTTCTACCTCTAGCAATATTCAACTTGTATGTTTCATTACGGGGGGGGGGGGGGGGTATGTTGCCCTCTAAAAAGTAGTTTTAGTTTTTGGCACAAACATATTTGGGCTGACACCCGGTACGCGCATCAATTCTAAAACTGAATTTGAGGAGAAATATATAATTTATTTAATCAATATTTTAAACTGTTGATAAATATAAATGGCCCAATTTGTCTAACAACAATGTAGGTATAATACTGATGTTATTAAAAAAGAAGAATCAAACCGTGCAAATTTGTCACTACATCAAATGAATATATATATCGCAATTTGGAACAAAATTCATCACTTGTTCATGAAATACAACATGTAAATGCACTTTTTCGTTTTAAGATTAATGTATAGTACTATCTTCGGCGGCGTGACTGGCTTGACTACGAACAATATGCGCAAGATAAACGGCTTTCCCAACGTGCATTGGGGCTGGGGAGGTGAGGATGACGAGATAAGGAAACGCTGCAAAGAGGTTGGATTGAACATCTCCCGACCGGTTGGCTTCGCCGGTTATTACGACTCAATCAAACACCACCACGTCCGCGCAAAAATCCTGAAAGAAAGGTCAGTGTGAAAATATATACACAAAACATATAAACACACAAAACTACACAAAACATATAAAAAATAAGATATTTGAACATTTGACAAATTCAACCAGGTGTATACCGCACTGATTTTATACCGGTACTTATTGTACACTGCAGCGCAAGTGTGCATTGGACAAGAAGATGTGTGTTTCTTGTTTTGTTGCCCGAACTTTATTGAATTAAATGAAACTCATATCAGACTTAGTTTAATACGAATGTAAAAATAGTACTTCATACGTATGTTTATTTTGCGTAGTTTGTGTGGTGTATGTTGATCAAAATGGCTGAGCACTATTGATTTCCAAAGGCAAAAACTATCTGCCGAATTGGGTGATTAAATCACCATGGGCAGTATGTAATATTACACATATACACACATTGCTTCATTAATTCTAGCCTTGAGTTAAGGCTGTCTGTGCTGTATGAGCCGATATATCGCTGGCCGTACTTGCCCGACCGGCTTCACAAGGCGAAACTCCGATCCACCACACACAAAAAGCCCACACAGCAAAACAGGAAGACGAAAGTCTTCTGATTGACGCCAGATCAAGGGCTTTTTTCGGTCTGGGACATCGTTCTTTGACTTCATTAAAATTTTCAAGCAGTGAAAAGAATGGGACACAGAAGACGAAACTTTTGTGGACAGCACTTAAACGTTTAGTTTTAAAGGATAAACAGTTAGAAAACCCGCTACGAGTGAGCTTTGTAATAAGTGGTATGTTCGTTCATATTGGTAGTCTTGGTTGCACGACGTCCTAATCACGGTATGCAGCGGCCGCCGATGCGGGCACCCTCTAAAGTCATCTAAAGTATCGGAACACCTCAAATTCCTACTTTTCCATGGTCCAACAACAGAGGGCCCTACATATATTTAGTTTCCCACAAGTACTACAGACATTAATGTATTTATGATAATAAAAATGTGATTGGCCGATAACAGGTATGTTTAACCAGTTCGCGCCGGGATTATTTTTACATCGCCGAGCCGACGGGCGGGATTATTTTTAACGAAACTCGATCCGAAGCGTGTTCAGGCCGATAGTGCTGGGTAGCACACCCACGCATTTCCGGCCTTGCGCGCTGCTGACATACATTTCCGAACTTGAACTTGGCGTATTTATTCGTCATCCGTTTTGAATTTGGGGAAATTTTTGCGTTTATATACGTCATCCGGCGCGAACTGGTTAAAACCGGCTCTTAGGCCTGAACATTGTGAATGCCCTCGCCTTTGACTCTTATATTATTAACGCGTACAGGCTCACGAGTTCCCCCATGCCCACCGCCCATGATAGGCGCTTAGAAACGACGATGACCTTCACAGATTGCTGTGAAAGAAACGCACAGCATTCTAGTAATATCATACAGTAAACTTTGCGACAATAGACGTAGCCGTAGCCCGTACATAGTTATAGTTAACCCAGCGGCTGTTGTGTGTCCTCTAATGCGGAACTGGTGAACTCCGCAGGTCACAGGTCAAACAAGACCTATCTTGACAGAGCGTGAAGCTCGTCAGCGTTTTACAGCGCCCAATATATGGACGTTGGGTACCAACGAAGCCTTGAGCCGGTTTTAAACATACATTGTACCTAATGCGGTCAAGCACATTTGTACACCCTTGTTTCTTTCTTTATTGTCCTAACGACAGATACAGCTTCAAGTCTCGCCTTCAACAGGACGGCTTAAACAACCTACAGTACAATCGGCCTGTGCTGGAGCTCCACGCACTCTACACAAATATGTCAGTGGTCATTCGAAAGCTTCCTATTGATCCGCGTCTTTTATAACGGCAAACAAAGCCAGTGAAGAAAACACCACCAGCGAAAAAAAACGCCGGAAGTTCAGAAAACCAAACAAAGAGAAGCAAACTCCGCTAAAAGTGAATCAAGAAACCAGACTCTTACCAACTCCACTGCATACAGAATCTAAACTTTAGAATTTACGATAGAGAACATGGCCGCCAGAATGCAGCTGTGCTACTATTCCTTAATTTAGATGAGTGACATGTGCCCCTACCAACTGGGCATTTTACCCGATATTACCCGGGTTGTAACGAGTAATAACGCGAGTTATTACTCAGGTAACATTACTGGGTAATAACGAGGAAATAGTAGACCTGTTATTACCACCCGATATTACCCAACGCTACCATACAGGGATAATGTTACCGATATTCCTGGCATTGTATTTTTATTACCCATGGGTATGATATTTAACCCGGTAATAACTCTTTATAGTGGGTAAACGGGGTAATATCAGGGTAATATAGCAGACCAATATTTACCTGTTACAACCCATTTACCTGAAATTACCAGGGAGAATGTAACCAATTTCTGTCATTTTCATGTTATATACCATGGATAATGCAACCGATATTTCTGGAATTGCCAGGTTATTACTACCCGATATTACCCCATTTTCCCAATATTGGTTAATTGGTTAATTATATTGGTTTACAGTCACTTCGCCCCATTTCCACTTCGCCCCACGCCACTTTGCGCCGTCGCCACTTCGCCCCGTCGCCACTTCGCCCCGCGCCACTTCGCCCCGTCGCCACTTCGCCCCGTCGCCACTTCGCCTCATTATATAACTCGGTCTTATAAACAATTTTGTTGTTGTCCGTATCACTAAACGCGTCAGATCGGCTAATTTTATTCCGCAGGGCGACTTGGTCAGAGACTGTTATACCTTTTTCTATAAGACCGTATCTATATGAGATTATTAACCAATAACTTTGTTTAATAGAATAAGGTATAACAGTCGTGTATACAAACAAACTAGGGACTGTATACAATTAAATAGGAACTGTGTCCATTTATTTTGGTGAATTATGGCTGTCAACGTCGTTGGTCTTCATACGTTCCGCGCGTATCAAAATCGATTCGAATTGAAGCGCGCGCTTTGGTCTCTATTCAAGTCGCCCCATTCCAATGAACCAAGACCAAGCTAGCCGTTCATTTGTTCGGCGGCGCGCCGTCCGTATATATACGGGCTTATTGAGGGCGCCCTCAATTATCGCCAAATTAATTCCCCTAGCTTGGTCTTGAAGCAAGAGTCACGTGAACCCGTAAATTTCCGAGGACATTCCAAGCATAGCTCAAATAGCTACTCGTCCCCGCAAGCGCGCTAAGTCGTTTTTGTTTAATGCAGTGTACGATTATTATAGTCCGGTTCCCAGACCAAATATTTCTGACTATTTTGTGATTTTTCATTTATTATTTAGCCGCCAATGACACTTGACCAAAAACTGGAGGAATTGCTTCAGTTTCTGAAATAGTCCGAAGTTTTCCGAACATGTTCTATTGACGGCCAGGTATTGTCGTAAACGTTCGCGATGTTTGAGTGTTTTTCAGGTTTTTATAAAATAAAACTCGCATTGGCAAAGTCAACACCAGACGAAATGCCTAATAATATCACAGTCATTGTAGTCAATGTGCAATTTTTTGTAAGAAATAAGACCTGTCGAAATCTGGGAGTCACCTTTGACTCACTTATGTCAATGTCTCATCATGTTTCTAACACATGTAAATCTGTCAGATTTCAACTGCGTAACTTGGGTTTAATTCGGAAGTATCTAGCCCGCTCAGCAACAGAGAAACTTGTTCACGCCCTCATTTCATATCGGTTGGATTTGTGTAATTCCCTGTTGTATCAGCTACCCCGTAACCAACTTGCTCGCCTACAAAGACTCCAAAATTCTGCCGCTCGAATTGTGACCCTGACACCCTCTAGAACCCATATCACCCCGATTTTGCAGTCTCTGCATTGGCTCCCTGTTGCTGAACGGATTAAGTACAAACTGTTACTGCTTGTTTTTCATTGCCTTCATGATTCAGCTCCTGAATACAATATAGACCTATTAACTCCATATAATCCATCCAGGCGATTGAGATCTTCTGATGCTTCTTTGCTGGTTGTCCCTCACACTCACAAATCTTGGGGTGATCGATCATTTTCTTACGCAGGTCCTCATCTTTGGAACAAACTACCCCTCAGCATTCGCAATATATCATCGCTTTCTGAATTTAAAGTTGCCCTGAAGACCTATTTGTTTCAGACCACTCAAAATATTCTCGTTTAGTTAAATTTAATTGTTTTGTTACATCTGATTTTTTTATAATTTTTGTTTGCGCCATGAGCGTCATTTATGGCGGATAATGGCGCGGTATAAATTTCCGTTATTATTATTATTATTAAGAGCAGTTATCATTTGAATTGTTGCGTCGTCATAGCTACGCTGCTTGTATTGCGTCATTATCTATTTTTTTGTCGCCGGCGGCTACCTGATGACATACAATTTAGACGTCTAGGCCTAAACAAATTGTCAGGTCGGGAAACCAGACTACTATTATTATACACGCTGTGTGTTTCCCAAAAATTGCACACGGCGCCATTGCACAAAATAATGTAGTTTCTTACACGTCCGCAAAAGGCAAACAATTTTCGGGTGTATCATAGTGCCATGGCAGCCAACAAGTCTTTGCCTTCTGCGGAAGTGTACGAAACCACATTTGTGCAATGGTGCCGTGTGCAATTTATGGGAAACACACAGCGTGTGTCATAATCGTACACTATACGTTAAACGAAATTTACTACTTAGCGCGCATGCGGGGACGAGTAGCTATTTGAGCTATGCTTGGAATGTCCTTGGAATTTTACGGGTTGACGTGACTCTTGCTTCAAGACCAAGTTAGGGGAACGAATCTGGCGATAATTAAAGGCGCCCTCAATAAGCCCGGATATAGACGATGTGCCTCTGTTTACATCTGTATTCAAATGTGCCCGTCAATATGCGCACGCATCATGTTTTACAAAAAAATTGGTTAAGAGATGACATCAGAGGTCACACAATTCAAAGGCGATTTGACCTGCGACGTCACTCGTTAAGTAAATGTTATGTAAAACACGATGGGTGCGCATCGCTGCCGGGTACATTTGAATACAGGTGTAAACACATGACGTCAGAGGGCACATCGTCTATATTGGGCGAAGTGGCATGAAGTGACCGGCAACCATTATATTGGTTAATACTAATATTACGATACTACCAAAACAATATTACAATGTATACACATAAACATCAATGACTCGTCTGAGCTTGCCATTCCTACAATCTTAGCGAATACTTAAATTGTTGATATATTTATTTGAAAGCAACATATTGCCCGCTATAGGCCATCAGCCTGGGGTTGGTCGGTTAACATGAGGGGAATAATGATCATTGTTATTTTTGGCAATATATGCACCCCTGTAGTTGGAACATATTTTATATCATTTAGGGTATTATAATTTTTTTTAATATTTTTTTTTTTTTGGGGGGGGGGGGGGCGGGGGGGTAGGTTTTTGTGGTTTTTTGAGTTGCCGCAAATATGCTTATTACGACGAAAAAAAATGATTCTAGAAATAAGCATATTGGAGGCCATTTAAAAAAAAATGTGTTAAGCGCCCTCTGGCGTTCGTTCGCTATTCCATTCCAGCGCAACCTTCTCACCTCCTTAAGTAGATCCGCACAATCTGTTAGTAATGTAGTATGTATAAGTAATATGTATAGTAAAGTATTTGCATCGCTGCTTTGTTCGGACTCCAGAGTCCACATTTGATCTTAGGTATGGGTAGAAGGATTCTTCGCTCCGAACTTAGACCCCCAATCCAATCCACTATTCTCTCTTCCTCTACCCCACATCCCCCATCCTATTCCATATCTCATCCCATTTCTCAGCCCTAATCTTACCCGTGATTCTCCTCGGGATACACAGCCCATGCCACCAATAGTTTCTGTATCCATTTGTCTACCAGTTAATGGTCTTGATGTGTTGCTCCCTGCCGACAAGATCCTCTAGCCGCTAACCCTCAAATGAGGCCAAGCCCATGTTTTGCAAGTACCATCCTTGTTTGCACACTACCGCAAGACGTTTGGCAACTTACACTATTCTCTATAGAGCCGTCTCAAGCTGCCTTACCTTTCTGCATTGTACCTTTTCTCATTGTTCCCTTACTGCTGTAGCCGACCAATTCTTAATTTCGCTTTGTCACACGGTGTCGCCTCATCAGCCCTTGGCATGTTGCAAAATAGTGAAGGCCTGGACTACCCCGAGATGGATTGTAGCACCTTGGCCATTCTTACAATGCACATAGTTTGTTTTCGTCTCGACGACATATATACATGCTGAAATCTGAGCTGCCTAAAACGACCACTCGTCATGCCCGTCAGCAAATTTCGAGTGAAAACCGCTTTCTCACCGAGCCCATCCATCGGCGAAATTTGGCCGCCGTCCATTATACCTCCAGGTTGCTTCAAATTAAAGGACATCCTCATCCCAGTCGACCAGCGCTATTCGAATTCCCTCAAATGCTAAATGATATGTTGTACCTATAAATTGGACTTGTGTAAATTTAAACTAGAACATCATAAATAAATCAACCGCAACCGAATACAAGTGGATCCATTTCAATTTCCGCTGCGCCGACTACTCCCTCTATCTATTAGATCGATGAGAAATCTGAGATCACCTCTATGTAGCAACATTCATAGTAATGTAACGGAACAGGGTATATCCCGACTCGTATTTGAGTCTAGTTATTTTAAACATATATTGCTCATGCATGATCACGCGCTCATGCTGCGTGATACATGGCGCAGTAGCCAATCATCAACGCGCGGCTGCATGATCAGGGTAAGGCAACCAATTACCGGCGCGCGTAGCTTCTGCCCGGGTAATGCACATATAATTAGCGCGTGGTGACCAATCGCCGTAGCGCATTGTCGCGACTTCATTGTTCGCGCGGTTTCCTGTCAGTTCCATAGAAGGCGTCAATGCTAGAACAAGTACCTGAAGTACCCGAAGAATTATAACAGAGTGTTGCCGTTAGCGGATTGCTGGCGAACGGGATTGACCGGTGAGTCAGCGTAAAAGTTGGTTGTTAGATTACTGGGGACCAGGGTTAAACGTGCGAGGTAGACCGCTTGGTTTGGGGATTTAGCGAAGCTTAGAGGGATCGGAGTGTCCCGTGTGGTCTAGTCAGATTTCCTTGAGCGATTCGGTGATCACTGTAGTTATTTAGGTGTATGGTGGAACCTGCGAGGTTTACCTGTGCTCGCTGCCAGTGAGCTGAACCTGGTCAAGGTGCGTGGTACCTCGTGAGGCTTACTCTGTGAATATTTAATGAGGTTGCCTGTTAAGTGTTTCATTACCCTGCTTTACCTTGTGTTTCTTTATATTACTATAACACATATAAGGATTATAATTGTATAAGCTGTGTGAAGCTTACACTGTATAGAGATAACTTGTTGTAAAGATATTATAATTGTATAAGCTGTGTGAGGCTTACGCCGTATAGAAAGAGCTTACTGTGAACAGGTTATATTGTATAAGGTTATATTGTATAAATTATAGTTAACGTGGTGCAGTTGACCACGTGAGGCTTACCGAGCCTTGTGAGGCTTATTGAGCTTCGTAAGGATTATTAGGTGGTGCAGTTGACCACTTTTATTCTGTATAAACTAACTGATTGTTAATTAACGCTGATTCATTGACAATAGAAGAATAATAAGAATCATAACTGTCCTTGGATATTCTTGTCGCTGTGAGGATTATTTGGATCACTGTGAGGTTTATTATAATTATTTAGTGCTCTGCTATTATATCAAGTTAATCATGCAGTCATAAAACGGTGGTATATTTCCACCAAACGAGCTGCCCCTAGGTTAAGTCCGCCGTTCGTTAATTGTCCCCCCTTGTGTCTGGATAGCCGCTAATCCTTGCGCGAGGTTAATAAATATATTTGTTGGATAATAAGAGTTGGTTGGAGTCCTGGGATAATAAGACCAGTCCCCATCCAGGTCCTCCGCCGGTTCCGCCACAGTAATCTGAGCTGGAACAGTCAGGCCTGACATGCAGCATTCAAAGCTACCCGCATCTTAAACTTCCTCATGTGAAACTTCTACCCAGCCTCAAAAGGCTGTCAAGGAGAAGTTGTACGCTGCCTTAGTTAGACCAAACCTTGAGTAGGGGCTGCCGCTTTGTCTGTGGTGATTTTTCAAGAAGAAGTAGCGTCTCACAAAATGCTGGCAAACTAATGTTGGTTATAACTGGAAAATAGAAGGAAAGCGAACCAACTCACCTACCTATACAAAATCCTCCACAACATTGTTAAAATTAAACCTACCGTCCTGAAACCAAAACGTTACTTGACTGCGCAGGGGGAACAACGAACAAATCAATGAAATCACAGCCAACACTAACATTTACCTTCCTTCCCAAAATTGTGAGAAAGTGGAACAAGCAATACAAGGAAACAAGCAAAATGCAGCATACTGTGGCGGGAACTCCCCGGGCCAACCCAAGGCTGTTAGGATAAGTCGGACACCTATTAAACCGACGACAATCTTCCCAACCCAACCCAAGGCTCTTCCCTATACAAGAGAGATCACTCGACAGAGCGACCTAAAAGGCTAAGGGTGCAGGTCCGTTTTGGTGGAAATATACCGCCGATTATGATGATTGCGATTACTCTCTGTTAATTACACAATAAACCTGTGAACAAAGACAGCTTGACAACTGTATGGTCGGTTATAGGCCGACAAAGATCAACAATGATGATTTATTCTCAACAATCAATACAATGTACGATAATTATGATGTCATTGAGGCTGTTTCATTTCCTGAGTTCTTAATTACTGGGAACCTACTGCTTACAGCAGCAACGCGCAACCGCATCAAAAATGTGCAACGCCATGCGCAACGCGCGACAGCATCAACAATGTGAGTGCAACGCCATGTGCAACGCCATGCGCAACGCCCGACTACGTAATGCACAACAGCATACGTCCAACAGCACACACAGTGCACAACAGCATACGCAGTGCACAACAGCATACGCAGTGTACTGCAGCATACGCAATGTACTACCGCATACGCAATGTACTATAGCATATACAATGCACTACAGCGTACACAATGTATTATAGCATATACAATGCACCACAGCATACACAATGCACAACAGCATACACAATGCACAACTGGTATGCGCAATGTACGTACAACTCAGAACACAAGTCGTGAACCTACATGTACTGTACTTCTTCCGGTGGCGCGGCACTCCACCAACTAACCATAAACACGCATTACGTACCACCCAGGTAAACACGTACACCATGTAAAAACAAGTACATGTACATGTACTTACACCTATGGGCTTTGTTACACAATCTCGTGCATTCACACAGCGAGTCACTGAGTGGTAAGCTCCGCTCAGCCAGCGCGCGCAACTACAGGCCAAGTACGCCCTGGGTTACATTTCATCTCATCTCAGCCACGATAACAAACCATACGTGTACTTGCGACAGACTTGCAGCAACCAACAAATATTTGCATATTACATTTGCCATGTTTTATTCTTGGTGGTTTACGGTCACGCACGCCCGGATTCACCGCTTCAAAAAATAGCTATACACAATACAATATACTTTTAGTTTGTCTATATGTTTATAACCTACACAATGTTTGAATATTATACGTTTTGATATTTGATTCAAATAAATTCGTCCTAGAAACTTAATAATTTCTTTGAGTAGGAACGATTCTGTTATTTATACATTACAATATGCATTACATGGTGGTGTATAGCCTACTTCAATATTTAAGCTTTTACTACCGATTGAAATCGAAAGCATACTCACCAAACTAACTATCATAATAAGCTACTATAATCTTAAATATTTAATAATTGAGCATTTTTTCTCGATCACTGTGAGAATATAAATAAACTGTAAATGAACTGGAAAATTTGTTCTTTAACTCCTAAATTAGGACATTTAACATATATAAAACAGAGATCAAAACCTGGGATTTATTTGTGTTCAGGAAAGAGATGCTCTGAAAATTCCTGTCTGACCCCCGAAGGCGATCGAGCGCTTGAAAAAGCGGACAAGCTCCAAGATCAAATAATAGATGATCAAAAACAAAATACTTATGATTCCTAGTATTTGAATATATATACGTACAAAAAAAAAAAAAAAAAATGGGATACATTGAATAATAAATATTTGTCAAGAAACCCATTCCAAAAAACAAAACAAAAAATAAATGAACTGTGCGACGTGGTGACCGCGAATGACTAACACACCTTAAAACATTCCTTAGAAACCTTCGTGCACCACTGCACAATAATCTCTGATTTGCATAAGACAAGCACCCTTTCCAATAACCACGCGATCTCACACTTACAATGAGATAATAATTCTCTTCTCTACCAGTGCCAAAGAGAATTTATCAATCTCATCTCATCCACGATAACAAACCATACGTGTACTTGCGACAGACTTGCAGCAACCAACAAATATTTGCATATTACATTTGCCATGTTTTATTCTTGGTGGTTTACGGTCACGCACGCCCGGATTCACCGCTACAAAAAATAGCGAGCAAAAAGTTCGAAATTAGGTAATGGCGAAAGGATAACATTCTTATCCACAAACAAAAATAGTAACTTATTTAATTAAGAATTAAATAATCTTGAATAACTTCAAAGCTTCATAGCTCAAGACACAGACAACTTGTTTGAAATTGAGTCCTCAATGTACATGTCCTTGGAAGATGCTGACTTCCATCCTCCCTGACGCATGATACATATTTCGTTGACCGCATCTGCAGAAGCAGCTTGAGAAGCACCTCCTGATCTTAAGCTATGCGTACCGATAGCGGCGGTGTTACTGATGTAAGAAGACAAACCTCTGACAATCAACTCTCTGGCGGTAGTGTAAGAAATCGCCTTGTTAGAAGGTTTTAGACCTTCTCGCTTGGAATGCCTCAATCTACAGACTAGGGGGTGAGACGGTACATTGGAAACTCCCAACATGGCGATATAACGTTCGGTCATGGTGACGGGACATGTAGGATTTCCTGTCTTTGCAATGTAAACTGTATGCCCTTGCCTGTACTGGTCATTTTTCCTTTTAGGCACCTGAACTGTCATGTGGTCATCGAAAAATGCGATGTCGCGAACACGCAAGGAAATGGCCTCCTCGCACCTCAGCATGCTGGCAAAAGACACTAGACACACGAAAAGTAAACGTATGTCTGATATAGATGCGTCCTGTTTTCCCTTGTCTGCAACTAATTTTGCGAGAACTTCAGGCGAAATCGGCTCCTTGGGCGATTTTGGCTTGGCTAGCTTTCGACGACAACCTTCCGCTACTGACTTCACGAAACTGTCCTCAGTAGGTGAGGACATAGCCGCTAAATTATGTGCCCATCTAATGCTGTAAATTGCGGTGTCAATTGGAGAAATGGAAGCGGCAGATCTCGATAAATGTTCGATGTATAAGACCAACTCCGTACGCTTGACGGGGAAAACCTGGAATTTATGCTGACCGGCGAAAGATTTCCAGCGCTTCCATCCTCCAAGGTATTTGTCGGTAGTGGAGCAAGCTTTTGAGGCTAACACGGTATCCTGTACAGATGAAACCAATCCAGAGAGATATTCGCTACCACCAATGTTGATATCGGATGCAAAGTCGCTCCAAATTCCGTAGTCGAATACTTCTGAAAAAATGTAATAAGGAGGATATGAATACGAACCAAATTACATAATCAACTTCAACGCCAACTGTCCCACCAAGATATATAATTGTGATTCGACACGCATTATTCTCATAAATGAACTAAATCATTACAGCATTTATAACCAAGTGGTCACTCATGGAACCGAACAAGTCATTTTGTGGGTTCAGATCTTCATGATCAATTATTCGCTCCTGACGAGCAAAAGGTTTTAAGTTACCACTCATGAATCATACGTATTACATTACAATAATGAAAGATATCGACACACATGGATCGAACCTGTCACATTCAAAAATGAAAGATATCGCCACTCATGGGCCAAACGGGTCACTTTCCAATAATGAAAAGTATTGCCACTCATGGGCCAAACTCGCAACATTTGAGGCCAGATCGTCATGATCCCTATTGTCTGCTGATGGTTCGAAATAAAAACAACGTTATAACAAATAAATCAGACCATAATACCAATTTCAAAATGATCAATTAAATCATGACAGCTTGAAGTCATATCTCATTGCAATTAACTTAAATGGTAAAGATCCCTGGAATAAACTTTTTCCTGGTTTGTAAGACATACACTGTCCTCTTCCTGGAATACACAGATCCGGAATGTTTGGCAGTATCACTTGGGCTATCAAGAATTTCTTGAAAACACCAATTTTGGGTGACAAAATGGGCCAGAAAGCTGCAGATGGCCATTCTGGTACAATCACTGTACCGCTAGCTTGGCATTTCATCATGTGTTTTACGGCATTCAAAACCATACTGACAGGAGGGCAAACCCAATTGTTTTCGGATGCCCAATTCTGAGTAAAACAATCGGCAGCTGTACACCCAGGGTTTCAATACCTTGAATTAAAATAGGGTAACTGGGTGTTGTAAAATGACGCAAATCGATCAACCGTGTGGGGACCAAAGCGTCTGTTCAACATTAGAAACACATTGCGGTTCAAAGACCAGTCATCCGGATCAATGATCCTGCTCAATTCATCTGTGCGTTTGTTCAATTCGCGCGGAAGCCACTCTGGCTCAATACTGACATGAAATTCCAAACAACAATTGTACAATTTGATACTTAAGTCTTGCGAATCGGGCTTTGTGCTACCAACTGATATAATGCGACATGCATTTTGGCTATCTGTATACCATTTCAATTTCTTACCCGACAATTTGGGGCCTAATGAACGTAGGACATACAAAATCACTCCAAGTTCTCGACTTGTGGAACTTTCGTTGCTTTCTGATTCTGATAAGCCGGAACATTTTAAGTCGTTAAACTGAACTGAAAAAATTACCACCAAAACCTGTATCACTTGCGTCCGAATATATGACCGAAGTTACAAAAGACACTAGCTTGATAGGGTGACCATTTACACAATGCAAGTTTCTGTGCCAAAATTATAATTCAGCTGAGGAACCCGCTGATAACAAAACCTTACTTGACCAAGATTCACGGGACTCTATAGTTTTGTACATATGTCTAGTGAACAATCTAAACAAACGTCCTATTGCCGCTGAAGCAGAGATAATCAAATAGTGTATGTCATTGTGTTATTTAGTGAACGGTTCATATAGAATCTGGAAACTTGTGATTTTTTACATTCTATGATCACACTGAACACAAAACAACCTGTTTCCATTTTTTTAATTTATGTCCAGTGGCAAAATTCAAAATGGCCGCCAGCATATACCGAAAAAGCAATAAATCGTTATATTTGAACCAACGTGTTCAATATATGCACAATAATAAGCTTATTATGGACATGCTTTTGATTACAATATATGTGTATCTACATCTGGTTGTATGAAGTAGACTGTCTTCAATTGTTTCATTCATATCCATTGACAACCGCATCCAAGATGGCGTCCACCAAATTTTGAAAAAATACGATATTTGTATATCTGAACCATTTATTTACATACATGTATAATGATAAGCTAAAAACAATTTTGTGATTACAATATTCTTTTCTACCAAGTATGTTACTTCTTTAAGAAGTTTTGAATGTTTTCATTAATGTCGTAGAATAAGTCCAAGATGGTGGCCACCATTTATCAACATACTTGTGCTATGGAAATTTACCTAGGCATGTTATGTAGCTAACAAACATGGGAAAAACAAAATGGTGTTCATACACATATCAAATTGGATGCTCAATTATACATGTATCCGGATGCTAGTTATCTGCCACGTTATTAGTCATCAGATGTTCATAATGTCTAAACTCAGCAGAAGCAAATCCAGCAAGAGCAAGAGCAAGTCCAGCCACCCGCCTCCGTCTCCATACAGTTCGGTTTCAAGCATACCTTGCGGGCAACGCACACCACTTGGCACCAACGTTGAGTCTCTACTTCTATCATTAGAACTAGACGACCAACCCCGCCCATCAACATCAAGTAACACACCACCGGTTTCTCACCATTTACCAGCGACAAAGTTCAAAGAAGTGAAAACCTTAGCAGTAAAGATCAACATTTGGACTTTTGCTAAGGATCACATCGCTCGACAAATAAAGTCTTTGTCCCGACACTTAGAGACCTCCAGACCACCTCCATACCTGGAAATCAGAACTAGGCAACCAAGACCACAACGATCGGTGAAACTTCAAGAATCGTTCACAGAACGTTGGAATAAACTGCAAAGCCGAACATTGCTACTCTTCACAAAAGTCGCACTAGAAGAGTACGAACATCAACTCGACCTGGCGGAGGCGAAATACACCGACTCAAGATGAGCTGATCAAAAAAAGCTTGCTGAATACCAAGGCCAAGACCACCAAACAGTACCACAGCTGCTAAGTTTCTTCACAAGGCCCCGACAATCAAGAGGCATCAAGAGGAAACATCCCTGCTAAAAATCTCATCAAACCAAATGGTCTTTTTCAAGACCACCACAACTTCTCAACAATGTTTACATTGTGCCCTACCATCCGAAAAAAATTATTATATTGAAATAAAACTTTCGCATAGGATAGCCATGGCAAGAAGAACAAATTGAATAAAGAAACAAAAAGATCCCTTAGCCAACTAAAATCAAACCTTCTCTTGCAAATGCAAAAGCAAAAAAGCCAAATCCAATCAACAACAACAAAAACTATTAGCAGAACAATGCGAGTCATTTATAACAAACCTATCCAAAGCAACACTATCGCATACCGATAAAATTGTTTTAGGAAAAGGCCTCAACTTCGTCCCTACTCCTGCTAAACACAACACTCGTGAGTGAAATAAATACATTCAATCGAAAACTGCGAGTTGCTTTCCTAATGCGTAACAAACGCTCCAAAACACATTCTTTCAACCCACCATCCAATTGGCATCCAAAATCAACACCTAGTGCAACACCAGAAGAATACCTGGAAGCCACCAAATTCGAAATAGCCCACATAAGGATAGGAAAACAACAAAGGAACCTGACTAAACAAGAACTATCCACCATATATTAACAACCTCAAAAGCCATCCCGACATCGTAGTCAAACCATATGACAAAGGTAGAGGCATACATGTATGTAAATAATGAACCGCACAGACTATTTACAAGTGTGTTACCGCCATCTTGAGTCCCATCATTACACCCAACTGGACCAGGATATTACCCATCAAACCACAACTTTGGTTCACAACACAAATGAGAAACAACCAACACATCGACACCAATACTCTGAAATACCTCGACCCACTTCCACAGAAGTGCCAATGTCCAACAATGTATTTTCTCCTGAAAATACACAAAATTCCACCAAGGGGAGAACCATTTGTTGGACGACCAATCATAAGTGGCTGCACTATTTACTCTTTCCAATTGTAACCGCGCAATCCACATACGGTATGTCCGCGACACCGCAGACATTTTGCGCAAACTAGAAGGAAAAACATTCTCACAAAATGCTCTCATCGCTAGCATAGACGTTGTTTCCATGTACACAATTGTTCCGACAAACGAAAGCAATCGACTGTGTATGCAATGCCCTAAAAAAATACCAACCACAACTATACCATCACAAAGCCACCATCAACCTATGTCCACAAACTTCTGGAACTCATCCTCGGCCGAAACTGCTTTCAATTCGCAAACAAGTTTTTTTTCTGAGGAAAATTGTTTGTGCAATGAATGGGCTCCACATCAAGCCCTGAAATATGTGATATCACCCTACACGATTTCGAGAAAAAAATAACCCCTGTCTTTGGCTTTATCAATTTTTCCGTTGTCTAAGCTTGATACGGCCTCTTCAATTTTGTCCTTGACGTCCTCGTTGTGAAGATATTGGTTCTTGCAACCCTTCTTGCTAAATTGGGTGGGAGTCAACCTGGCCCGTTTCACGGCAGTGGTAAACTGCTGCGAAGATTCATCGCTCAAATCCCGCTTAAATTTTTCGAATTTGGTGTCCAAAATTGCAGAAAGGGCATTCATATTATCTAAGCCCGCAATGGCCTGGGAATCACTGCTCTGGCTATTGAATAAACCCTGCTCCATTTGTGTTAGTAAGGTAACGGCAAAGACTGCGTTGAGGATAGGGGTTAACGTAATGGATTTTGAGAACACGAAATGAACTGTGCGACGTGGTGACCGCGAATGACTAACACACCTTAAAACACGCACCTTAAAACATTCCAATAACCACGCGATCTCACACTTACAATGAGATAATAATTCTCTTCTCTACCAGTGCCAAAGAGAATTTATCAATTCATAAGGTTATAATTACAATAGCATAGACAACAAGTCATTGCATTTTCCGTCACAACACCATGAACTTTGGGAGCACCAAGCTTCGACAGCAAAACAGAGTGGACCAAATGAGTCTGACCTGTTACTTACCAGCCTCACTGGACTACTGGGCAGCATCTCCGTGTTATTTCGTTTCAAACAATACTCACAATCTCCAATACTTCCCAGATGTCCCTTCTTCATCGTAACACCTTCAATTGATGCGCCAGACGAGGCCATTGTCTTGAAGAGTACCCAATGCTGTGCTTTCACTTCTGATGTGCCAACGTTCTAAACCTGACTTGCATCCTTCCTCCGTCCCTCGCCGGCGTGTTGTCACATGGCCGTCGTCTCGTATGCCGAACGAGGTAAGTGCTTGCTACAGCACTCTCCCACTTCAACTCATCATGGTCCTTTCTGCAAAGTATTCTTATGCAAATCGGTTAGCTCAGCTAAACAGTTAAAATATATCTACTGATGCATGCTAGCACCAAAGTATGCAAATTCACGATTTACCTCCTCCTTATGATTGATTAGCCGACAGTGGCCTTGATATTTATCTCCTGATAATTCGCTTTGCCTAACTAATTTTGCGGCCTGCTTCCTTTTTTTACGGTACTCTTTCCCCAATTATTATTGTTAGTCCCATTTTCCCGAGGAGGTTTTATTATCTCATTGCTATAACCGGGGTTCATCCCCTCATTTGTTGTTTGTTTTATTTCTTAAACTTCACTGTTATTTGCAAGACAAAACCGTGGACATCAAAATACATCGATTGGGCCACGCCCGCCATAGTGAGTGTCTTGTAGCGTGACGTGGGCATGGCCAAACACTTGCACAGTGCAATTTCAACCTTCGTGTAATTTCATACAAGCAGGTAACTAAAACCTTGAAGTGCTTAAAGGTTTCCTTTCCTCTTTATTAACAGTGATGGGGGCCACATTTTTAAACGAAAAACCCCAACCATTACTAAAACCAAGTGGGTATAATTTGCCTACAAGTGAAATACGTTAACTCAACCCAGGTGCAGCAAATCACGCTAAGGCGAAGAATCCCGCCGGACAGCATAGCGACCAATTAGTCAGACGTCAAAATCATGCACTGCGAGTTGTCGACCTCCCGAGGATCTGTGGCCTACTGAATCGGCCTATCTAGCTTACATTTAAGGGGAATACAGAATACACATAAATAACCCCGTGCTATTTAAACTGGGGCTGTTGCCCCCACTGTCATGCCTCTGTTTTATTAAGCAATATCTACAACCTACAAGCGTCAAACCTTATACGTTTTAGATCCAATTTACCATAAATACCCGCTTCATTATTCATTTCATCTTTCCTGACTATTTGTATGTTGGTATTGCCTCGTTTCTGTTTTGTTTTCTATTGTAACAACCTTGACTTCCTATTGCTGTCTAAGTAATATTCATAACCCTTTGTTTGCCCTTGTTTGTTGCTGTGTTGCTTTATTACGTTATTACATTATCCTACTTTCTGCACAAGCATATTGTTCGATTGTTGCCATTCGTGGCCGAATCTCGCAGTTAAATGTCGTGCCGTGCATGCTTGAGCGCGTGCTATTATCCAAAGTACAATAGCTTTGTGCAATAGCTTTGTACAATAGCTTTGTACAATACAAAGACTGCGTACGCCTACCTAATGTACCACGCCCGTCGCGCTGACCATGTCAGCCTCAACGTACGTATATACATGGAGGAATTCCTACATGGTATATGTGAAAACACACAAATGGTATTCAAAAGAACGAATTTTAAACAAGAACTTGCCCAAATTCTTATTATGACCTTCCGCAGCCGAATAACCATAATCAAATTTCACATTGACAAAATGACATGGCTGCTCCATAAAATTGTACCTCGATCCTTACCAGTGTCATGTTCGACCACGGGCAAGGATTTAGATATCTCCTACCTTGTTTCCTAAAACTAACACCAATCCATGCTCTACCTCCATCGGAATCGCAAACCTGCACAATTCCCCACCATTAGGATCGAAGTCCTCCCTTTAGGCACCCGTTATGGCCAGCCGACCTAGTAATTGGCTGGTCAACGGGCCGGGTATGGGTGGCCTAAGATACGTGTATACCTATAACATCAGCGGAGGCTATGTACGTCTTGCTCATAGTGATCAAAATCACAAAGTGATTGTGGATCTTCCGACCGCTACGTCGCAGCGATGCAAATAGTATGTAATTCCTGATTTATGGGGTTTATAAGGTTATTTCCTTGACAATATTATTAGCGTTGATGTCATTCAGTTATATACGGACACGTGTACAATTACATGTAAGCATTTCGACTGGGTGTTTGTCTACTTTATAAGGCATGGCTTATCCAAGTAATCTCGCTCACTCCATGTCAATTTACTGGGGAACATTCGTCTGGAATATGCATTGTAATCTTATTCATGTCTGGGGGGTAATGTTCCTTGTTCCAACATTCTTATAAATACATTCTTGGGGTAGACTTGTCTTAGTCATTGTGTTGTTTCTCTTTAATACTTGTCTCTATCGTTAGATTTAGTGGTCATTCAAGTAATATTATAGTCTTTGCCAAACATGAATGCGTTTGATCGATCGTGTACGTCGCGTATTCTTTTCACGCAATGCACCGGCTAACGACACGGTTATAGACCAGCTCTCGTCCACGCCAACGCCTTTGCAAATTGCTTTTAGCGGTATACCATGTTTTTCTCAATTCTCCGCAGGCTTTCCTGGGGAGCCAATTAGCGATTGCAGAACTGATATTAAAAACACCCACTACGCTCACGCACGAAATCAGATAATTAGATATACAACGCAGGCTAGCACGGCTGTTGGATGGTAGTTGACTGCGTAAAGATGCCATGTCTGTATTCGAATAGTCGAATTTGCGTGAAAGGTCACGCCCCATTTAAGCAATTTGCAAAGACCACTGTGTGATCGAGGGAGCTGATGGGAAAATAAAGCGTGTCGTTAGCGGGGCACTGTCGAATACAGTGGTCTTTGCCAAAAATTGGTCTTCCATTAATTACGGAGACACTGGTTTTAGTCCATTAACGTTCCGTACTTTATTGTTAAAACTTGTTAAGGATATGATTACTGTGATGATTATAATAATGTATATGATTCCAACTATCCGAATTACTTTTGGCCATTGTAGTTAGTATCGATATAAGGAGTCCACCATGATTTCGTATGAGGCTCATATTATTACGGGTTTCATTGCCCAAAACATGGGGGGAAATATAAAGGCATTACATCATTTTTCGATTTACCTTAGTATCATACATGACAATAATACCAGTAAATTATATCGACAAAAATACACGAATTCTACGAAGCCCAATTGTATTTGGGGCGAGAGTGGCATAAGTGACATCGATGACAATGTTTCGTGATAAATATGTAGGTAGATTTTCAAGAGTCCTAACATATACTCCCTCTCGTGTAATTGGTAAAATATGATCTTCCACTACATTTCTAAACGCAAACGCCCAGTATAAGGTATATAGGCATAGGTGTAACCCCCCCCCCCCCCCCCCCCCCCCCCTCCCAAGTAACCGTATTGCATACAATTTGATGTGGCACAGCACAATACATATTCCTCACAATAAATATTTCTGTGTCTTGCCTTTGGCATATAATATTGCGTATTGATTTTTTAAAGCTTTGACAATAGACCGTCTAAGTCTTCGCACAAAGGTCACGATTAAACTTCTGGGAACAACCGAGCCGATGGCTGACTTGTACGTGTGGTTGCTTTTGTTTTCAATAATACTTAGTTTTTATGGAGATATAAACCATGAAACAGCCATAAATATAGATGATAAATTCAAACTTAATTTTACAATATATAAACACATGCACGACTGTCTAAATTAGTTAGACAACTAGAGAAAAACAAGTTTGAACTCTGTGTAAAAGTTGCAACGTGATTGGCTCATTGCGGGAAGAGAACGCCCGGCCCGCAATTTTTGTTTCGCACCACTAACGCGTCAGATTTGCAGTTTCATTGGAATGGAGCGACTTGAATGGAGACCAAAGCGCGCGCTTCAATTTGAATCGATTTTGATACGCGGAACGTATGAAGACCAACAACGTTGACAGCCATAATTCCCCAAAATAAATAGATACAGTCTCTAGGTAATTGTATACAGTCCCTAGTTTTTCGTATACACGACTTTTATACCTTTTTCTATCTCATCTAGATAGATTCTTATAGAAAAAGGTATAAAAGTCTCTGACCAAGTCGTTCTCCGGAATAAAATTAGCCGATCCGACGCGTTAGTAGTACGGAAACAAAAATCGCGCCCGGCCCCCAACATTCCTGTATTGCATGTCGATGCGATGACGTGTGCGAACGTTAAAATGTACATAAATTGCATGCGACGACTACCTTTTACTGCACGTACTGTACGCTTTTTAGAAAAACTAGCTCATGAACAAGAACAATAGAATTACGTACTTATGACGTAACTATAATTATTTCCGTCATTTAATATATCGTTCACATTTTTTAAATTGAAATGAACAAATAACATTTATTTAAACGTTTTTATTTACTTTATTTCAGTAAAAAGAATGGCGTCAAAATAAATTATTTCAGTAAAACGAACACGCTCCATTCCACCCCCCCCCCCCCCCCCCACCCCCCCCCTCCCCCGCCCACTAATCGACACGACACTAACGCCATTAGTCAGGTGGCTTAGCAACAATTTTCAAGATTAACGTTACCGGCCGGACAAAAGTACCAAATTTGGCATGGAGTTTCTTTTCGACCTATCTATTGATTTTATCCGTGGAACCCACTTGGTCGGTTCTGATTTTCTAAGATGGCGGCCAAAATCCAAGATGGCCGCCTAAAAAAAAGGAAATTTCAAATATCTGGCTGTGAAAATCGGAAATGAACAAACGAGGTGTCCATTCAGGGGTTTCTGAAATAGATGCTGGCAGGGATGTAGTCGAGTCCATCACAAGTCCCTGCAAGTCCCTGCAAGTCCCTGCAAGTCCCTGCAAGTCCCTGCAAGTCCCTGCAAGTCCATCACAAGTCCTTCAGTTCTAATTCAAATCACAAGCTATTCAAATCAGCTTTGACAAAAGCATTCCTTTGTCATTGTTCAACCAGTTACTTGTGACTGCCTTCATAAAGGGACTTGTGACTGGCTTCACGAAAGGACTTGTGAACGGACTTGCAGGGACTCGACTACAACCCTGGATGCTGGCCATGGCATTTTGGTCAGGTTATCCAATTCCAAGATGGCGGCCAAATTTCAAAATGGCCGCTAATACTACAATAAGATATAGGACAGAAATTTGAATATAGAGGTGTAAATTCATTGTTAGATTCAGCACAGCTACATCTTATAAAGTGATATGGATATGTGAATGTGATGTAGGATGTGACGGATTAACTTTGTACAAAATGGTGATCAAAACTGGCGCTTCTTTCTGAACCATCTTGCCGTCCAAATAGGTGTTCCTCGGCGATGGCTAACCTAATCCCTATATCTGGCGGGAAACTTATGCTTTCTCTGAGGATACCTCCTTGCAGGTTTCGTAGAGTTCACAACATCAGGTTCTCTCACAATTTTCTTTTCCCTAACTGCATGAGCCTCCTCAGACTCTTGCCCAATCTCTGGCCCTACACCCAACTCCACATTTAGACTACTATAAGCGGTCTCAGGAACTTCTTCTCGTTCCTCGGCCAAGGGTTCCTTCACCATCTTGGGCTTGTACCCCCACGCCTTCAACGTCTTGCCGGTGTATGGCTTCAGTCGGTCGCCGTGAACTACAAAAGCCTTACTTCCAGGCTTTAATTGAATTCGGTAGGTCACATCGGAGAGTCTCTTGACCACCAAGTATGGTCCTACCCATCGAAGTTTTAGCTTCTGTCATCTCCCCTTCTTATCGCCTTGTTGTACAGCCAGGCGAACTGGCCTTCCTTTAGGCCTTGTCATGTACCCTGCGATCGTAATTTCGCCTATGGTTCCTGGCACTCTGCTCCAGGCACGCTCAGGCCGTGCCATGTGCCTCTTGCAGATTCTGCCGTAACCTAACCTCTGGGCGAAATCCGTCGCTGTTGTGTCCTCCACTGTAGGACACTCAAACAGCAAATCAACTGGAAGCCTCGTCTCCCTCCAAAGCATCATTATGTTTGGAGACTCGCCAGTTGACTCTTGGGAAGTGCACCTGTAAGCAAAACATGCATACGGTAAACACTCGTCCCAGTCACGCTGTCTCCTCCTCGGTTCAATCATCACAGCAACCATGTTCACCAGTGTCTTGTTAAAACGTTCAACCATTCCGTCGGACTTCGGGTTGTACGCTGTGGTCCTGGTCTTGGAAATTCCTAGGACCTTACACATCCCGCCAAACACTGCCGACTTAAAGATTGTACCCTGATCGGAATGCAATTCCAAGGGAATGCCAAACCGAAAGACAAACTTACTGATAAACTTGTTCGCCACTGTCTCTGCCTTAGCATTAGGAAAAGCGTTTGCCTCCATCCATTTGGAGCAGTAGTCACCAACTATACCATGATCCAGACGTTGCCATTGTCACTCCGAGGGAGTGGCCCCAGCAAGTCTACAGCCACTCTATCCATGGGCTAGCCTACCAAATACTGTTGGAGCGGGGAAACTCACTCTTCGCAGGAGATTTCCTCCTCCCACACAGCTCGCAACATCTAGTCTGATGAATGACCTCACATCCGCGGTCATTCCGGGCCAATAGTATCGCAACTTGACCTTGGCCAAAGTCTTATTGACCCCTAAATGGCCACTCTTCCGGTCACCATGCAGCTCTTGAAGTACGACCTCTGAATTTCTCAGGAAGTAGGCCTACTAGTCGCAACCTCACGGACTTCCCATCGTCGGACTCCCAATTTCTAGGACACCGTCCTGCACCTCCAACTGATCCCAAGAGGACCAGAGGGTCTTGTGTGCCGAGGAGGCGGCTGGCACAGTGACACAGTCTCCCAACTTGGACGACTTCCCGACTCCTTTGCCCTAATCATCCAACCAATACTTCCCTCACCAATTTGGCCCTCTCTGACTGCATCCTTCGGTAAGTGTGGTTGAGCAAAGATGCCCCTAACCCTCGCCTCTGGGATCAGCACGTCAGAGTCGACCTCATGGCGACCATCGTCAACCTCACTGGTCGTTATCACCTTGGCCTTTTTTGAAGCCTCAACGGTCTTTGGCGCTTCATCAGCGTCAGCACGACCACATGACCCTTCCGGGACAACCCATCAGCATTTCCATGCTTTCGCCCAGGTCTGTGTTGAATCGTCAAATCGTACTCGCTGATCGTTTCCAGCCACATGGCAAGCTGACTCTCGGGATCCTTAAAATTAAGCAACCACCTTCTGACCATACAGGTACTGTCTAAACTTCCTGAGGTAGACAACTCCCACCATAAGTTCTCTCCGGGTAACACAGTAGCCTTGCTGAGTTTACGGCTCGCAAAGGCAAGGACCTTCTCTTCCCCATCATGGATCTGAGACAAAACTGCCCCAATCCCATCCCCACTAGCATCTGTATCTAAGATGTAGTCGCTATCAGGAACGGTATATGCCAACACCGGTGCTTTCTGCAGCCTCTGCTTTAACTCAACAAATGCCTGTTGGCAGGCATCTGTTCACTGGAACTCACGGGACTTTTCAGTCAGCGCATGTAACGGTGACGAAACCTCAGCAAATCCCCGGACAAATTTCCGATAACAGGAAGGGTCGGTAGCCACACCTTCAGGCGACACAATATGTCCCAAATAGCCCACTGATCTCTGAAACAAGAAGCACTTACAAGGCTTCAACTTCAAACCAGCTTGCCTCAACCTAGAGAAGACGACTCGCAGTCGTTCAATCTCCTCTTTCACAGTCTTGCCAAATACAATGACATCGTCCAGGTATATCAGCAGGATGTCCCACTGAAGACCTGTCATTACCTTCTCCATCAACCTTTCAAATGTCGCAGGGGCGTTGCAAAGACCAAAGGGCATGCAGCGCCACCTGTATAAACCGTTCCGCACTACAAAGGTTGACTTCTGGCTGGCATCCTCATTGAGGTCAACCTGCCAATACCCAGACGCTAAATCGAGAGTGGAAAACCACTCTGCACCCACCCACCAGTGCATATAGTGTCTCGTCGATACGAGGGACAGCGAACAGAACTTCTGTCCAATTACACATGTTGCATGTGTACAACTTACAGCTACAATTATTTGTTAATTATAGATACTTTTGGCCACATAAAATTCTTGAGACATTGAAAGGAAAACATATTCATCAAAAATAAAAAAGAGCAGCCATTTTGAAAAGCAAGATGGCAGCCATTCATGTTTTTTTCCCTGCAAATAAAAAGTGTAACGTTTCAACCTTTGACATAAACAATAGGGGGTTCACAGCCTGCAAGATTGATTTCATATGACATTTAAACGTGGATTTAGGCCAAAAAGAGGCCAAAAATTGCGGCCATTTTGAAATCTAAGATGGCCGCCCTCTGCCACACTTAACATTTTGCCAACATGGTTTTTCTTATTCCTGAGGGTCTAATTTAGGTATCTAGCTAGGTGGCATGTTCTAATCATTCAGGCCCGTACGCAGGGGGGTGCGACGAGTGCGTACGCACCCCCCAATTACTAAAAGGTCCACATTTTCCGGATAAATAATGGTATTTTGATGTAGAAATAACTGTACTGCAGGCACACGAACAATTTTGGTACCATTGTTGGTCCCATCAGTACAAATTCGTCCCCCAAATTACCAAAAGGTCCACATTTTCCGGGGTAAATAATGGTATTTTGATGTAAAAATAACGATACTGGCCAGAACATTTTTGGTTTCATTTTTGGTCCAATCAGTACAAATTCGCACCCCCCCCCATAAAAAATCCTGCGTACGGGCCTGTCATTCGGTGCCTACGAGACTTAATTTCGTGTCATAAGCTCCCGGACTATAATGTTTACTATTCTTTTTATTGGCACCCTCCCCCCTTTCAATAATTACCCCTGTCAACATTCTGTGTTAGTTATTTTATTTGATCTTCACCCTGCAGACTAGGCACACAAAGGTGAAAAGTCATCTGGAAAGCAATGTAAGCAGCAAATCATGCTCAAAGTGGGCAGCACATTTTGTAATGGTAATTTGACCCTGCTGATTATGAAAATGCCTGTTGCAAAAAAAAAAAACCGAAAGCTCAATTTCAAAAAGGCGGCTGAAATGGCGGTCAAAACTTTAAAAACATGACTCATCTCCTATTGGCGCAAAAGAAATGTTATTCTGATAGCCAAAACCAAACGTGCTTGGAACAATATTACAACAAGTAGATCAATGTATTTGTAAGTCAACGTAGAGGCCAAATTTGTTTTATTTTGTAGAGTTTGTATTTAGCGCCCTCTATTCAAGTAGCAGACGTACAGCTGGTTGAATAGAACAAAGGAATTTGTCACTGTTGCTGTGGTAGCCATCTTGCTCGGCAGCAGTCCTGTGTGTCATTTGTAATTAGGCGTTTTGAGGGGCAATGTTTGAAGGCCAAAGAAGAATTGTTTAGCAGTCTGGATTAGAAGATTATTTCGATTTCTTCCAGGTATGTTTATATTACGTATTTATGAAGTTTTGATGGTTGAAGTTTGTTGTGTCGAGAAGAGGAGTTAGGCTACATTTACTGTGCAGCGGGCAATTGGCCGTAGCTTACGGTTCTACTGTAACTTGGGAGCTGTGTCGCCATGAAAGCGCTCTTCAAACTATTGAAGCACACCTTAACTGCGTCAAGAGCAAATGCAACCACGAGAAAGTACAGGTATGCCTACAGGTATGCCTATATGTGATGGCGGGAATGGACAGAATTGTAACCAGGTGTAAAACCTTTCCCAGTTGACCCGTTGTATTTTTCTTTATACTTGATCTCGTTATCCCAGTCAAGTAGTTCACCTGCACAAATTGACTCTTTAGAACTTGATGCACAGGCCCGCTACGGCATACGGTATTGGACCGATATCATATTGTAACGTTGACCGTTTGCTGGGGTCGACACACACACAAAGGAAGAAGACTCAAGGCAGGTATTCACTTGTTTTGGTGGTTCTTAGGCCGTTTATCCAACTACTTCTGGGTCAAACATGTGACATGAAGCTACCGTTCCAACGCGGCACTAAAAACAGTCCGGCGTATGCGCTATCCGGAACGGCGATTCTACCGTGGAATCGCTCTGGTGCCCTCTATCGGCTAACCAGCACAGACGCTACACAGCCCCCTTCGAGGAATCGAAGGGGCGGCGAAAAAGGCTGGGCCGCTGTAGGGCGGTCCCGTCCGCCGTGGGAGAAGTCAGGGCGCCCCTGTTGGGAGAGGCCGGCAGAGAAGGCCCTCTGCCGGCGGGATTGACGAGTTCCCTCTCGTCGCTGCTGACGTGGATCTCCAGCGCATCCATCTCTGCCATCACGCCGGCCACCAAACCTTCCCGGCAGAACCGATGGTGGCGGCTCCTAATATCCTCTCGGTAGAACCGCAGCCCCTTTTGCACATGTACGGGCGCTCCGGGTGGAGCTGCTTGCACGGCGGTTGGTGCTACGGGTGGACGCCTTCCCACAGTGGGGGCACATCACGGGAACCCTCCGGGAAGAAGATGAAGGACAATATCGGCTAGGACGGACTACCTTCCGGCCGGCGCGAGTGTACCTCTCGGGGCCTGGCTCCGTCGGTGGAGAAAGTGGCCGATCGCACACCGGATCAGGCTCGCCTCACCGCCTCACCCTGCCCGTCAGGGACGGCCTTTCGCTTCTGGCGAGGGCAGTCTCTCCTGATGTGTCCAAACCCGTGTAGCACTCCACTTGAGTCCGCGCGCCTGGTATATACTTCACCCCGTCAAGTCGGGATTTCTGAACCACACATGAGCATGGGCGGCGCATGAGGGCGCGCTACTGATGAGCGTAGACGTGACGCGAGGCGCACGGTGTGGATAACCATGAGCAATGTTACCACCGAATCCCGACTTGGATCAAGTCTACGCGGCAATAGCAAAAGCGCCGCGGCAAAAGCAAAAGCCTCGACTATGGCCGTTTTTCAAACCTCAGATTTAGTTCGTAAGAGGCTTCATATTGTCAAACTGCATGAACGAAGCACAAACGGAAACAAAGCTGAGGTTTGGAAAACGGCCAATAATATCATTGCACGGCCGGGCTGCGAATTTGTTTGTCTCAAATCTGATTAATTGTTTAACATCTACGTTCTCCATTCATCCATGTGTCGCATTGCATGACGTGTACGTGTAGGCTCAAAAAAGCCCAGAGTCCTAGGGTCAAAGGGTTAGGGTTAGGGTTAATAAGTTGAGAGTCCTAGGGTCAATAAAACCCAGAGTCCTTGGGTCAAATAAATTAAGAGTAAAATGTACTACCATGACGTAACAGATAGCCAATCAGATGCGCTAACAAAAAAGTTCTATGGCGAGGTCGTTTGGGAAAAAAAATCGCGGCCGGGCTATGGTCAGCAGATTTACAGACCATGCATGCCATGCAGTATACGAAGTTGATAATGACGTTGCTTGTGTACCTAGTTACGTAGTCTGATTACATATAGACTTTACAAAGCAACAATCAAGTATGACCTTTGGCAGCAACTGCTGTCAGGAAATCATAAATCCTGGCAGTTTCTGCTCGAAATGTGGAAAAGGTGGGTCTTATAGCCTTGAAATGAAAATTCAAGCTCACTAAACTATATGCCTTATAATTAGTACACTGCAACAACTGTGGTGTTAAATTGTACACCAATGGTGTAAAATTTGATTATTTCCTGGTGTTTATATTGGGCAGGGATTTGGGTGTTGAATAAGACCAGTTTGGGAATCAATTTTTTTTAACACCAATTTTGGTGTACACTCTGATAGCAAAATTTAACGTGGATATCACGTCATTTGCTTGTCATTCTAGCGAAAAGATGTACATGTACTGTTTTAACACTATAATTTTGTACATATTAACTGCATGGACAAATTACGTAATTAAATATTACACATCCATATACAATAATAACCTATTCCTACTAAATACGTACTACACACATAGCCATTGCCGTTGTTAGTTTTATACTACGCTTTTTTGTCCACGACGATGTCACAACTAGTTTTTATGAATAATGTCAAAATTTGAAAACGAATAAAATGTAACGGGAATTTTTAACTATGTTTGCACAAAATCAAAATTCAATCATGGAATCGTTTAAATAATTACATATTATGGTAAAAAAATGAATTTTTGAACTCAATACAACAATTTAACATCGACTATTGTTAACATATCCCATAATTCCTTATCGACCAATCAGAGGGCTTTATTTCACACACGCATGCGCACTAGGTCAAATTTAACACCAAAAGTACGTAACACCAGTACTTGATTTGAAACTGATACTTCAAGAATCATTTTACTTCATTTTAACACCAATTTTCATTCCAAAAGATTTAAAAAAACATTGGTGTTAACACCACAGTTTTTGCAGTGTAGTCGTTGCGTTATAAATGTACATTTATATGTCCACGTGGCCGATGCACGTCATGAGCTTTAGGCTTAGGCCTAGTGTTATATTAATTATTGTTAGCGTTTTAGGCACTATTTAATCATGACTATTCAGCTACAACAAGTATATCATATCCTTAGCTAGATTCGAATTTGGATGACAAGCATTGCAGTTTTATATATTATAAGCACAAGGCTGTCCTGGCTTTGGGCATTGACTCATGCCTTAACTTTAAAGCATTGTTTGTTCTTTGATAGACTTAAGAAATCGGTCAACTCGTACCCAGGTCAGCTCGTGTCTGAGTCAACTCATTATCTTGTGGGTGTGAAGACACATGGTTCAATTGTGTACACTACAAGATATTTGACTGATAATTTGATATAATTTACTTAAACTACTATAACAAAAATACTTGCAATTACTGGTTTTATGTGATTTAGGGGGATTTTTAAGACTGCATTTTTGTTTTTAAAATGCGATTCTAAAATGTCTTTGTCAATGGAAGGACTTGCCGATATACATGTAGGGTAACCTATTTTGCAGTAGGACCATTCAATGAGTCTTAAAGGAAATATAACATTTATTTAGCTTTTGCTTTTGCCGCGGGGTTTTTGCTTTTGCCGTGGCGCTTTTGCTTTTGCCGCGGGGCTTTTGCTCTTGCAGTGGCGCTTTTGCCTTTTTCTTTTGCCGTGGCGCTTTTGCTTTTGCCGCGGCGCTTTTGCTTTTGCCGTGGCGCTTGTGGGCCACCGTATAAACCTGTTATAATCCTGAACGACAGGTTTGTAAATCTCACAAAAAGTCCGGCGGAACTGCTTTTCCACCGAATTTCTTTTGTGTCCATGCTGCAGTCGCCATAATTCGTCAGAAGTGTTACACGCTTAGTATCCTGCCAAACAATGCAGAGTTGCCCGGCTTTCGTATAAAACTGGAGGTCATCGCCTTTCCGTAAGGGAAACTTCTTGGGATTTGCACTCTCCGGAATCCCTCGTGTTGTGTAACGTACTGTTCCACGAGAACTAAACCCTAGCTGCGACAACTTGTGAACGAGAGCCGGGCTAGTGTACCAAATGTATCCATAAAAACGATATCCTTTATGTTCTAGCCCTTTCAAAATGTCGATGACTACTTGGCCTGATGCTGAAAGGTTATAGTCCGGGAGCTCAGCCAGGTTTAATCATAATTTTGAGTGCGAAAGGTTTGAAGCGTGGGATATGTATGGGTGACTGGGACAACTGCAAAATGGGTTTTCAAGAATAAAACAAGTGTCAATGTGTAGCTGATACCTTGCTGGAGTAAAATTCGCCACTTAAGACAGTTTTGAGTGGTGCCATCCCTAATTAAGAAAGGGTCAAAGGTCATCATTAGTCATTAAACACTAATAATTATAACGCTGAGTGCAACTTGCATTTATGTGTATATCAACAGATTATCATAGACCGATCACTGATCACAAGCTTAAGAACATGATTATATAGTGCAAAGTCTAATTAAGAAGGTATATAATTAGTGCTAATTACACGTTTAATGTGTAGCTGACACCTTGCTGGAGCAAAATCTGCCACTTAAGAAAGCTTCAAGTGGTGCCATCCCTAATTAAGAAAGGGTCAATGGTCATTAAAACTAAAAGTCAATAAACACCGATAATTATAATGTTGAGTGCAACTTGCATTTCTATGTCGATCAACCGTTTATTATGGACCAATCACTGATTACAGGGCGCAATGTCTGATCAAAATGTCCGATTAATAAATGATTGGAATGATAATTGAAATCATAAAAAGAGCGTCAACGTGTACATGTACTTTACCAAACGCAGGAATAAAACCCACCACATAAGAAATATCACAAACAGTCATGAAGTTGATTGCAATTGCCTGTACAAACACGAATGGGTAATTATCAGCACCCAGACTCCAAGCGGTATTAAACAGAGTGATTAAAACCTCTCGAACACACATTTATTCCTTTATTTTGATCGGACATTGCGCCGTGTAATCAGTGATTGGTCCATAATGAACGGTTGTTCCACATAGAAATGCAAGTTGCACTCAACATTATAACTATCGGTGTTTATTGACTTTTAGTTTTAATGACCTTTGACCCTTTCTTAATTAGGGATGGCACCTCTTGGAACTTTCTTAAGTGGCGGATTTTGCTCCAGCAAGGTGTCAGCTACACATTAAACGTGTAATTAGCACTAATTACAGACCTTCTTAATTAGACTTTGCACTGTATATCATGTTCTTAACCTTGTGATCAGTGATCGGTCTATGATAATCTGTTGATATACACATACATGCAAGTTGCACTCAACGTTATAATTATTAGTGTTTAATGACTTCTGATGACCTTTGACCCTTTCTTAATTAGGGATGGCACCACTTGAAACGTTCTTAAGTGGCGAATTTTACTCCAGCAAGGTGTCAGCTACACATTGACACTTGTTTTATACTTGCACTCAAAATTATGATCAAACGTGTAATTAGCACTAATTAAAGACCTTCTTAAATTTACTTAGCACCAATTATATTTTTCTTAAGTATACAAATCCTATTCAGTACACGATAAACTTTCGACCTATGAAGAAATTATGTTTGCACTCAAGATTATGATTAAATCGAATTTATTGGGGTCTGTCAGGTTTTACTGTATAGGCGTTTAAAGCCGATTACTGAGGTTTACATTAAGAGGTTTGGTAGGGAGAATAACCCTCCAATGTGAGGTGTATTTCCGGGAATTGGAACTATAAAGGAGGTTTACTAATTTACATAAAGTAGGTAAAGTAACCCTCGGGTCTCTTTGTAGCAAACCTCGCTATTTAGTTGTACCCGTGTAATGTCGAATCAGAGGAGTGATATTAAACCAAATGCGAGTTGTTGTTTATAACTCTGTTGCGTGTCCCTCTTATCCCTTTCAGTACCAAGGCATATTTCAGTACCAAGGCATATTTTGTCACTATAATTTACCACAGTAATTACATGATATGACCAGTTAGTGACCAAGTTACCAAGTTTTAGTGTATAGCGCCCTCGCAAGGCAAAGTAATGAAAGGCCACTCTTCTTTGAAGTGGTGTTGAATTATAATGGACTGATAGTACCCCCAAAGCAATGACTATTAGATTAATTAAAACAACAATATTGGCCTGTGAGATGTTTTTTTTTGAATGGTAGGAAAGAATTATATATCTCACACCCACTTTTTTGGCCCGTGATGAACCGTAGCCAATCCGGGACCATCCGGGGCCATCCGGGACCATCCGGGGACATCCGTAGTACGTCCGGGAAGTCGAGCGTGACCCCGGATCAACATCTAGCATCCGGGGTGATCCAGGGCCATCTGAGAAGGTAATTGCACAAACATTCAAAATGGGTACACTATGGATTAAGTCAAAAGGCCACCCCCCCCCCCCCCCCCCCCCCCCAAACCCAACACCCCACCCCCCCCCCCCCCCCCCCCCCCCCCAGCTCAATGTTGGGTTGGCGGTGTGTGCGCCATCACTCCAACATTGCGGTGGGGGGGGGGGGGGACCGCAATGAAACTTGCTCAGGTGAATGCTCATCACAGACTATGACACTTATCAAAGCATGGTAGTACACACATTGGTTTGTCACATTGTTTACAAGTCGTGCGACCTTGCGAGTTTGTTTCCGCTTGGCTCTGGTACTGCAAATAACACAGTTGCGCTTTTTGCCGGCCAAATTTCTCCCAGGATAGTGATGAGTCGGAAATCGGCTGTAACCACGTGACACTTGACTGGCATGCTCAGCTTGGTTGTGCTTCGAAGTCGAAATAAGCTCTTATATTACCTTGACCCTGAAATCCAAAGTGGTCAAGTGCTGATTTTTAGGGATGCTGTTGTATACAATGGTAGCATTCACCAAGCAGAGGTCAAGAATGGCCACGAAAACTCTGTTCCACCATTTCATCGATTTGTGATGGTGCGAGTAGTAGTATTTGTGATGGTGCTGCGAGATCACTTCCTCCCATGTATTTATTATAATCATTAGCGACAGAGGTTTTTTGATCGTACGAAGTCCACTCGAACTGTTTTTGCTCCGAATGTCTTTCGTGTCGATATTGCAGTTTCCAACATTTGTGAGAAGAGTTACAAAAAACGACGCACAGTTGGCCGACTCATGGTGTAAAGCTAGAGGTCAGCACCTCTTATCATGTGTAACTTGTTTGGGTTTGCACAATCTTGAATCCCCAGTGTGGCGTAGCGTGCAGTTCCACAAGCTCCAAACTTTAAATGTGATAACTTGCAGACGAGAGCTGGGCTTGTGTACCAATTGTCCATGAAAATGAAATATCCCTTTTGTTCGAGTCATGTAATTAGGTCGAGGACTACATGCCCAGCAGATGTAATATTAGGTGGGTGGTGTGTTGAAGCATAATCAATGGAGGGTTGACTGGATTCCTTTGATGTGGGCTGGGAGCCGGTGAACACCTTCCAAGCACAGGTATAACTAGACCCAATAATTGGGGCGTTTTCACTCCTTTTTCGATTTTTTGATTTTGTCTGTCGTTCTACGCCTCAACCGTTGTAAAGCCCATTGCCAATAAAAAAAGACGTTGTGACCACAAAAGTTGCCCAAAACATGCCAAATACTTGACAATATATATTGGAAAGCGCACACTGGCTTCTATACATGTTAAAGAAGAACTGTTATGGCTTTATTGGTACTCACGATTATTTGGGGTTGCAAATCCGAGCAATTTCGACCAGCTTTTCAAACCAATGATGCCCATAACGTTCGGTCAATATAAACTACATAGACGTCCCGACAGCACCCGACTCACGTAAAGAGCACACTATGCGAAGACGGGGGACACGACAATGGCTTTTCGAGCGACCACCAACGACTGTTCTATGGTGCAAGAGCGCCCTCCTGCATCGCTGCACTGTACATGCAGCGAGCCAGCGACACAGGCCTGCACTCTTGCACCATAAAACAGTCGTTGGTGGTCGCTCGAAAAGCCATTGTCGTGTCCACACCACGGTCCACACCACGGTCCACACCACGGTCCACACCACGGTCCACACCACGGTCCACACCACGGTCCACACCACGGTCCACACCACGGTCCACACCACGGTCCACACCACGGTCCACACCACGGTCCACACCACGGTCCACACCACGGTCCACACCACGGTCCACACCACGGTCCACACCACGGTCCACACCACGGTCCACACCACGGTCCACACCACGGTCCACACCACGGTCCACACCACGGTCCACACCACGGTCCACACCACGGTCCACACCACGGTCCACACCACGGTCCACACCACGGTCCACACCACGGTCCACACCACGGTCCACACCACGGTCCACACCACGGTCCACACCACGGTCCACACCACGGTCCACACCACGGTCCACACCACGGTCCACACCACGGTCCACACCACGGTCCACACCACGGTCCACACCACGGTCCACACCACGGTCCACACCACGGTCCACACCACGGTCCACACCACGGTCCACACCACGGTCCACACCACGGTCCACACCACGGTCCACACTAACAATATAGGTCCACACAATGCAGGAAGAAGTTACGGTTTGTGGACTTGGACAGGTCTACAGTTCGTTTTGCCGTCTCTGAAAAAAAGCTTTAGAGGGAAAACAGGTTAGGGTTATATATAGAAAAGGAAAGAGGAACAGCTGAGAGGCCCAGAATCAACATTTGAGGTTAAATTTGTTTTGGGGAAGCGAGAAAAATAAGTAATTTAGTCAACGTTTTTTTAACAACACGAAGACAAAGGAATGTCCACAGTATGTATGGATGGCAAACATAGGTGTCAGTATGTGTGTACATGTATGTTTAGACGCTCTTGTATCGTATTACGATCGAGGATCGAAACACAAAAGAGAATAAAGGGAACAAAGAATCCTCGAAGGACGGTTTCCTTGTCCGAATTCGGTCCTCCGTCGTTCGGGTAAGCGCTATGTAATTAGATAAGGTTATAGTGAAGGAATTAAGGAAAACACAATAGGAAATCCTCGGTCGTTATGTGGTTCACGACAGTGTGTGTGTTATTAGCCATGTGGGATTGGTAATTACTAATTTGTGGTGAAGTCTTTTGTAAATATTTCTACACCGAACCTACCGTAGCAGATTGCAGTGTTCTCTAAAATGAACCACACTACCACTCCATAATCCACTCTAATCCACTTCCATAATTATATTAATTCAAATGAAATATATCTCCGCGACAAATGTTCCGGTAGGCGGGAAGGGAGGAGGAAATGAATAACAATTTCACTGCCATACAGACAGAAAAAAAAACCAATTTGTTGTGAATATAAGATAATTATTATTATATAATTCAACAGGTATATAACATAGCATAATATGATTGCAAAGACTTTTCGGTAGGCGGGGAGGGAGGAGGAAAAATATCGTTCCGCCGTGACCTCCGTCTACACGAGCAGTCGGGACTAAAGTGAAGCACCAGTTTCCCGTCCCTTTTAATACTGCACAAGCCGGGTGGACCGCAAAGCCCATGACAAAAAGCCCGTTTGCCATAGCGTGTTACACAAAAGCTATGTTACGTAATCACATAGACTAAACTGCAGCTGCAAAGTAGTTGTTTGCAAGCGAAAGAATTTTGAACGGAATTTGCCTGAATAGGTAAACGACTCGCGCTCCATAAATCCGATTAATACTGTGACCAGATTAATCTTATTTTTATGGATTTACGAGTCTTTGAAATCAAACACTTCGTTTCAACGTTTTGGGGTTTGTGAGTCCACCTTTATTATGGAATATTAAAATCCATTTAAGTTTGAATTAAGTTGGTCAGCCAGTACTTTATTACACTAGTGCTGACCAACTGATTCATTTACTTTTAGTGATAATAATTAAATTGTAACTTTAATATACATTACACATTAATAAAATCAATAACTCTAATTTTCTAATGAAATTAATAAAGTAATTTATAGCAAATTGTTCATAACTTTTTTAAATGTTTTTTGCACCAATTTTTGGGGCATAAAATACAATAGGGTCAACTAAGATATACTTATATGGTTTCTCACCCATTTTTCGTGGGGCAAATCCGCCATCAGTCGACCGATGCAGCCGACTGCCATCTGCATATGGCAGCTCCCCACGGAAACAAGAAACCCTCAAAACAGGCCTTACATTATAGCCTTTCTACTGTCTTTAAAAGGTAACAGGCATATACACCAATTTTGACAATTAAAAAACTAAAATACTAAATTATTGGGAAATTACCTTACTTGGCTGTAAGTGAATTACAGTCTCGAGCGTCCTGTAAAAACACGGCGCCCGATACGATGTTATTTTTAAACTACTTTTTCCAGCCGGCAATCCCCTAACCTATATATTTTTAAAAATTGCAGCAAAAGCAAAAGGTGCACATATACTACCTTTATGCTGGCCACTGGCTTTACAGCCTAATATATGCTTTAAACGCGTCGGACCGCCATCTGCCCATTTCTCTAATTTGCGCATCAGAATAGCCCTGTGAGTGCGCATGACATGCCGCCCCAATCCGAAAACTATGCCCAGTGTAAACTTTCTCGTCTAATCCAACAAATCTAATCGTTGATTGTAGCATTTTAGCAAACTGCTCTCTCTTGATAAGCTCACCACTTGACAAACAGTACACAAATGGCGATTCAAAAGGTTTTCCGTGGTCAAGATAGTAAGCTAGGGCTTTAACTGGACAGTAAGCACAGTTTGTACTTGTGGAGTGTCGTGGCCGAGTGGTTAAGAGCGTGTGTTTTCTGTTCCACAGAGCGTGAGTTCGAATCCCGGCCGGGACACGTGTGTCCTTAAGCAAGGCAATTAAACCACTATTGCTTCGTCCTTCGGATGGGACGTAAAGTTGTAGGTCCCGTGTGTTGTATAATTTATAATGTGTGTATATATCTTTCCCATTATAACATTATAAAATTGTATAATGCACGTAAAAGAACCAAGAACCCAGAACCCAGAACACTTATCGCTAAGAGAAGGGGTTTGTTCCTGGCTGACACAGCCTCTTTCTACGGGTTTCTTCTGGCTTACGAGCTACAGTGCCTTGAGCACTTTTGAAGGATCCTTGGTTTCATTACCAGAAAATAATAATGTTAATGGAAACCTGTCTACCTTTCGAGTGCTTAAAAAAGCGAAAATTTATTTGACAATTTAGGTCATCCAAACTAAATTTTACACAATCCAGTTTCAACACATTTTCTGAATTCTTGTTAGAAACTGTAATTTCCACCACGCGTAGAAACGCTGCAAACGCTATCAAAAACATGCTTTTGTACAGCGACCTTTGATAAACTGACTGTGAACAATGTTCTAGTGCATCTACTATCTTATGCAGTATGTGCATAGTTATAGGTAGTCTAACATCCGATTTCAGTTTGGCCTGCTGTACCCCTTGAATAGCTTTTCGTACTATGAACGCTTGCCCTGGTTCTGTCATGTTATATAGTCTGTGAATAAAATTGACAGCCGACACAAACGTACAAATGGTACTGTATGCATAGTTAGCGTTAAATAAGTGAGTGACAAAAAGAGCCATTAGGATTGGTGGCAGTGGCAATGAAGCGCTAAACCCGTATTGCTTGATAAATTGAATCAAAATGGTCTGTGCTCTTTGGTACGTTTTCCAAGTTGAAACTGCCATAGATTTCGAAAGTAAGCTTAAAAGCCCTGGAACCAGCTCTGAGGTTGTATTGGTACTGGTAGTGACAATGGTTGTTCTGTCATGTGTAGAGCAGCGTTTCGAACGCCTCGACCTGCAGACGAGAAAGTTTATCAGCTAGCGTGTTTTTGCATCCCAGGATATGTACAGCTTTAAATTGAATATTACACAGCATTCTTTTTACCACTAGCTTACGTATCAAAGCCATAACCTTCACTTCTTTAGATGTATTCGAGTTAATAACATTCACTAAAGCCTCATTGTCTGTGTGAAGGAGTATTATTTTATTAGACCAGTGACGTCCCCAGACAAACACCGCGGCTACGATAGAATAACACTCTTTTAGCGTTATATTTTCATCGGCCCATGATGTTGGCCATTTCCAATAAAACCATTGGGTACCGAAAACTGCACCGTATCCTAAAACACCTGATGCATCTGTGTATAAATGTAGGGTCTGGTCCGTTAGCCACTGGTCTGACAAAAAAAGGCTTTACCATTAAATTGAATTAGGAACAATAACCACGCTTGTAAATCTAATCTTGCTTGAGATGTTAACCTGATAAAATGCCTTGAGAACTTGATACCTATGGTTAAGTTTATTAATCTCCTTAAAAAAGCTCGACCAGGAACTACTACTTTGCAGGTAAAATTAAGAAAGCCGATAATTGACTGCAGTTCCCGTAAAGTAACCTTTTTTCTTGTCTAATGCCCAACGGGTTAACTCAATGGCTTTCTTCAGTTTGTCTGCTGGCAATCGAGCAGTCATTGCTATTGTATCTAGCTCGATCCCCGCAAATGTAAGGCAGGTTGTTGGGCCTTCGGTTTTCTCAGGTGCTAATGGAATGCCCAATTTATTACATAATGCTTGAAATCCCAAGTGTGTTATGCCATCTTGGTAATTTGTCGAAATAATTAACAAATCGTCAAGAATATGAACCAAGCCGGCGGGCTTTAATTCTTTCTGAGCTATCCATTGAATCGCTGTGCTAAATTCTTCGAATATAGCACAACTTGAGCGGCATCCCATTGGTAAAGTTTTATCATAAAACAATTGATTTTCCTATGAGAACCCAAGCAGGTTGGGATCACTGGGATGAACTGGGATTATTTTGAACGCAGACTTTATGTCAAGTTTAGATAGCACACACCCTGTGCCCACAGACTTTAAAATGTTAATAGCATCATCTGTTGATGCATACGTGACCGTTGCATAGCAATCTGGTATACCGTTATTAACTGAACCGTTTTCTGGATACGACAAATGGTGAATGATTCGAAATGCCCCTGGCTGTTTTTTATAGGAACTAATCCAATTGGGCTGACACAAAAATTATTTAGCGGCAAGTCTTGGAAGGGCCCTGCAAGTCTTCCTAGTTTAAGTTCAAGTGTTAGTTTTTCATAAACTACTTCTGGATTTCCAAGAGCAGATTTTAAATTCTTGGATGTACGATTTTCTTGTTTTCCAGTAAAACCTAAATGAAAACCGAATGTAAAACCATAAATTAAGTATTTATACTTCTCGATATCGTATCCCCTTAACATGGTTTCTAGCACATCTTTATTTACTGGCGTTGTTGGTTTGTCTTGGGCTAAAGGAGGTATGTCCCTTTCCTGGTCTGAATTTAGGTTGTGTAAGAAAGCCCCTGTTTGTGAATACGGCAACATCTTTTGGGGCGGTTGCTCGTGGGAATGTTCCCCTGTATGGAAAAGACTGGAAACTTTTTTCGCACCTAAAAGGTGGGTGGTCACCCATACACTTGGTACATTTGTGCTTGTAGCCGCATGATCCCACTCAAGCCAATCCGCGCAAAAAAAACCTGGCTGGAATTGGTTCCTGGCTGCTGGGTATGATGGTTTGCGAAGTGCCCCGGTTTGATAAGGTGGTTTAGCCCCTCCTACTGTATTGAGCCCTTTAAGTGCTTTTAGGTACAGCTCCGTGTGAAAGTGATCCCACTGGAGCGGCGTAGATTGCTTAAGCTTTCTGAACGTGATATCGTACACGTTGAAATTGCCACCCTCACTTGCTATCTGGCGAATTAATTCCCCGTACTTTAGCAGTTTACCAGCTTCACTAGAATACTTTCTAGTGAAAACTGTTGAGTAAATGGCAAGGCCTAATTCCTTTCATTTATGTTTTTGGAACCTTTTTGTTCGATGGCACTAAGCACAATGCGCTATTCTCACCTGGAACGTTTTGGACCACAATGTTGTTTTGCACCGCTTGAGAGGGATGAAGCAACGAGCCAAATTCCACAAATTTGTTGGACCAAATATTTCCCCCGATATCCTTATCAACAGCAAAATCTAACGGTAAAGGTGCGGATGCGGGAACAGACCCCCACCAATGCCCAGAGACTCACATGTGCCAAGCAAACTCGGCACCTGACCAATCCCCAGAAAACCGCCAGAAATCGGCCCCAGTCCGACATCTGACGATTTCCTAGCGGTTGGTTCAAATGTTCCTTGATTTTGTTCTGATCCGGTGCAGGCCGATACTACAGCGCCGTTGTTCAATCCCGGAGACGACACTCCTCCACTTGTATAGCGACTACGCAAATAGGGATTAGCAAAACACACAAACAATTGTCTGGATAAATTGCACTTGTTCACCATCAAAAGGTGTGAACCCGTGAAATGTGTTATACACACTGTACATGTACCAGTCCCGGGGACGAATATGACCCAACAGCAACACAACACAGCACCATTGCATGCAACGGTGGTGAATGGGCCATCAATTAACCAGGACTAGTAGTACAGTTAACAACAACAAATCATTGTGTAACGACACAATTGAAATTAATGTCTGGGTGAAATATAAAATGTTTACAATAAGGCACGCAACCGCGTTGTGTGCTATACTGGACCTGGGGACGGTAAGTATCACCGACAGCAACACCACGCAGCGGGCAAGCTGCACGGGCCCTCATTTGCAACCCGCATGCAACGATGATCTCGCCTGATAGCAACTCCATACAGCAGGAGCTGAATGGGCCATCAAATAACCAGGACCAGTAAAACAAACCCAGACAAACCCAGACAAACGTACAATTACTCAAATTATTTAGAGCTAAAATGGCCAAACAGCGCCCTTACGCCAACCTGGAACCAAGTAATACAACTGTAAGGGCTCCCCGGTAACAGCCTTGGGTATTTTTGTATAAGTGTGACAGTTAAAAAGATACCCCCCCCCCCCCCCCCCACCCCCCCCTTTAAATTTAGTTTATTCCTTAATTATGGTACATTACGTGCAACTCTGTATCCGTACCTGTTGTATTCATCCGCCGTTCACCTTTATTATGTAAATTTATATAAATGTATCTTTATTATGTAAATCTTACCTGACTTCACTGGTTTTACTGGCGCCCTCACAAGCCCTTACACTCACATTCACATTTGAAATGCTAGAGGATCAACATCGTTGTAATAATTATCTGCTCTCTTCTCTACATTTATTCCAGAATAAACCAATTGTGAACGAAAGCTGTTTTTCCTCGTTCCTATTTCGACTCCGACTTGCCGGTGTCACATAAGGATAGTCACGAATGTATATTAAAATGCTTCCGTAACCAGGATAGGCCTATAACATAATATGAATCCTGTTGTACCAGTAAAAGGTTGGCGAACGACTAACTGTTGCCAAGACGATCGGTTTTTACACCGCCGTTGGCTTATTTATTAGGTCAAATAAAACGGCTCCCCGAAGGGACTTGTAAAATTTGTATTGCCCCCTGGGAGACAGATGAACCCCGTTCGGACATGTGGTTGTTGCAAACTCTGCCACGTTGGGACGTGTCAAGCCTCTATGTTTCCAGAATTTGATGCATTTGCGTTTCTTGCAATTAACGCTTAGAAACTCATTGGCTGCATCAATCCCGGAATTAAAATCGACCATGTTTTCTGGACAATATCGCCCCCTGTTTCTATGCAGGATTTGGCATAGAAAAGCCCATTCGGCTCCCGTTAATTCTTCAACTTTAATGGCGGTATCGAGCAACTGAAAACCAACGGAAGTAGGATCATCCGTTTTACACAAATAATTTGTGCCACCCTGCAAGATAATTATTTGCGGGGCATGCGCAGCAATTTTTGGTATATTTGCAGAAATGTGTTCTGCGCACCAGCCACCTTTGAAAACATAAAACGGATATCAATCCCTTCAATTCCCAATTTATGCTGGAAAGTTGGACTTGCGAATCATATCATCACGAAGACGCCTAATAAATGAATTGCCAACAAGTATTACTTTGCTATTCATCTTGGGCTTCAAGCCACCTTAACCGCCGTGGTAAAATTTAAGAACACCAGCAAACAGATACGTACGTTTCCCTTAACTAGCTGCTTCAGCTGAATATTGTTTGCTGAAAAAATGTCGTTCCACCGTGACCTCCGCCTACACGAGCAGTCGGGACTAAAGTGAAGCAGCAGTTTCCCTTCCCTTTTAATACTGCCCAAGCCGGTTGGACCGCAAAGCCCATGACAAAGAGCCCGTTTGCCAGAGCGTGTTACACAAAAGCTATGTTACATAATCATAGACTAAACCCTAAATAACTGCAGCTGCAAAGTAGTTGTTTGCAAGCGAAAGAATTTTGAACGGAATTTGCCTGAGCAAATAAACGACTCGCGCTCCATAAATCCGATTAAGACTGTGACCAGATTAATCTTATTTTTATTCTTATTTCCAATGACACTGACATATTTTACTCGAGTAATAACACAGACAACTGTCAGTCTTGTTAATATTGAATTAGCCAAAGTGTCCACTGGCTGTCACTTAATTCGAAAAAAAATGTACATTATTTTATGGTCTTTCAAAAAAGTAAAATAAAGTTGAGTACATCTAATTGTCAATTTAAAATGTATAACGAGCCTTTACTGCAAGTGCTACATACTAAATTTATTGGTGTCTATATTGATGAATGTCTTTCTGGGAAATTCCATAATTATAAAAGAATTATAAAACAACAATTCTAAAAATATAGGCATTATGAGTTGATTGAAGTACACTCTTTCATCAAGCATGTTGCGTACTTTACTGTTCATTAATCATATCTTACCTTTATTATTGCACTCTAAAAACAGATTGGTTGAAAATAACCAATATAATGGTCGATTTAAACCAATCCAGTTGGTAGATATGTGGATAACCAAAATATTGGTTAAAATAACCAATATGATATTGGTTACCTATTTAACCAATCCATATTGGTTATAACACCAACCAATGCAATGTTGGTTAATTTAACCAATCCACAACGGTAGGACTCCGACCAATTTGTATTGGTTACCACGTAACCAATCCATATTGGTTATAGCACTAACCAATACATAATGGTAGGGCTGCAACCAATTCATATTGGTTAACACGCAACCAATTGCATTGGTTATAACAAATGCAAAAATACAATATTGGTTAATTCAACAAATTTGTAATGGTTAGGCTACCGGTACAACTAATATGTATCGGTTCCTACGTGGAACAAATTACGTAATGAAATAATACCAATGAAATTAACTTATTACACATTGCAATTATGCATACATACAATATTAACCTATTAGATATTATCTACTGAACACTTACTACAAACTTAGCTATTGCCGTTGTTAGTTTTATAGTTCGCGGTTTTTTTCCACGACGAAGTCACAGCTAGGGGAGTCAGGTTGGCGTAGCGGTTCTTTCCTCGCCTTCCACCACTATGACCCGGGGTTCGAACCCCGTCTGGGCCAATATGTGGATTGGGTTTTCAGTCCCTGCCTGACTCCGTGGGTTTTCCCCAGGATATTCTTCTGGGGTTTTCCTCCCACCTCTAAAACTGTACCTTCTTCTCATTGTCTTCTCTCTACTGAGGGCCCCAAATGATCAGCTCCTGCTGGATGGGTTTCCCTCATTAAAAACTTCTCTCTAACTGCCCATCTCTGTATGCTGTGCGCCGTTAGGCTGCCGCTACCATGGTCTTCTCTTAAAAAGATGTAATTGCGCCTTGAGCACTCCACAGAGTGGATTTGGCGCTATATAAGTTACATAATTCTTCCAAATAGGCACTTTGGGAGACAAATTAGCGATAGTTTTGATTCACTTGGGAGACAGTGGCACTTAGGGAGACATTTCAGTGTCTCCCTAAGTGTCTAGCTACCCCACAAAACGATATTTGGGAGTTATTTTTGCTCGGAGAAGACAGATTTGGGTCTAAATAGCATAAATATGAAATTTCGTGGAAAAAGCTCCAGGTAAAAACGGGTTAGGTTACAATAAAGATTGTGCACGACTCTATAGGATTGTCTCCCAAATTGTCCATTTGGAGGTAATAATAATTATTATTATTATTATTATTATGAATAATGTCAAAATGTAAATAAATTTTTCCATATGTTTGCACACAAATCTAAATTCAATCATGGAATCGTTTGAATAATTACATATTATGGTCAATGCATTTTGGACTAAATACTACAATTTAACATCGACTATTGTCCAAACAAATGTCCTCACTTCTGATTGGTCAGTTGCTGTTGGTACATTTCCTACAAGCTCAACTAATATGACTGGTTGAAGGCCAACCAATCTATTGGCAATAGATTGGTTAATATCTTGGTTAGAAGCTCAACCAATATGACTAGTTGAAGGACAACCAATATATTGGTTATGAATAACCAATATATTGGTTAATACTTTGGTTACAAGCTCAACCAATATGACTGGTTGAAGGACAACTAACATTATTGGTTATGAATGACCAATAGATTGGTTGATACCTTAGTTGCAAGCTCAACCAATATAACTGGTTGAAGGACAACCAATATATTGGTTATAAATGACCAATATATTGACTGATACCTTCAACCAATTTGACTGGTTGACGGACAACCAATATATTGGTTATAAATGACCAATAGATTGGTTGATACCTTCAACCAATATGACTGGTTGACGGACAACCAATATATTGGTTATAAATGACCAATATATTGGTTGATACCTTTAACCAATATGACTGGTTGACAGACAACCAACGCATTGGTTACGCTTTAACCAACACATTGGTTAAAAACAACCAATATTGGGTCAACCAATTAGATGGGTTGGTCTTTTAACCAATCTGTTTTTTAGAGTGTGTGTGTTTTAGAGTGTGTAACACTAGTCTTGATAGATTGATTAAACTGCAGAAAAAAAGCAATTCGTATTGTATCTAAGGTCCACTTTAACGAACGTATCACCCCTTTATTTAATAAATACAACCTTTTGTCTCTTAACAACATCAATGTCTTTGAACAATACGTTTTTATTGATACATTTATACATTTCCAACTTTCTGAATTATTACAAAACCTGTTTTAACGTAACAGATCTATACATAATTATAATACTAGGACTGCATGCATTAATCACACATACCTCTTGCTAGAACAACTCCTTTTCTGTAACTAATTACCCTTCAATTAATACGTAAACTAAAGTTATTCCTTCTTAAATCTTAATTTATTGTCATTTGTTAAGTCATTTAATTCATTATACTTTAATCTGACTAGCTTAATATCGAGTAAATACTTTATAACATGTTTAACCGATCCATGTATTATTTAATTATGTGATTAAACCACTAAATGTTGTAATCAGTGTTGTTTTGGACTTGTTTTGTCCTGTTCTGTAGAGCAAATCCATCACAAGCTTTAGCATTTTAGGACGATGCCTCCACATTTGTTTTTAATGTACAAGTATTATTCAATGTAATTAAGAGTAAGAGTGTGGACATAAATGTTCTATTGAATTGAACTGAATTGAATAAAATAATTATCTCGCCCATCCAGGCCCATGGGCCGGTTTTAAACACCGTTTAAAACCGGCCAACCACAATTTATTCCCTTATCTAAAACTGGGAAGAAAAGTATTTACAGGATAGTTGAAATTGAAATGTATTGTTTCCGTCTGTTATCATGCAGGCATATACACCGGGTCTTCCTTCATAAAGTGATAGGTCATATGCTGCGTTCTAATCGCGTCGTGTTTATCGTGTTACAGGCAACAGGTTATAAGTACAGGTTATAAGTATTTTTTGTTTCTCTCTAATATGCTACTACAATAATTGTATATCGTGTTTTTGTTTGTTATTTGTCCTACATGTATATGTAATTAGCTCTTATTTGTTAGTGGGGGCCCCCACTCGACAAGCTTGCTTTTTGGGAGCCCCCATCCACACTTATTCTGCAGTGGTTTAAATATTTCATAATATAATATAATATTGTTGTGTGGAAATAAAGTAACATGATGATGATGATGATGATGATGTTCACTGTGAATTTATCCATGTTCACGAGTGGGGTTGCATTCCAAACGCTACTCACCAAGACGCACGCGCACAGTTGAGTTAGTCGTGCAAAGGACATTTGTTATCGTGCAAAACCTCGTACGTGAACCAAAACGCAAGCGCGAGTGTTTCATTCGTTTATGAAGTCGTGAAAATGAAGAAAGAAAATTCACCTCGAGTTCACCACTGGTGAACACGAGTTATCAGGTTATGCTGGATTGGGATCGAGCGGCAACAACACCAATCATGAAGGATCGTATGTCGCTAATCTGTCTGATCCTGGAGTAACCGGACGCACCACCGTAAATGGTAGGTTGGGGTCGGGTGGAGCCACCACTGCTAACCCTTTGCTAACCAAGTTTAGGAGCGAGACGCTACTAATTTAAAAGTTGAAATTAATTAATTTTGTATTGACAATATTTATATTAATTACTCACGTGGGCCATATTGTTGGTTCGATGTCTCACTGGAAAGCGCATAACTAATACAATGCTAGAAAATTATCAATTCAATTTGAAAATTCACAAAGCACGGACACACCAACTTTAACTTGTTCGTACTTTAGAATAATATAATTTGTTTCCCCATGTTTGAAGAGGCAGGGGCCGTATTCACAAAACTTAAACTTAGGAGAATACTTAAGTCAGACCTAAATCTAAGCACCCTGCTAACTTAAGTGCCGCGCTTAATTTAGTATTCACAAAAGATCTAAGCAACCCACTTATCTTAGTGCTCCACTTAACTTAAGTGTTTAAAGCAGTCACTGTTGCTCATGCGCAAATCATTTTTGTCATAAACGTTCCTACGCAACCAAAATGTTATCTATCTGCGCGGTTTACCATGCGCGCGTGCACACGCACGCAGCTAGCGACGCAGTTTTTAAGCCCAAGTTAGTGCACCAAAATAGTCTGCGTCACGCGCGCGTTAAACGAGTTCGTCATGCACGTTTTAGATGTTTTAACACAGAATAGTAGTGAAATGTTCATTTTATTTACTCTCGAGTGTGAAACAAATTGTGATGGTGATTTATCCGCATTCTTTCAAACATGCTGGAAGGTAAGATAGTTCTTTTGCATTTTATAGTCGGCAGTCACGTGTATTGCATGTTATTGGTTAACGTTAACGTAACATGTCACCAATCGCAATCATTCCGCCCGCCTAAAATTTAACAAATCGATCGAAAAAAATCGTTAGAATGTCAACGAACTACAATTCTAGAGCTGTCACACATTAACTTCAAATTGGCTTCCTTTTACAATAATTCGATACTGTCGAGATTTCCCATAGCCCCTAGAATATCAAATTTTGTGCCCAAAATGCACAAACCGAAGGACAGAAAAAAGCCGCCATGACACCTAAGCGCCCCGCTTAAACGAGTTAAGACTAGTCAGACCACACTTAGATTTAAGACTCAAAAATAAGTGGGGTACTTAGCAAAAATGTTTTGTGAATACCGCTAAGTCATTCAGATTTGTCTAAGTCGGGTATTTAAGTGGGGTGCTTAATTTTTTGGGACTTAAGTCGTTTTGTGAATACGGACCCAGAAAACTAGGAATGATTAGTGTAAATAATTACATTGTAAACAATTAAGTTTGTCGATATAGTGGTTTTGTATAATGTTTATATATCGATCAAAACGAAAGTGACCTGGATTCATTTCAGTAAATTGATTTTGTTTCCTCTTTCTATTAAACTTGTTGAGGCCTTTCAAGAATGTTTCTTTGTTTTGCTTCCGTGAACATAAGGTAATGTACTCTGGGAGCGGAAACTTCTGCATTATACCGAAGGTGATTGTCCATCCGAAAATAAAGCCACAGGGTCAGTTTCCCCTCCACAAGGCGCTATAGAGCACAGTTGGTAGCATATCGGATCAAAACTTGCTCTCCAAAATGTGGGATAAGACTGTATTCGACTACGTGGATTCCAAGGCATACAATAACATGGAAGTCGTAAATGGCACAGGGATTATGAGCTTGACGAGTTCAAAGACGACACACGTCAAGTTGATACCACACATAGGGAGAAGCTTCCGAGTAGGGGATGTCTTACAATACCGAACCCAGAGCAGATATTCCAACGGGAGAAACCGCATTGTTGGCGGGGACTTGTGGTACGCTACTTTAAACTCCGATACAAAATCCCAAAGCGAGCACCACTGGACACGTAGTCGACCGCGGCAACGGCACGTACGATGCGTACCTGCTGGCCGTCTGGCCAGGTAGCGCCAAGTTCATCTTGGTGCACGCCAGCAAGGTGATGTATTACATGGGGAAATCAGATGTTTTGGTTTGGACGTTTTTCGTTGAAAGGCAAAACGGTGGATAGCGTGTGTTATCTGCAGACCCGTGGGAATTAGAAAGGGAAGAGTGAGTACCCTGCCTACCGTGCAATGGAAAGCATGTCTTCCTGTGTGACAAGAAACCCGACTGCCCCTGTGAGTCCCTGTCCGCACTCAATATTAACCTTATAACGATGCAGCGATGTAATTAGCTGAGGGTGTGGAGTACTTATTCAGAAGGTGGGTAGTAGTGCTTATTCGTTTGTTAATGGTAGGATACACCATTTGCAGTAATCGATTTTGTTTACTACCCAATTAATTAGGACCCCTAAACTCACCCATTCATTACCAATTGTGTATACTACTTTTGTGAGAGTATGACCCCTCATCCCTACACTATATTGCCCATATTGACATCGCCCAAGACACAGTAAATTAAAATTGACCCATTCTTTCCCTTTTGTTGCAATCCTTATTATTTGCAAGCTTTTCCCGTGACGAATTCCACAGTGCAAATTGAAGGTGTCACTATCGTTGATGTTTATTTGGCGGCAATAAACCGCCAGTCACATTACACGTGGTTTGACCAACATTATACTATATTATAACACACCTTTTGCTAGTTCTGTATTCTGGTTGGCTGAAACACGGTCACGTGGGGTTAACTAATATAGGCTAGTGCATGAGATTTGCGGAACCATGAATTTACAGGAAATAGTTCTCGAAGCGAGCAATAGACTTACATTGTTTGACTGGTTAGAGCGCCCTCAAGAGGTTTGCCAGGCTCATCTTAATATGAAAAATGGCGGTGTCTGGATCGGATCACGACTATTTCATATTTTGGACCGAGGTGTGGTCTAAAACACATATGGACTGGCACGATTCGGTCGCTAGAGCAGGTCTATCCCCCCTCGGGCCTGTGAGTGACCAGAAGGGGGACCTATTTCCCTCGGACTTCGGCCTCGGGAAATAGGTTCCCCTTCTGGTCACTCACAGTCCCTCGGGGAAATGGACGTGCTCTATAGTGACCTCATTGCCAGTCCATGTATAATCAGAGTAAAATGCTCACTCTCAAAAAGAGTGAAATTGTCGCTCTCTTGAGGAGCCATGAAGGACAACTCTGAAAAGATCTCTCTTTCATAATTATGGCTTCTAGAAATATTAAAAATGTACTCTTTTGGAGTATTATTGTAACTCTTTTGTTGTTGTTGTTGTAGTTACCGCTCTGAAAAAACTCCATTTCACTCTCTTTGGAGTGGTTTATTAATTAAGAGACTCGCTCCCTAAGTGAGCTTTTTCGCTCGTTTACGGAGGCGGGATCGGACCAAACAGAGTTTATTGTAAGGCCTGATAATATTGTCTAATATACTTCTAACAAGATTCAGGCGTGGACAGTCAGTGCACAAACAGCTAAATCACCAAGGCCGGGGAACAGTCATCCTCTGGATGCCAACAATGTACAACTAGATTCAGGACAAGATCCGATTGATGACATTTTGTACGTAGAAAAAGTCAGCCGGCAGTATTCGTTGCGCCAGAGCCCTATAATCAACAAGAGAAGGTGGAGGCGAGAGCGGAAGGCGATGATTCTACAGATACAAACAATTCCAAACGAAATCGTCCCAGTCTTGAAGTACCGCCACCACGGCGTAATCCCGTCTGGCACCGCAGAAAACGTCAGAGCAATGGAGAGCAATGACAGATTGCAAGTGTGAGAGAGCTCCCCCACAACCCACATTTTCCCAACATGAATTTTGTGATGGCAGCATAGGTAATCACTGTCTATTCTTCACCTACGAAGGACAGTGAGAAGAAACCGTGGACCGGAAGTCTCGTTGCACACCAGAGAGGAACCAGGTGAGATGCCTGGAGTGCCGAATTCTGCTTCCTAAGCAAAGCTTAGACAGACATGTAACGGTTGAGCACGGTCCCAGAGTGTACTACTGGCGTGGAAGATGTGGTCAACAGAACAATATATATGCGACAACACCCTGAGGATGTGAGCGAGGTGGGCAAGATCCTGGGAGAGGCGTATGAGTCCCGATATCAAAGAAGGCAGGGCAGTGAACTAGAGTTGAAGGCGCAAACAAGACATTCGCCACAACAGGGCCACCAGAACAAGGTAAGCGACACTCCTAAAAAGAATATTAAGAAGGTGAGCAACACCCCTGAAAAGAAGCCTACTAATAAAGGCAATGGATGCTACAGAGCAGCCTGCCAAGAGACCAAAGACCAGCGCATCTGTACCATGCACTGCGTCGAAGGCACCAGAAGATCAGACCAATACCTCAACATCTATAACGCCGAGGGTGAATCTATACCGGAGACGACGAAACTATCAGGCAGCCGGATAGAGGAGATCCAGGTATTAAGGCGAAATCAACAGGGACGCACCATAACATTGTCGACATTCAAGCAAATACCCAGCAAAACGAGCGAACGTTTAACTAATATAATTTGACCCTCCACCGATCTACTCCCAACAGTTGCCGGGACAGTTCAAACGATCAAAATTACACGTTCAACTCTTCCAAAGCCTCCCAGTGAATATTAATGATTTGGCCATCTTGTTAGAATGGAGGCTGATCAGCCTACAATCCGAGGCTACAACATGATTAGCAGTGAAACAAGACCACGAGGCCGACCGATAAAGAGATGGCGTGAAGGGGTGCAGGGGTGTGCACGAAGATGAACATTGACAATGGCTAAGGCCACCTATGAACCTATTCCATATGCAATTTTGGGATAGAACCACAAACAAGAAGAACGTATACAATGTGCCCGCGGGCATCTAATTTTTGAACCAAATACAGTTCTTTGTTATGCCTTCTCAATCAAAAATCATTTCAGGCAGAATATTAGTCCTGTCATCACTTTTAAAAAGGATTTTGTAATTATATCGGTAGGCAATTTTTCTGGGAACTGCAAAAGAACTTACTGCACTTTTGTGTGGGCAGGTAAACAAATAATAAGTGTCTATGAGTGCAATGGTAGGAATCAATTCCATGAGGTAAGATATGAACCTGTAGTCCCCTCTGAACTATGCCCTATGCAAATTAGCGAGGCCCAGTCAGCCATCTTGTTTTTCGGACTCACGCGGCGTGGACGTCAAACTGTTATCGTTGGGACTTTATTCGGGTTTATTTTTTCTTGTCAGAAGTTTAAGGCAACTGTATAAATAGTGTTACCAAGTTAACTTTGCTTTACTTGACCGTGCAGTGACGGTTATTAAACAAATTCACCTCATCCGAACTCGCCCCGAACTTCGTTAACTGCCTCAGAACGAACTCCAGGGTGGGTTGTGAACCTATAATATGTTGATTCTATGTCGTGAACCCCTAGAGATCTTTGGGTTGTGGGTATCACAGAAGTTGTGATTTTTTATTTTACTAACAGTGACAACCAAAAATGTTTACGCACGTGTATCCAAGCGATACAAGACGAAGGAACTTTACAGTCATTTTAACACATGGTCTATTTCCACTACCCAGACCATACTTTTGCAAAATCCACTTCAATTAAATTGTTTTATTGTACCTTAATTAATTATGAATTAAGGTACAAACATAAAATAATACTTGTAAGTGAAAAAAATCCACTCTTTTTGCCAATTATGCCGATGTGCTTTGCTTCTTTCAAGGCCAAACGTTTTTGCAACGTAGAGCTTCAAAGTTATGACTGCCAGAATACGGAAGGACCCTCTAGTTCTCTTCCCGATACTCAGACAGCAGTAGGGTTTTATGGCGTTTGTGAAGCAGTGCGATAGCTCCAAGATGCTGGCTTGCACCAAGATGTTCCTGGGGCTGCAGGCAGACAAGGGCAAGTTATTTAAAGACTACGGCTATTCTATGTGCATGGAAGGCGGCATGTTGCTGATTGTGAGCACACCCCGTGTCTAGTCGAAAATTATCGAACGATAGATCTAATGTGCGTCAAGGTTGTGCGTCGAATGTGCGTTGAAACCCTTCTCTGCAGTAGTCGGGATAACGCGATCCACGAAAGGATCATACGGCAAAATATTAAGTGAGATGGTACGAAAAGCAGGTCCCCCGCGTTCCTACATTGTTAACGTCCAGGGTGCAGAGTGTCGCCATAACCGTTATCATTTACAGCTTATTCGGAACCAGAACCCAAAAAAATCCAACCTTTTGTCTAGCCCAATCTGGAAAATACGTAGAATTGATCTGCAAAAGTTAGAAGTTGACGTCACGTGCAAAGGGTCTAGCCCCCCTAAAATATTGGCTCTCCAACGGCGCCTGGTGTAAATATAGCCGAGATCAACTCTCTGGTTTGGGTGCTTAAATTTTAGGGGGCAGACTTGATATGACTATGGTTGAAAATGGGTCATAATAATTTTGTCTGAGAAAGTGGAGGGATGTCATTTTTGTAAAATGGTTGCATTCAGGCTTGTGAAGTATCCCTTTTCGGGAGGTGATTTATACAAGAGTGGAGACATCGCTGTTGTTGTCATATGACTTCTCAATGCAAGTTTGAGGAGCAGTACGATAGATCCAAGATGCTGGCTTACACCAACCCCAGCAATTTTCCAAAACCTATACAGCCAGACATGGGGAAGTTCTTCAAAGACGACGGCTATTCCATGTGCATGGAAGGCGACCGATTGCTAATTGCGAGCACACCCCTTGTCTAGACGAACATTATCGAGCCATGGGTCGATTGTGCGTGGATAGAAGAGTTCTACATCAACAAAAGAAACCGACAAGCACATGCATCGCTACGATCAGGCAGCGTTGACTCTCATCGTATACAAGAACTTAAGAGGTCTTTTACACCAGGACAATGACAGTAAAAACTCTTCTCTATCTGCAGTAGTTTGGATAATGCGAGTCACAAAAGGAGAAGGCATGCAAACAATTACATTGACCTCAATACACCCATGTTTGCTGATGATCAGGTTAATTGTACATCCAACATCTGAGAGGTTGCAGGGTCAAGCTAATAGACAATTCAGCCTGCAGTAACCACAATATAAAAATCAGCATTCAGAAAACATAGACAACAGTTATCAGCAGGAAACATAAAACTTACCAATCCACTTCAATTAAATTGTTTTATTGTACCTTAATTAATTATGAATTAAGGTACAAACATAAGAAGAATACTTGTGAGTGGCAAAATCCACTCTTTTCGCCAAGTATGCCGATGTGCTTTGCTCCTTTCAAGGCCAGACGTTTTTGCAACGTAGAGCTTCAAAGTTTTGACTGCCGGAAAACGGAAGGGGCCTCTAGTTCTCTTCCCGATACTCAGACAGCAGTAGGGTTTTATGGCGTTTGTGGAGCAGTACGATAACTCCAAGATGCTGGCTTGGACCAACCCCAAAATGTTCCAAGAGCTGCATACAGACATGGGAAAATTGCTTAAAGAGGACGGCTATTGTATGTGCATGGAAGGCGGCCTGTTGCTGATTGCGAACACGCCCCTTGTCCACTCGAAAATTACCGAACGATGGGTAGAAGGTGGTTGAGAAAATAATTCTAGAGATTAACCAGAAGAAACCGACAAGCGCACGCATCGCTACGATCAGGCAGCGCTGGCTCTCATCAAATACAGAAACTTAAGAGGTCTCTTAAACAAGGACAATGACCAATCAAAACTCTTCTATGCAGTAGTCAGGATAACGCAATCCACGAAAGGAAAAGGCAAAATACTGCAAAGAATGACATATATTATGACTAGGCCGTCAGCAGAGTGCTCAAATTCTTTCATTTCGTTCCAGCAAAAGTGGGTCTAAATTTTAATCTGAACAGTTCCGACTAAATAAATGACTCTAGATTGATATTACAAAAGTTCTCTACATTTCATCCTGCATTTTTATAATAATTCTGCGGTAAAGAAAGAACTATGTTGGCATCAGGGAAGTTCAAGGACGTAATGCGTGACGTTACACAAATCGTTCGCGAATGACGCAACCGCTTCACGTGTTGCGAATTGTCCAATCCCGTCCGCCGTGCAGGGTCGGCGGTCATGACATGACCTACATTTGTCATTAAACCTGGCGACGTCTAGTGCAGACGGTGCGTCAACGTCGACCGATTTAAATGTGACTAGTGAGTAGTGTGAATTTTTTGATGCATATTGAATCCGTACAATTTGAAACAAAGTGAAGCCCCTCACAAATGTCAGATGGGGTAAATTTACTTACTGTGCCAAAGAGTGGCTTAATTTCCGCGCCAGAGATCACGAAATCGCCGGACATACCCACAACGTGTGGGCTATGTCTGTATAATTATGTTACGCACAGTACGCATTATGATCCGATATGCCTGGGCCCTGGCACTCATGAGTCCGACCGGGTGTACTACAAAGTATAACCTGCCTGATTGCTGCCATGGTTTCACCCCCTGGGCAAGATCAAGATCGTCTTCTCGACATGCTGGACACGATTGAAACGCTCTGAGTTCGAGGCTATTGCTTTTCAAACATGGAAAACTAACCTGGGACGGCTAAGTCTAGTGCTAAGCAGACATTTCTGATGGAGGTAGTTCTTGTTTGTATTCATGTTAATTTATGTATAGGTTGCATATTGTTTGACTTGCATGTGCAATCTTTGATCAGTTGGTATAAATATGAAAATATTAGCGATAGCAATGCAAGTTAGACCGAAATTCAAATTTATGATTTTACACAGATATCTGCGGTGTTTGCTTGTATTCAAGTTTTGTCTGATTCACAAAAGTTGTTTATTTAAGTAGGCATATAAGGTTGTGCTGCAGTCATAGGCTGCACTTTAAAGAACACAAAGGTATGGTCCGTCTATCATGGGTAGAAACCTTTGTTGTGGCATTTAAACAAGTTTCGCTGGTTCCCACACAGTCAAGAGCGCTCAGTGTCCGTGTATACTGTGGTGGTGGTGGTGGTGGTGATAACGTTGAAAGGTAAATCCCCAAAACAATGTTCTCAAAATGTATCTAAACCAACGTTTAACAAATCTTAGTTGGACCGAGCCTGACCCACACACCAAGTTTGATCTGCCACTTCCGAGAAGAAGTTCAGACAGACAAACAACCCCCCCCCCCCCCCCCAAACAAACAAACAAACAACCAAACAAACAGAGGGTGGCGTTTTAATATAATAAAAAATGTCCACACATGGTATGCAATGGAAAGTTGAGTTTGTTTCTCCATACAAATAGGAGACGTTGAACACTGAGGACAATAGGGTCCCCTATTGCCAAACATCCCCGGCTGCCATTCGAGTACAAAACATATGAGAGGTCTTCCGAAAAAGTACAAACAAAATATGACAAAGGGATTTCAGGTTAGGGTTCCCGATTGGGGGTAAATACGCATGCGTGTGGGTGAGTTTGTTTTGTATTGAAATAGGGACGTATAACAATAGAGGACAATAGGGTTTCCTATTTCGAAAAGGTCCCCGATTCCGATTCGTGTATAAAACCTATTGGAGGCCTAACAAAAGTACAAAAAGTCCATCAACACACACTCCAATCAAGGACTTACACACGTCCAACATTCCGTTTTGCTTCCCTCCCATGCCTATTTGTTCCACCTTCTTACTATCCGTCTCAGGTCTCTTCTCTCAGCAATATCCTCCTCCTCCTCCTTGGACATGCTCTCCTCTAAAGACGTATACGTCAGGGTTAACACCTCTTCATGCAGCGTTCCTTTTTTAAGCTTCCGGTCGATTTAACTACGTGAGGATTGCATGACGCCTTTTTTAGTTTCTATAAATACAAGGAACACAAACAAAATAGAACCATTTTCACAATACTTGCTTGTAATAATGTGCCAAGGTGACAGATAAACTAATTCCCGGGATTCTTTTGCAATCTAGGTGTCCTCGCCCCATCCCTTTTCGGCGGTAGTTGAGTCCCTGGTCATTTAGGTTGGGGGTGGATTAAAGTGTGAACATATCCTTGTGGTTGCAATTAAATAAAACGTAAGCAATACAACAGTTCAACATAATCTGATCTAGGAGAACTAACGGTTTCGCCGATAATAGTTCGTGGGACAAGAGGCCGAATTCGCTTCTGTTTTTAAGATACGTGACCTATCATGGCATAAGAGGGAGTAACTATAACCTTTTTAACTTTCTTGTTTATACCACAGTAAAAAACAACTCATTAGCTTTCCGATGATACCAACAATTGACAGTGCGCCGCCAAACTTTAGCGATCTCATTTCGAGAAAAAGGTCTTTGAAAAACACACGAGTTTGCGCCACCAACGGCAGTAGAAAAATATACAATTTTGTCCGCATTGGGGGGAAATTTTTCACAATCAAAATGCACAGTGTAAATTGTTGATACCTTGATAAATCAAAAATACAAAAACTCGGAATTGATTTTGAAACAATTTTGTTCACGTATGTCCCATTTCAAGTGCACATTACTCGAAACAAGGTTGTGGGGGAAATTCCTGATTTAGCCTCGCGTTACGTGATCTGATTTGCAGAAGTTGTATATAACTTTATAGAATTGTAAGCTGTTGTGTACTATATCGAATAAACATTGCTCCCATATCCACAAGTTGTTTCGGAATGAAAAAAATAAAAATAAAAACGCCGTGAATCCTCCATAAAAAAACACCTTATAAACAGCGCCCTCTGTTGCCATAGGAAACCTGTTGTATGCAATGTGTGCATTATTGAACACTCGTGTTGATGAAGACATGCAAAATCACTAATAGATTGTCACTCACATCAGCAACTGGGGTTACTTAAATAGTTTTCCATTGTTTTAAACAGTGCTGAGAAAACGATAAAAAGTAACAGGGAATATAATACCTGCCGAGTGAAACGTCTCAAATTGGACAGTTCTCAAGTAACTCCCATACTTGATTTTACAATACCACTTTTATTAAAAAAATACTTTGGAAATAAAACAAATTACAATGCAAATTGTTTCATTATTTTGTTTACTATTTTAATGTTTGTTTTCCTCGGTGGGTTTATACAATTAAAATTACAACTTTGTTTCAAAGTATTTATCCCTGAAATAAAGGAAAATATATTGCTGCATGTATAAATTAAAATTGTTTCAGGTGTGGCATAGACAATGGGTTCAAAACAATCTTGCAGTTAGCTAAACATCTGTTGTTCGCTGTAAAAATTGCCGTAAATTACGATGGTCGAAAAATCGGGCAGCGAGATACCAGGATTCTGACCGTATACGGTATGGTGTGACCGTATTTGACCGTACGGTCGGACTGTAGTTGTATGTACTGATAAACCGTATTTGTTACGGTGAAAGGTCTGTAAATTCTGTCACTTTTAAAGACTTGCTGCAAATAAAACTTCGCTGTGATGCTCATTATCAAGCACGCTGCGCTCTCACTGTAAGTAATTTCAGGAGCTGATGCGAATATAATAATTTAACATGAAAGAAGTACATTTATCACATGCGGTCTCGCCTGTGCCCATTACATACGAATTGTTGGTTTCATATGGCAACAGAGGGTGCTGTTTCTTATGTATTTTCTTCTGCAAAAGTCGCGGTGTTTTTTTCCTAAATGTTCTCATTCCAAACAAATTGCGGATGCGGGAAAAAGTTAATTCTATAGAGTACACCACGACCTACAATCTATGATCAGATCACGAAGCAAGCAAAAAGAATCGTCCCACGGAATCACAACATGTAGGCCTAATAGACATTTGAATTGCAATTGACATAATTAAACGCATGTCCTGTTCAACGAGTGGTCGACGCCCTATAAGGAAGTGTTTGAAACGGGTGTCTATAAAGCTACAGCTACGGCTATTGTCTGCGGTGGCCATTTTGTAGCGCTGTCCAAAATGCCGTCTAGAGCTACAGCTACGGCTACAACGTCACAAACAAAACTATAGCAGTGAGAAGAGTTGTCTATGATGCAAAACAAAATGACAGCAGCGCTAACGTTAATTTTAGAGCCAATTTTTTATTATTGTTTAATGATGGTGCATTGAATTGCAACTAACAAACCAATAAAGGCGTCAATATCATCAGGTATTTTGACCCAATTCTTGTAAATTCTTACGTCAATTCTTTAATATTATTTTGCAATCACAAATTCTAGCATTGCTTGAGGGCGCAATAACTAGCCGTAGGCTCTGCCGAATTCCAATTGCCTAAGCGTATACATAGACGTACTGAGCTGTAAACTTAAACTGTAGACCGTAACTTTAGACACTCGTCAAAAGGATCAGTTTGGAAGTATTTTATGTTGCATGTCATTTAACCCACCCCCCCCCCCCCCTTCTTCCCCTTGCGAAACAAAAATCCCGCCATGTTTGGGAGCCAATGAGGCCTGCCAACCGATACATTTGCGGTTGTGTTCTAATAGTTTCCAAGCTGCAGAATCTAGTAGGCCACACCCCTTGAAAAAATTATCAATTACAGTCCACGATGTTATGGTCAGAGAACGCGAAGAGCCTCCACTGGGTGGACCAACAAAATATTTTGGTTAAAAAAAAATCCTTCAGTCAATTTGGCTGATTTGTTCTTCTTTATCTATCACTATACCCTGCTTAATAGACTGAAGAAAAAAAAATTTTCTAACCCAGGAGGTCATCCAGGGGGCAGAAAAACCTTTTAAAATAATGATTTTTCCAAAAAGCCATTGAGTTGTGCAGAGAAATCGAAATCTGCTTGTATTGCAGGGCAACATTGATTTCAATGTTTACATGGTTGTCCTTCAAAACAAATGTGTAAATAGCCAGAATGTTTAAATGTTTGGTATGTGTGTCCAGGGAACTTCTATCCATCTGTTCAGACCGTGAAATAAAGATTTGTGCCCCCCCCCCCCCCCCCCCCCCCCCCTTACACAGTTATTTACCCCCAACATAAAACGCCTCCCGGTGGAGCCCCTCTGTGCGTCCGTAACAAATACAAATAAAATTGTCGCTCGCAGGGTTAAGTATATTGATGTTATGTTATTGTAATTCCGACTAACCGTGTGGTAACAATCGATCACTTGCTCCAAACAGTTTTCGCTGGCCGGACGCTCTCCCAGCCCGCTCACACCAAGTTGGAGTTTGGCGGGGATACCCCACAATAACCAAGCGCCCGTTAATTAGATCTAAAAAAAAACACGGGGGCAAAAGAGAAGGGGTAGGTGAAACAAAAATATTGCACAGAGTTTTACACAAATTGGTAGCTGTAGGGGTATGAAATTGTTGGTGTGAGATTAGTACATGTTTCTATAATTAATTTTGCATATTGGTTGGTTGGTTCGGGATTGACACATATAATCCACTGAAATGGGTCCAGTTGGACGAATATTAGCTGGTTGGTTTGGGCTTGATACATTAATACATTTCCAACTTGACCAAGGGGAACAATATCGGTTGGTTGGTTTGGGCTTGAAACACCTACATTTTCCCTAGTCAATCCTAGGTGGATGTACATGGTTGGTTGGTTTCGGCTTGATATTCGTTGGTTGGTTTGTTTGGGCTTGATATACTATTACTAGGACCTACAGAGGGAAGAATATTGGTTGGTTGGTTCATAGAGAAAGGTTCATATCTCTATGGTTTGATGAATATTGTTTGCAGGTTTGGCTTGATATTTATTGGTTGGTTTGGGCTTGATATCTATACAGGGAAGAAATTTCGTTGGTTGGTTTGGGCTTGACAAATAACTTTCCATAATGGGTCCTAGCTTGATCAATTGGTTGTTTGTTTGGGCTTTATACACAAGGACCTAACGCGGAAAGAATATTGGTTGGTTGGTTTGGGCTTGTTGCTTCCCTGCCTTTGGGACTAATTCATTAATAGACGTTTAGGACCATCTTAAAGCCGTGTTCGCACTGGATAAACATTTTGGGTAATTTGACCATGACGCCGGGTAACATTACGATAATCTTCCCACCGTCCGCACTTGGATGTAATTGAAGCGGGTAGAATTGCCGAGACGATGGGTAAACTAACCGAGCTGGCTCCAAAACAATAAAAAGGGCGCCCTGCGTAACCTATGACCGCGACTTGACGACCTGGGCCCAATTTCTTGGCTCTGCTTACCGTTAGCGAAAAATCCCTGCTTACTATAGCAGAAAATTCGGTGCTTACGGTAAACGTATTTCACGCGTTAGCGAGGAATTTGGTCTCTGAGCATGCGTACATCCCGTAACTAAGGATTCTGTGCTTACATGGTAAGCAAATAATTTTTCTGCTAGCGAGGTTAGCGGAGAATGGTGACCGTAAGCGCGGAATTCTGTGGTTAGCAGAGCCAAGAAATTGGGCCCGGATCGTCTGTTCCACTGATATCTATGGGCGTTTACAAAACGGAGGCTAGAGGCTAGGCTTGGGCTAGATTTTTGCGGCGCCATTTTGAAGCCTCATACCAAACGACGGGCTAGGCTAAGCGAAGTAAGCCCGGGGCTAGATTTCAGGCTGTATTCCGAAGCCCCACAATAAGTACCAAGCCTCGCGAAAGCTGGCTAACGCCGGGCTTGATGACGTCACGGTGTAAAAACTTTCAGCGAATCGCCATCTTGAAAAACACTGTGTGCGGCATTTATTTATCTTTTGTGTCGATATTGAAGGATTCTGACGTCGATTGAACAACCCTTTAGCCACAGGAGCTGAGCCAGGCAAAGCAAAATTCCAGTGTACAATGTAAGTGACTTGCCATGTTAATTTTGCCAATATTTTGGGCCACAACTCGGCGTTTTTGTCGGTGTGTTTGATTCCGTTGTCGTACGCTATGCTGGGAACAGGGAAGTCCACTACGTGAGTGTCCAGTTTAACGTAGGAATAAGACTACAATTTAGTACAAACAAAAAAGGCAATTTTATGACGATGAATTTGACGATGATACAAGTATCATGATTTGGAATCATGCAAGTATTTACCATCAAGCAAAACTTTGTGGAAAGACTGGTTGGGCCTATGGTTGGGGAAAAACCGACAACCGTCATGACACAAAAACACAAGATCATGGCAATAAACATGACTGTGCAAAAAGGGTAAGACACTGAGTCACATTTTCTTCAAAACCACTTATCAAAAATTAAAAAAATCATGGGTTCAAATTAGTCAGAGTAACTTGGACCCAAAAATCAACATTTGGACATGGTCGGGTGATATGTCCAAATGTTGAAAAAGGTGATTTTGGGGTCCAAGTTACTTGGACTAGGTTCAAATCTAAAGAACAATGACTGCTTGAAGCTGGAAAAGTCGCTTTTTAATTGGCTTTCAAATGCAAAAGCAATTGTAGAATGGAACTTGGGAGTGAAACTACAGTACATGTACACGATTGCCATCCAGACTAGGACCATGGTCTTTAAATTAAATAAACTGTTGTGTCAATTTTTGATTAGTTTGTGTTAACTGAACTTAACTTAAGTTCACTTTCTCTTTTTAAGAAACGTGGAAATTGGACTTTGGAGTGAATACGGCAAGCACTTCAGAATGTTGGTGACAGACAGGGCTATGCACCATGACCACAGGTATGACCTGTAACAATTATCACTAGTTAATGTAATTTTGCATCAGAATAAAGCAAATTAGATAACAGGCTCTGCCCTTCAGCGATATGCTTACTGTATGTCAGCTCTGTGCATTGCTTTCCGTGAGAAGAAACAAATTCACAATTATAAACCGACCTGTACAATCTGGCAGATACCACAGCAGGGTAAAAATTCCAGTCATTGTGGCATTTTTTATTTAACATATTAAAAATAATATTACATATTTATTACCCCCCACCCCTCTCCCCCCCTCCCCCCCCCCCCCCCCAAAAAAAAAAGCATATATGTACATGTACATGTATATATACTGATTTATTAGCATCATTCGACTATAGTGACGAAACAAAATTTCCCTTGTATGAGAGCATTGTGAATGGAAAATCTTTGAAAATAGAGCAACGATGATTACGTTTTGTTGCAGAAAGATTGAAAACTAGACTGCTAACAAGCAGCCATTGTATTCATTTTTTAAATATTAATTTGTGATCCTTTAAACATTTCACTTGTATATTGTTTTCAGAAATCAAAAAACTAAGCACCACTGAAGTCCTCGAGGCTGGCAGCTGTATGAGGCTACATATAATGGAGAGACATGCTACAATGGTACCACTGTTTGCTCAAGGGAGAAATGACACAAGCAATGGTTATGCCATCAGTCTCCAGCAACTCTGAATCTCCCACACCTTTGAAATCTCAACTCAAAGATAGATCATATTTATTTAAAAAAGCACCACAATATTACTTGCAAGGTTGTCACATTGCTTTATTTTTCATAGCCTATTTTAATAGATTGAGTTTAAAAATGCAAGTTAACAGGAATATTTTAATACACAAATATACTACAAGGAATATCTTAGGGCAGACAACATAAATATTTTTTTTTGGGGGGGGCACATGATCACCCCAAGATGTTTGTTAACTTGAATTCTACACTCTCAACAATTATACATTACAGTGTATATAAAGGGTCATTCTTTTTCTCCACCTCTGAAAAAGCATCACCCCTAATGTCCTCTTGTTTAAGGAGTAAAGCAAACGGGCTGGAAACGACAGTCATTGCAAATACTACTTGAATGGTAAAATGTATATTTAAACAGTTGACAACATGCTCCTCTCTTTTATTTCTATGTGGTAATTTTGGACTCATGTTTGCACAATTGGCATACATTTGTGTTTATGTTTTTATCTTATTATACTTGACATGTATAGAACTCCGCTCGAAAGTAAAAAACAATATATATTTACTGGTTTGGACTGGTGTTCTTCACGTTGCTAAATTTCCTGTCCCTTGTCATTTTAAAGATGAAAATATGGTTTATTGTGAAATGTGAATGCACTACTTGCATTAAATAATGAATATCTTGCGTCACACTTTGGACCAATGAAGAAACCATGATGACTTTGAAGATTCTAAAAATGAACAACGTATGTTCTTATTTGTAACAATACATGTATGTACAGTAAAAATGCACTTTATTGGAACGCCTTTCCTAAACTTCACGATAAACAAAACTAATTGGGAAGATATGCTAATAAGTTACCTCATAATGAAGTATTGCTTTAAAAAGAAACATTATTTCATTACCATGTCATGCTCAAATAACCTTTGTCTTCACACATTAATATGTAATCGAAATTGTATTTATTGAATAAAACAGCATTGATACTTCGACTGCTGGAATTCATTATTGTGGTATTAATTAATGCACAAAATCTTGCACCAGTAAAATGCAATACTGTGTTAACTGAGAATTCTTATCACAGGGGTTTGTTTATTAATTGGTGCTTCAGACGTGACCCTCGAAGTAGACCAAATCTAGAAGCACTCAACTCAGCATCTACTTCAACCCCCCCCCCCCCCCCCCCCTCTACCGTATTTCCTAAAAATACCTACTAAAATTCATTGTATATTTTGAAAACCTTCGAAGAATAAACTTTGTCAGACCAAATTTCATATCACCAGCGAGAAAAAACAAGTTTTGTTTTCAGTTCGCAACGCGCGCCGAGCCGAGTATCGATAACCGAAGCCATATGCCAGCCGAAGCCTCCCGAAGCCTGACCGTACGAATCGTTTTGGCCGCCATTTTGCTTTGTGATGAAGCCCGAGCCTAGCCAAGCCCAAGCCAAGCCCGAGCCTAGCCCCAAGACCCAAGCCCCATTTGGTAAACGCCCTATAACTGGATAGGTCAAGCGTACATTGATGGGATAGCGAGCCGTGAAGTAACCGGCGGCCATGATGGGATATTAACAACATTGCCTTCGTGCATGCAAAAGACGCGTAGACACGTCGAGAGTGAGACAGTGGCAGCAGCGATGGTGGGTAAAAATGCATTAAAATCTTTTGTAAATAAGTAAATTTATTAAATAAACTCGCAGACTGTGCGATCAGTATCTATCTTTGTAAAAAATGTCAGGACTACGGTTTTAAGAGAGATTTAGGAGAACATTGTTGGGCGAAAACGATATTTTCGTTTCCACATGAATTCCAGCGGGATTTTTTCATATTGTGTTCCTATCCATCATTTTATTTGAAAGAAAAACTGGGATATTTCGAAAGAACAGTAGATTTATAGAATCAGTTGGTCTAGGATACACTTACAATATGATTGAATTCCACAATACAGGTATTTTCAGACCAATTTTGTACCCATTCCATGAAGACTGTCCAGTTGACTTGCACGTCAAACAGTTCATGGTGGTAATTTGTGTACACATTCGTACACAACATATTGTGTCATGAACTATTTGACGTGCATAAATTTAATGTTCTGTAGAATTATCCCAATATCGCAATGATCACAGTTTTTTCTCTCACAATTCTAGAAGTGTAGAGCCACCTATTAATAATAATAATAGTATTATTAAATGCATGGTGTAGGTCAAGGCTATCATGGTGGAAGGATGTAGACACGTATTTCCAATACTTCAGAACAATTTCATTTTCGCCCACAAATCTCTCTTAAAAACGTAGTCCTGATGACATTCCTTACAGTGCTCAAATGAAATTTCACTCTCTGAAGAAATGGGTATGCCAAATAAATTGAGAATTTTGTGTTTTTAAAATAGCGTCATGTTACAACATTCTTTCCTTGGCATTTAATTTATACCTGTATATTTGTTTTCTTTGTACACTACAGCTAATTGGTTTACCCAAGTCCACTTCTTGCTACTAAGATGTCAGTCTGTACAGCTTATTACGGCTGGACAAGTCATAGGACGAACTGCTCCCATTATGACAGAGGGACAACAGATGACAGCGAATGTCAAAACTTATTTTGTTTAACCATCAGTAAATACGGTAGCATAATTGACCAACTACGTTTACCAAGATAAGCTATCTCGGTGTTCCACATTAAATCGTCACCGTTTTCACGAAGAGGCGAATTTCATGAAAAATCGTCTATTTATCGAAATTATTTTTTTTGATGAAAACGATTAAATATTGCAATTTCTACAACCTGGTGAAGTTATACATCCACAAAATCATTAAAATCACAATTAACCTAATTAACTAATGGGCGAATTGGTCCTCAAGTGCCCTTTTGCGTTTTCACGAAGAGGCAAATTCGAAATAGCGTTGACTTCAACGTGTTTATGAAGGGCACTTTGGTGCGCGTAGTCACTTTAGCGTTTTCACGAAGAGGCGAATTGGGCGAATTGGTCGCGAAGTGGCTTTTAGCGTTTTCACGAAGAGGCAAATTCGAAATAGCGTTGACTTCAACGTGTTTATGAAGGGCACTTTGGTGCGCTTAGTCACTTTAGCGTTTTCACGAAGAGGCGAATTGGGCGAATTGGTCGCGAAGTGGCTTTTATCGTTTTCACGAAGAGACAAATTGGGGGCGCAATGGGGAAATGTATACATTCTGACTCTCACAGCCACGGGCGAATTTGCTAATGTATCGCTTTTTTCGTTTTCACGAAGAGGCAATTCTATTAATTGATTAATTCTGCAAAACTAATCACCTATTTTTCTTAACGTTTGCTATATTTAAGAAGATTGAAATCTCTTCTTTCCCATGATACCTTAATCTTGTATATTCTATGAATATTTATGTTTCAAACTGCCAAACGAAAAAAGGACAAACTTTACAAGCGATTATCTCGAAAGTTTGTTCAGACCGTGAAAGGCTCAATTTGCCTCTTCGTGAAAACGGTGACGGGATGTGCTGCAATTGCAAATATATTGCAGAACTCTGCATCTTGGCATTTCATGTTTCAACAATATAAGTACAGATAATAAAACAGTCGCAACAGTCACAAACCTATCTTTGTAACATGGAAATATATTGAACATGTGTTTTATGAAAACTGACAAATCTGGTTAAAATTGTATTGTTAATATTAAAAGCAAATTATACAGATGTTAAAATGACATGGATTTACCCAGTCAGTGTTCTCCACAATCACTGGGTAGCGGCCGCCCTGTGTACATGTTACGCTGTTCTGTCATATTTTTATGCTGCCCTGTTAAAATGTTATGCCGCCCTGTCAAATTTTGTGATGTTAACTTCGTTTCCTGTGATATTACATTCGTTTTCTTGGTCTTGCGCTATACAAACGTGTGTACGCCTGCAATGTTTTTAATATCCCAATATGGCCGCCGAGTGGCTTCACGTGCAGAGCCGCTCGACCTATCCAGTTATAGAGATCAGTGGTCTGTTCCCGACGCTAGCTCTCAACATTATTTTCTTCGTTCAAGTCATTCGACCGGGTGATGGAAGATTTAACCGAGACGTCGCGTCCGCACTTGATTTTCTGGCTCGGTTAAACTGACCTGGTCAATCTTCCTGGGCACCTTTGGCTCGGTTAAACTACCCACGCGGCGTGGGTAAGTTACCTGTGAGGAAAATTACCCAGGCTGTTCGCACTGGACTTGAAATGGGTAAGTTACCCATTGGCTCGGTTAGTTTGCCCAAATTAAGTCCAGTGCGGACAGGGCTTATGGCAACTGGTGTTGCCTGGTGGGGTTTTGTTTTTTTCTCTGTGCCAGGGCTTGGTTAGGTGGTAACACATGGTGACCAGTTACCGTGGCCAGGCCCTGTCACAGGGTGTCCCGGGACGAACCTTTAGACCCCGGGGACCACGGGGCTCTCTGCGGAGTTGATAATAATGTGATACAAATATAGTGAACGAATAATTGAGGCGTCCGACTGGAAGAAAGAATAGCAAGTTTAGAGGCAAGGGCAACGAACTCTTGTATCCTGCATATTTGTATAACGAACAACAAGCTTTAAAAGCATTACATTCGATATATCGTTCTTCATAGCTTACCGAGCAGTCCGGAGCCGCAATGGCTCGTCTACCGTTAGATTACGCAGTCGGAGGACGTTTACTCAGCACCTGCAGTTCCTCGCCGTGCTTCTTCAATTGGGCCGCTAGCTGTTTATTTAGCAGAAAAGGCGTCTGTGTTGTTATACCGGGTGAGTCAGCTATCTGAAAGCATTAAGTGAATATAGTGTACACCACGAATAATTAACGGATAATTTATAAAAGAATGAATGGAAAACGCCAAACCTGCTCAAACCACATGAGCCAATTGTCATGAACTGTTACCACAAAAAGAAGCACTTCATGGAATTGTAGCAGCAATAAGCAAGATTGAGGCTGTTTTTCTTCAGTCGAGCCAACCGACCACCCCAGGTGAAAATGATCCTTTGCAGTTTATTACACTTTTTAAGTATAGGTTTTCCCGGCCATTTAAAAAAAAAATTAAATTCATCAATTTTCACAATCACTTTTGTCCAAGAACAAAAATCACACGCTTTTACCAAACCAATTTAGTCATTTATCATTCAATTTCAACGTTTGGTCACCGTTTGTAAACACCATCTCGAGAACATTTGTTTTTACAAATCAAATTTGTCTAAGCTGTTATACAAAGGCAGCATTCACAAAATTTGTCTTATATCAATCAATTGTAAACTGAGGCTGAGCAAATTAGTCTGACGTGTGCTTGACTACTGACAACTGAAATTTACATAACATTTGGATATAAGGTCAAATTTACCAATTGTTTGTTTTAATTCCTCCCCCCCCCTTTAAGTCAACGGTTTTTTTCAATCCATCCTCAAGTGTCCCATATTTGTGATTTATTTTAATTTAACTTAAACAAAATATATTTCAAGGATAACATTTCATGTTTCTATCAAAAACTATTTTTATTAAAAATTGTAGATTTTGTTTATATATTTTATATTTTTATATTTTTTGAAATACAATTTGGAACATTGCTTTTTTATTTATTGCGCTGCTCATCTTATTGCTTAAACTGCCAAGACTAAACATAAGAAGAACAAAATTACGAGTTTGAATTTTATTTTGTAATGTTTACTGTGTCCACCTGCCACAACGTATTTTTATTTTATAGCCGTCGTGCACCTAATAATAATTTATAGTATAGTTACCACTGCGCACAATCGATGACGCCAGAAGTATGTCGCCAATCGCGTATACGCGTTTTTTAAGTACATGTAGTTCCTTTTTCAACCACTGATAACCAAGTCGTTGTTTGTGACCTGCATTCGGTTACGCCGTGTGCGTAATATGTGACACGATCAAGCCGAATCAGTCGGATGTCGGCGAATCCCAAAAATGCACTGTATTCTTCGTTGGTATTTAAACAAATTTACTCGACAACAAAACTATTTAAGTAACCCCATCAACAGGTTTTTTTTTGTTTTTAAAACGTACAGATGCCCTCTTTGAAACTACATGAAAAATCATGTTTTGACCGGGGCCGACATCCGACTGATTTCGCTTGATCGTGTCACATATTACGTAAACAGTAATGTTCATAGCCATGGTTATTAATAATCTATGTTGTTGTTGTTGTTGTTGTTGTTTACATTGTGTGAAAGAATGTTGCTGAGAGTTAAGAAGAGGTGATTGTGTGTGTTGTCGGATCAAAACATTCTCCAATGAGAAAGACAAGAAGTATGTGCAGAGTGTGACAGGGACCGGTGTCCACTTGCCCAGAGACGCCTGAGACATCAGGTATTATTGGCAGATCGGTAAAATCTGCCACCGGTTTTGTTGGACAATCGCAGTGCCAAAAATACAGTCTTGCAAGCCAAAAACCACCTTCCGGTTCTTGTAGACCGCCTATTGCAACACTCAGCCCATCAAGACTTCAAGATGAAAAAATAACCCTTAAGTGTTACTTAAGCCGTGTTCGCACTGGATAAACATATTGGGTAACTTTACCATGATTTAATTGACGCGGGTAGAATTGCCGAGACCATGGGTAAACTAACCGTGAAAGGTCACTGGCTGATATGACCTGTGGTCATTCGACCGGGTGATGGAAGATTTAACCGAGACGTCGCGTCCACACTGGATTTTCTGGCTCGATTAAACTGACCTGGTCAATCTTCCTGGGCACCTTTGGCTCGGTTAAACTACCCATGCGGCGTGGGTAAGTTACCTGTGAGGAAGGTTACCCAGGCTGTTCGCACTGGACCTAAAATGGGTAAGTATATACCCATTGGCTCGGTTAGTTTGCCCAAATTAAGTCCAGTGCGAACAGGGCTTTAGTGATACTTTGTGATATCTCATTTTTCAGAACATCAGAATATTGGGAAAATGTTTACTGTTTTCTGACTGTATAGAATTATATCGTACTCTTATCGAAATAATGTTTGAAAATGATGATTATTCTAAAATATATCACTTCAATTTATTTATTCAAATTTTGAGCCAACCATATTGGATGGGTTTCGGTAACTATTTTGTATTGTAGATGGCCAGGCGTAGTAGCGTGTGCCTGTAACCCAGTCGTTCCAGTGGCATCAGTAGGCCGGGGTTAATGGATCGCAAGAGACCGGGAGCTCGGTGACGTCGTTCTGCTCATGACGACCAGGGGCCAATTTCATAAAGCAGCTTAAGCACAAAATTGTGCTTAAAGCACAACAATTCTTGCTTGGTAAATCCGGTTAGGAGCCAAAATTCCAAAATTCCATTCCATCGTTATGCTAAGCTAACAACAGCTAAATACCAATCACAAATAATATACACCACATGGAGTTGTGGCTGGTAAGCTAGTTTTACTAAGCAAGACTGTTTTGTGTTTAAACAATTGTTATGCTTAAGCAGCTCTATGAAATTGGCCCCAGGTGTCCAGGCTAAGCTCGGATTCCACATGGTAGTTCCGGCAGAGGTTGGGTACAAGACCAGGTTGACTTAAATGGGGGTATATCGGCTCAGGATGAAGATGTAAAGAAAACCAAGTGTCAGAAAAACTAGAAAATGACTGTGGTTTTGTAAATCTAACTTAAACTCAGTGTTCAAAAGGGTAACCTGTATGGTTTAGCCAAACTAAACTTATAGAAACGAATTATCTATGTGATATCAAAACCTAATTTTGACTAGGTGTTCAAAGGGATAACCTAAGTTGTAAATTAATAACAATATAACTAAGGCTGATCCGAGAGCTAAGTGAAACACCAGGATTTGACGTAACTGTAAATATTACTGTAAATATTTATTAAATAAAAGTGTTTAATTGATTATTGGTTAATATCAAAATAATATTGTGTTTGTTACTTTATTCCTTTCTGTCTGATGATATTCATTCCTATATAATTTTGAGCCGGGGTCACCTTTTAAAAATCTCGAACAAGTCAATTAATATAGGACATAATGGTGACACGTACCGCCTCAAATATAAACTGTGCTGCCGCACCCACATTGTTAAAACCATTCGTAAAATAATGGTGATTTTTTTCACATGTAAACAACAAAATCTAAGTATTTTATTTTAACGGATCTTAAAGGGATCGTACACGTTTGGTAATTGGAACCCATTGTTTGTTTCAATCCTATATAGCTATAGATATATACCAAAAAACTAACCTGTAAATATTTCATTTTAAAAGGTGGGCGCGATTTTGAGATATTGCCTAAAATCTGAAGCGGTTATGTCTACGCAGGAAGAATAATCTGCATTGGAATACACAGTCTGAGAAACGTCACTGCAGTAACGCTTCTCAGATTCCAATTTTTTGGGATAAAAAGTGATATCTTTTTCCATAACTGCAGTACTTCGAAGTGAAAAGTTTTTAAAAATGCTTTACACTATCCAAAGCTGCTGTACTTCTTACCACGTAAGTTTTTATTGCCATTAATTTTAGGAGTAATTACCAAACGTATACGATCCCTTTAGACGTAAAATTACGGTACTGCGACCTTGAAAAAATCTTACGCATCTGTAGTTATACTAATAGGGTATACTATTTACAAGAAGAATGGCAAGGCGGGACTCTCATTACGCAGCAACTGACAATCGGAACTGAGGAAATTTGTAGTTATAACTAAATAACTATGTTAAATTCTGGTTTTTAGACCAAAAAAGCACTTTCCTGGCCATACGTTGTTATTATTCAAACAATTTCATGAGACAATTTAGATTTTTAACAGGTTTATAATCGCATTAGATCTCCTTTCGTATTCAAAATATTGAAATCATTTCTGGGAAAGCGCGACTTTATCATGGAATGAAAATTAGAATATAAAACTAAATCACGAACATGTTATGTTCATTGTTACTAGGTTATCGTAGCATTTGTACACTATCTACACTGTTAAAACAATATCTGTTAATTAACAGTACATTCTATTGTCAATTGGCATTACAGTAGTTACTGTTTTTTAACAGTACATTCTACTGTTGTTTTTATCTCTGTTTATTAACAGAGGTTATATTGTATTGGGTACTGTACACCTAGAGATATTCCCCTGTTTTGCAACAGTGATTAACCCGTTGTTGTTTTGTTAATATAACAGCAAGTTTTGTCCAAAAACAAACGCTCCTGTTGAAGTACAGTTTTCTGTTGTTATGCATATAATTGCGGCAATTTACATCGATGAATGAAGTAGGAATGGGAACCAGACTTAGTAGGCCTATAGAACTAACTGGTTATTACACATTACACAATACTATTACCACACGTATACAGCTAGATAGTACAAATGCTATACGATTACTTACTAAACACTTTAACCATTGTCGGAGTTACTTTTATATTCAGCTTTTCCCGCCACGATGAAGTCACGCTTTCAAATGAATAATATTAATATTTCAAATTGTATCAGGGAATTGCTTTAATAATTACACAAAGTGGTCAAAAAAGTGTGTCTTGTGGTAAAAAACACAGTTTAACATGACTTTTGTGAACACTAATTTCCTCACTTCTAATTGGTCAGTTGCTGCGTAATAAGATTCGTGTAGGAGAACAGTAGATTCTCTATAAATAAATACTTCGTTGGCGTTGCTGTATATTTACAGCAAAATGTGTTGTTATAAAACAGTAATGTTGATGTGTCTTCACATAACGGAAGAAAATGCTTGTTCAAAAGATGATGTTTCTTGTTCCAGTACAAAACTTTAATTTAACAGCGAACATTCTGTAACCAAACAGAGAAATTCAGAAAAATGCACATAGACAGTACTAGTTTTGTTTCTATGCAAAGAAATCCAAAAACAGTAATATCTATACTGTTATATTTTGACATTTTCAACAGAAAAACAACTGTGAAGTTACACAATTTTTAACAGTGTACTCTTAATGTGTAATAATGTATATTAAGTTGGTTCCCGCTTCATTCATATCTGTAACATTTTAATTTCAGTAACGTACTTGATTATACCCCGTCATTTTACAGGAATAGCAAATTAAACTGACATCATTTGTAAGTCGTTTTTGTACAGAACGGCCAGGCCTGGCATACCGTACCACTGTCAGAACTTAATTTCCCTAAAAATCACGGCTTGAATTTTTAAAGTGCATAGATAAATAGATCTCCAATCAAAATAGATTCTCCTCATTTACCCCCAAAATCGAGTTAGAATATGGATTAAAGTATAATATAGGGTATACTGGGTAGACATTTCAACCCATTGAAATATGAGCACCTTCTAACTATTTTGTACACGAGAACAAAACAAATAACATGTCTCTAGTACAAAAATGCGAATACATACACCCATAATCTGCCACCACGAACTTACACCCTCTGCATCACATGTGTACACAAAATTCAAGACATTTAAAAAACATTGTTATTGCCGAATTTAACATCTTGTGTATAACATGGTGAAGATTTGTTTTCTGAAATCATCTTAATTTGCAAAATGTTTACTAGTGAGTTTGGCAGAAATTAGTCTATTCTGGCGTTTTTCGGTTCCACCAAGTGTACTCAGTGTCAGTTCGTGAAAACGAAATTGCGAGGACGCGCTGTGAAAAAGATTTCACGAACTAGCACTGTCTACATTGTACCCAGAGCAAAGTTGTATTACGGCTCTGTATACGTATGTCACATTTGTCTACGAAATAAAACACGATGTTGTCAACATGGCGGCACCCAAGCAATGTGTGCGCGCACTCCCCCTAAAACGCGACAGTTTTGGATTTCACGAACTGACACCTGCAAGCTAGCACTGCGTGCGCAAACTCCCCGAACACGCGTAATAATTGGTTTTCACGAACTGACACTCAAGCACTATGTGTGCGCACTCAGTACAGAAAGTCGTTATTTTCGTTTTCACGAACTGAGACCCGTCCTAATCCTTAAATTATTAATTAACTAAGCATGTTTTCACAATATAAAGATTGTGTTTCAGCAGTTAACGAATGTTTACGTTTAATGATACCAAAACCCCTCAAGTAGACGGATATGTTGACTGAGTAAACTCGTGTCAAACTTTTAAAAACGTTTTTTTCTCCGAAGTGTATCTCTGCAACGGCGACCACTGGGTGTCAGTTCACAAAAACACACTAACATACACGCATTTACACATGTATACATACAAACAATGACATTTCATGACCCTTAAATGACCTTTGACCTCAACGATCCGATGACGAATTGTGTCTTTCCACCCACGGGTCATTAAATCAAAGTTTCATTAAAAAAACATAAAAGCATGTAGACGTCACGTTATACATATTTCCGGTCATACATACGGTCATAGTCAGGCAGACTGATGCACAATGTGATTGATTGTTCACTTGAGGATGATAGTAGGACATTTGGCAAATAGTCAGAGTATAATGTCATGAGAAAGATATTAGGCTATAATGTATGTAAATGAGGGCCGTGAGGCGTAAGCGTAAGCGGGAACCATTGCAAATATACAGGGGTTCAAACTTTATGGTCAGTTTCTCTCAATTTGTTCAGGATTTATCGCTTATTTTTTTCTTGAAAAAAGCCTCTAAAATCGTCATAAGTAAAACTATCCAGCATTATTAGGGGGTTTAACGCACAAAATAATAATGTTAAAATATGTTTTCGTCCCGTGCATACAAGCGGCACAATGTCATGGGAAATTAGCAAGGTTCCTTTGCGCACGAGTGAACAAAAATACTGTTGTGATTTGGGGTACCATCTATCAACATAGATGATTCACGGGCTAGCTGCGCCGACATCGTAATTTTTTTTCCTAGGAGGGTTAGGGGTAATTATCATAAATGGGCGGCTCTAGACCCCCCACGTCATGATTATTCAGTAGTTTTAACAATGATGCTAATACATTTTTATTGCTCAATCAACTAGTTACACATAGCCCATAGGTACATTAAAGCACTTTGAAAAACGGCTTCTGTCGACCTCTCCCTAGTGGTAGCTATAGTGGATAATGGGTTTAGGTTATAGATCGTTCGACTGGGGTTCGAATTCGCTCTCTGTCTATTTTTCATTGACTATTTTGGTATCCAAGTTTGTTGTTGGAGTGAGTTTAATTTAAGGGAAAATAAGGATATGAGAACCTAAGTGTCTTCCACTCAGTGTGGTGTAGAAACGCCCATTTATGATAATTACCCCTAACCCTCATAGGAAAAACAATTACGCTTGCCGGTATGACAGGCGCCCAGTGCCATGGTACAATTTGCCGCCGTGCTTGTTTGGCGCAGCTAACAAGTGATTCGGCCCGCGAATCTGCCCAAATGTGATGGATTAGCAAGGCTCCTTTCGGCAAAAGTGGCCAACAATCACCTTAGGATACTCCTAACTCACACAGGTGATTGTTGGCCACTTTTGCCGAAAGGAGCCTTGCTAATTTAATTTTCATCGGCTCGTTGAAAATGTACAGGGATCTAAAACGTGTTGTCACTTCTCTAAATTTCTCCAGGATTTGTCTGATTTGTTTTCAAAAAAGTCCCTGAAATCGTCATAGGAAATAATTTCTGGTCTAAGTGGGTTATTTGGGGTACAAAATAAAAACTAAAATAACAATATTTTGTCCTGTGCGCGCAAGGGTCAAGGGGAAATCAGCAGGGCTCCTTTCCTTCACGAGTCTATAGAAAACTCTTAGGGGGGTACCATCCATCACATTGCGGGCAGAATCGCAGAACTGAATCACGGCGCGAATCACGAACAACGAAAACAAAAGCTAATTTTCTTGCACTGTCAATACTCTAATCACACTAAAAAATGGTACATGTACTTTGATTGTGTCAATTTTAAGAAACTTGCATTGAAGGAAGTTTGCACGGCATTTTTTATTCTTGAGTTTCTGCAAAAATCTACTTGTGCACCACCATTTGCAGTTGAAATTATGTTTTAATTAAATACAATAATTCCTAAGCGGGAGCGCTAATTACTCACTGTTAACCCATTCGTAAGCGCATAATGCACGGGAATATGGATTTTTAAGTTGTGGATCTTCATTATAACCAGTTTAACTAGTATTTAGTAAAGGTTTGACTCTTTAGGCCAAAAAAAAAAAAAAACATGTTTAGCGTCACCGCCCGCTTCATTTTGGGGGGCCGCCTCCTTTTTCTTTTCTTTTTTCTTTTTGAAAAAAATGATAAATTTGTACATTTTGGTAAAAACAAATTTAAAAATTTAAAAAATTTAAAATAAAAATTTAAAAATAATTTGAAGATCGTATTTTAGACTTTAGAATCATGTGTGTACACGTGTAGTCGTGTACGGTGCATACATGATCAACCCACATGAATTTTGATTTTTAATCGTGGGTGAACCATGTTTAAATTTTAAATTGCATGATAGGGTGTGACATGTTCACTACATGACTCGAATTAAAATGTGTCAGGCGGCCATTTTGAAAAAAAAAAAAAAAAAAAAAAGGGCCTCCTCCTTCCTTTAAAAAAAAAGGCATGACGCTAAACATGTTTTTTTTTATTTGGCCTAAACGGTTGATCCACATAGAAATGCAAGTTGCACTCAACATTATAATTATCTGTGTTTATTGACTTTTAGTTTTAATGACCTTTGACCCTTTCTTAATTAGGGATGGCACCACTTGAAACTTTCTTAAGTGGCGGATTTTGCTCCAGCAAAGTGTCAGCTACACATTGACACTTGTTTTATCCTTGCACTCAAAATTATGATTAAATGTGTAATTAGCACTAATTAAAGACCTTCTTAAATGTACTTAGCACCAAAAATCTTTTTCTTAAGTATACAAATCCTATTCAGTACACGATAAACTTTCGACCTATGAAGAAATTATGTTTGAACTCAAGATTATGATTAAATCGAATTTTTGGGGGTCTGTCGGGGGCTCACCCCTCCCAACGCACCACTTGCCAAACTTAAGAAAACCCATTTTGCAGTTGTCCCAGTCACCCCTACATATCCCACGCTTCAAACCTTTTGCACTCAAAATTATGATTTAACCTGGCTGGGCTCCTGGACTATTCGGACAGGTTAGTTAAACGATATTTGCACATGCACATGCACAGCTATAGGTGAGCCAAAAAGAAATTGACCAAGTAAGAACAAAATCATTAATCCCAGTCTCATTCTTTTTGACCCATCCTGTACAAGATTTAAAAAAATACTAACACATACTTGAATGACAAAACAGTTTTTGTCTGTTGTTTTCCTTATGTACAGCCCCTACAAGCCAGGCCAGCTCAAGAAAGGGATGGTGGAAATCCACAGGAAGTGGTTTCAGATGAAAATTAATTAGACTCGACTCCGACTCATAATCTATTATTATTATTTTTGGTCCAAAATGCTCAAATGCATATTTAGCCACTAAGTTAAAGTACTCCAAATCGATAGTTGGTACAACTTCATTCTCATTGAACTGCCTTACTTTTAAGTTAAATGCTACTTGAGATTAAGAACTCGCAAGCAGACAAAAGGATTATATATTCTACAAAAGTCGGCCGTTGACAGATTTTCTAAATTAGATGTAAAGTTTGATTTTGAATGCATTCTAATTACAATATATAAATGATGTTATTTGTGTTAACATTAATCAAATATCTCCGCCAAGTCAACACAGTACGAGCACTTCAACTATAGTTAGGACATAAGGATACTGAGAAACCTTGGTTTAGGAGATACTCTGGAGCCGCCCAAGTTACTTCAACAGAAAGTTTTTATAAGGATTGACAGCCTAATTTTAACAGGAACAGACTATAAAAGACTTGAAAGGAAGGAATAAAGTGTTGTGTTTTTGAAATCAGATTTGATGGTTTAATTATTTTTAGGAATCTCCGAAATGACAATTCATTTCAGTTAACAATGTCGTGAAAAAGTCAGTCTCGGCATCGTATGAATGTCCCTTCCCAACGTCGTAGGAATGTCACTTCTCAATTCAGCTAACACATAACGTTTTCATAACGTTCCTGAAATGTCATCTTTGGTCACGTTCTGTGAAAACGTTGACGGAACATTATGCGGACGCTTGAAGGAAACGTTGCATTGTAACATTTAAATAACGTTATTAACAACGTTCGAAGATCGTTATACGGACGTCGGAATGTAACGTTTTGTTGTAACGTTCCTAAAACGGTATTCGGACATCAGGAAATGTACCTACAGCAACTGACCAATCAGAAGTGAGGAAATTTGTGTTGACAATAGTCGATGTTAAATTGTGGTATTTAGTCCAAAATGCATTTTTTTGACCATAATATGTAATTATTCAAACGATTCCATGGTTGAATTTAGATTTTTGTGCAAACATAGTGAACAATTCACATTATATTTTATTTGTATTCAAATGTTGACATTATTCATAAAAAAAACTAGCTGTGACTTCATCGTGGACAAAGAAAGCGAACTATAAAACTAACAACGGCAATAGCTAAGTTTGTAGTAAGTGTTCAGTATAGTAATATGAATAGGTTATTATTGTATGTATGCGTAATTGCAATGTGTAATAAGTTAATTCCATTGGTATTATTTCATTACGTAATGTGTACACGCAGTGAATATGTGTTAAAACAGTAGATCCTTGTTATCTTGCCAATGTCCTCTGAATGTTGTACGAATGTTATTTCACAACGTTTCTTTGTAAAGAGAACCCCACACATTTACATTCCCGCAACGTTTTTTGGTTAGCTGGGAATGTTGTAGAAACGGCACTTCCCAACGTCGTAGGAAGGCTTCCAAACGTAATGGGAGCGTCACTTCCAAACGTCTTAGACATGTCCCTACCCAACGTCTTAGGAATGTGACTTCCCAACGTTCTAACGATGTCATTTCAAATCGTTGCACACACGTCACCTGTTGCCCATGCGAATCTATCAGCTCTTCTTCTGCAAAGCAGTGTGGGAGTTGATGGTGGATGAGACCAATCGCTACGCAGACCAAACAATGGGTGTAGATGTGGCCAATCATCAGCCTGCCTGGAATCCAACTACTGTTCCTGAAATTATGGCATTCGTGGCCTTGCTTCTGTGCATGGGTATAAAAGGCCTCGCTACAGCATGCACTGGTCCAGGTCCGAAGTTCTGTGAAGTCCCCTGTATTCGGCGACCATGTCTCGCAATCGATTCACTGCGATCCTTCGATTTTTTCACCTTGCCAACAACAGAGCTCAACCAGGTGATGCTCCCCCTGACAAACTGTCCAAGGTCCGCCCGCTGCTTGACATTGTACTGCCATCCTTTCATCGCATTTCCAAGCCAGGCCGAAACCTCTTACCCGATGAGACAATGATCAAGTTCAAAGGTCGACTTGGTTTCAAACAGTACATGCCACGAAAGTCGGCCAAATGGGGATTAAAATGTTTTTCACAAAACGAGTCAGAAACTGGTTATACCTGTGCTTGGAAGGTGTTCACTATGAAGCAGAATCAGTGTCAAAAAGATCGGACGTGTTTTTACAACTCGGATGCTTTCCTAATTCGGATGTATTCCTAATTCGGATGCTTTTTGCAAACTCGGATGCTTTTTTAATTCGGATGAATTCGTAATTCGGATGCTTTTTGTAAACTCGGATGCTTTTTTAATTCGGATGAATTCGTAATTCGGATGAATTCGTAATTCGGATGCTTTTTGTAAACTCGGATGCTTTTTTAATTCGGATGTTTTTTTAATTCGGATGCTTTTCTAGTTCGGATGCTTTTTTAATTCGAATGCTTTTCTAGCTCGGATGCTTTTTGTAAACTCGGATGCTTTTTTAATTCGGATGAATTCGTAATTCGGATGAATTCGTAATTCGGATGCTTTTTGTAAACTCGGATGCTTTTTTAATTCGGATGTTTTTTTAATTCGGATGCTTTTCTAGTTCGGATGCTTTTTTAATTCGAATGCTTTTCTAGCTCGGATGCTTTTTATAAACTCGGATGCTTTTTTAATTCGGATGCTTTTCCAGTTTGAATGCTTTTTGTAAACTCGGATGCTTTTTGCAAACCGAACATATTCGCAAATCGGATGCTTTCCCAATCCGGCACTAGGGTGGCCCTGAAAGGACATCACACATCGCAGATTCTGCGATTTCGCGCATTCTGCGCGAATTTGAACGATGACAAACATGTTATCGTATATATCTAAGCATATATCTGAGATATGGAAGATTTTATTGTAGATTTCTGCACAGATTTATGTGATAATAAATATTTTCTGGGCAGATTTTTGAAAAGTCGCATATTTTTATTTTAGATTTCAAGTTCTGCGCAGATTTCTTAGTACGCAAATTTGTGCGATGTCGCACGGATATGGGCACTACATGTACATTTTCATTGCACATTTATTTATGCGCAGCTATATATGTCGCACTCACGTACAGCAGATTTATATGCAGATGTATGTGCACATTTCTGCCGCAATGTCAGCACATACGACGTTTTGAAAGTTGAACCACGACGTTTTGAATGTTATGATGTTCTAAAACGGACAGGCAACGTCGTGGTTCAACTTTCAAAACGTCGTGGTTCAACTTTCAAAACGTCGTACTTCAACTTCCAATAAAGTTAATGCATATGATGTCACACGCGCTACGCGTACGCGCTAATCGCACGTACAACCGGGCGGAGCGGTGAGGTCAAACACACTTTGTTTGACCTCACCGCTCCGCCCGGTTGTACGTGCGATTAGCGCGTACGCGTAGCGCGCGTGACGTCAATGCAACCCCTTTATTAACGTCCAACTAGGGTTCTTGCGTTTTAGACCGTCAATAACCGTCCTACGCAAGCCCAGCCAATCAGCACTTGCGAGTGTTCATGAGGTCAGCGGTGCTTGCGTTCCATCCAATGAACTGTCGGCACTGTACCTTAGCTTGTTGTTATTCGTAATAAGGCCTGGCATACGATATACATGATTATTCTAATTATTAGTATATACACGCCCTTCTTCCGCTGGCGACTGACACTCCAGATGTGTACAATGGCGCATACAATGACGCCCGGCCCGCTTCTATTGTTAAAAGGTTCAATGGGATACGTAGGCCTACATGTACCGTACATGGCGGGAATTTCAATGGGGTATTTTCAACATGTGGGTTGTAATTGAGAGGATCAAACCACTTTAAATGCAGGGAACACACAGGCCTGGTAATCACTTACACAAAGTATAGGGTATATAAACCAGCTTCCAGAGGGGGTGTTTGTCCCTAATGAATATTAGTGCGTCCACGCAAAAAAAACACCTTTTTTTGTATTACCGTCAGAGGTACCAAAACGCGGATGCCTTAAACTGGTGTATTCCATTTCCACCCAGAGATAGAAAAGGGGTATATTAACTCTCACATCAGAACCCATAAACGTGCACCGTGACCCACCCCCAAACATAACGTAAAATGCGGCAACTTTGTCATGCTGGGTAACTTTGGCCACTACATGCAAAAAACAATCTTTTATTGAGGATTTTACTTGTATTTTTGGACATGGTTTTTATTATTTATGTAAATGATCAAAAAAAGAGTTGAAAAATAACATCCAACTGGATTTTATGTGATATTTTAGAAATGTTTGTCCCCAAACGATCTGACCAATACGGAAGTGTATTTAGGACATGACCAAAAAAAGTTTTCAGGACCACTATTTCGCCCGGGCGGATTACTATTTCGCCCGGGCGGATTACTATTTCGCCCGGGCGGATTACTATTTCGCCCTGGCGAATTACTATTTCGCCCGGGCGAATTACTATTTCGCCCGGGCGGATTACTATTTCGCCCGGGCGGATTACTATTTCGCCCGGGCGGATTACTATTTCGCCCGGGCAGATTACTATTTCGCCCGGGCGGATTACTATTTCGCCCGGGCGGATTACTATTTCGCCCGGGCGGATTACTGTCCATGGATCAGAACATATACTAACGTGTATCACCATTTCGACAGTAATCTGCCCGGGCGAAATAGTAATCCGCCCGGGCGAAATAGTAATCCGCCCGGGCGAAATAGTAATCCGCCCGGGCGAAATAGTAATCCGCCCGGGCGAAATAGTAATCCGCCCGGGCGAAATAGTAATCCGCCCGGGCGAAATAGTGGTCCTGAAAACTTTTTTTGGTCATGTCCTAAATACACTTCCGTAGACCAAAGTTACCCTAACCCTGAATTTCCTTTAATGAGTATAAAACGTACAATACGCTTCCGGAAACTTATTTAACTCATTGTGTGTAACGAGGGCAATCGTCAATTTCAGCTTTTCAGAAAATTCTAATGTGTTTAAGGAATCAAATCGATTTTTATTTGTATTTTTTTTTGGTGCAAACGGATTTTATTTACGGTCAAAAAATGTTTGTTGGCTCAAACTCAACTCTATTGTAAAACATAACACGGAAAATATAACATTATTGTTTAATATGCAAAAATATATTCTAAATTGTCTGAAAATATTGACCAAGGTTTCCCATTTTACAGTACAATGTCCACCAAACTGATAATGCGTAAGCAACGAGCAGTCGTTCGTGTTCCCTGCAATTGAAATGGTTTGATCCTGACAACCTGCATGTTGAAAATACATGTACCATTGAAATTCCCGCCACGTACGTATCCCATTGTACCTAGCCTTGTAACAATAGAAGCAGGGATCAGTCCTTGCAAACGCCATTGTCTAGGTACATATCTGGCGTGTCGGTCACGCAACCAGCGGGGGGAGGGTGTGTCTACTTATGATTATAATAATCATGTAGATCGTGTGCCAGACCTTATTATGAATAACAATAAGCTACGGTACAGTCCCAATAGTTCATTGGATGGAACGCAAGCCCCGCTGATCTCACGAACACTCGCATGTGCTGATTGGCTAGTCTTGCGTACAACGGTAATTTACGGTCTAAAACGCACGAACTCTAGTTTCGCGCGCTTTTACCTGGCTCAAGGTAGCCGCGTATTCGGCCGGTTCTCTCCGCGCGGATTCAGTCCACATTCACCAAAAGGCGACAAATATTTAATACATGCTGCAAAAGGTGATGCATTTTCTAAAAAGTTTTTTGTCAATTTATTGAAAGAATTTTTCGAAATAAACCGTAAATTTAACAATACTTTTTTCAAACCCTTGTAGATCATACAGCATATTAGCCACACTTGTTCCTGTAATTGTAAAACCTTTCCTGTAATTTTGATGAAAAATTACAGTTAAATTAGCTGCTTAATGGGCGTAATTCTACTTCGAGTTATTTGTCAAACCTTTTATAGAAATTTCAAACAATACGGCAACAGTGTGGTTTTACAAATTCAAGACCTACTTTTATCATTGCTGTACTTTTTTTCTTTTGCCACATGAATTGCAATTGTACATTTCTGTAAAGCACACATGCAAGGACTATCTTTCCGTGCCCCACTCTTTCTATCTGGCAAGTGTTCTTTCAAGCACGAGTGGCAGTACGGAGTTTCCAAGATTCTTTTATATGCTAATTTTGACATATAACCGTTGTTCTTTGTTTACATTTTATATAGTTTTGATAATATCTGCTTATTTGCACTCGACCTTAGAAACTTACATTTGACCCAAGTGTGCTATATATCGCAAAGAATTATGGGGCGATATTAGGTGGAAATAAAAAAGAAATTATGGACACGGTCTGAAACCGTATTTTACCTAACGTTCTAAGCTGACAAACTACTAGGATCCATCTAATGATGCAGAACTTTATAGTTGAAGGGCTGTTGTGTTATTAAATAAAGTAACAGTTATCATTCTCATAAAATCTGGCGTGGTGAAATTAATTGTTGAAATTGTTGATTGACGAAACTGATTCACCGAGAACATTGCAAATAAGCCCGAGTGCGAGTGCACTAATTACTGTTCGGCTGAAGCCTATACCAAAATTAAGTGTGCACAGAAACATGATCTCGTAGATCATGAAATACAAATATGAGGTTTGAATAACATGTGATGTACACTTTGTTTTAAAGAGGCAGATATACTCGCAGCCGAAAAACGCATTACAATGCTGCATTGAAAAGGGGATTTATTAAACGGGCTAATTAGGCACTAATTAGTGTTCGGCTGAAGCCTATACCCACATGCCCAGTAACATTATCTTGTAGATTATGAAATAAAAGTATGAGTTTTTGATAACATGTGAGGTATATTTTGTTTTAAATGTTTCATTCTCATTTCCAAATCTATAAAAATAACTCGAAGTAGGATTACTTAGTTCATTAGGCAGCTAGTTTAACTGTAATTTTTCATCAAAATTACAGGAAAGGTTAAACAAGTGTGGCTAATATGCTGTATGATCTACAAGGGTTTGAAAAAAGTATTGTTATATTTACGGTTTATTTCGAAAAATTCTTTAAATAAATTGACAAAAAACTGTTTAGAAAATACATCACCTTTTGCAGCATGTATTAAATATTTGTCGCCTTTTGGTGAATGCGGACTGAATCCGCGCGGAGAGAACCGGCCGAATACGCGGCTACCTTGAGCCAGGTAAAAGCGCGCGAAAGTTGGACGTTAATTGGAAGTTGAAGTACGACGTTTTGAAAGTTGAACCACGACGTTGCCTGTCCGTTTTAGAACATCATAACATTCAAAACGTCGTGGTTCAACTTTCAAAACGTCGTATGTGCTGACATCGCGGCAGAAATGTGCACATAAATCTGCATATAAATCTGCTGTACGTGAGTGCGACATATATAGCTGCGCATAATTAAATGTGCAATGAAAATGTACATGTAGTGCCCATATCCGTGCGACATCGCACAAATTTGCGTACTAAGAAATCTGCGCAGAACTTGAAATCTAAAATAAAAATATGCGACTTTTCAAAAATCTGCCCAGAAAATATTCATTATCACATAAATCTGTGCAGAAATCTACAATAAAATCTTCCATGTCTCAGATATATGCTTAGATATATACGATAACATGTTTGTCATTGTTCAAATTTGCGCAGAATGCGCGAAATCGCAGAATCTGCGATGTGTGATGTCCTTTCAGGGCCACCCTAGTGCCGGATTGGGAAAGCATCCGATTTGCGAATATGTTCGGTTTGCAAAAAGCATCCGAGTTTACAAAAAGCATTCAAACTGGAAAAGCATCCGAATTAAAAAAGCATCCGAGTTTATAAAAAGCATCCGAGCTAGAAAAGCATTCGAATTAAAAAAGCATCCGAACTAGAAAAGCATCCGAATTAAAAAAACCATCCGAATTAAAAAAGCATCCGAGTTTACAAAAAGCATCCGAATTACGAATTCATCCGAATTACGAATTCATCCGAATTAAAAAAGCATCCGAGTTTACAAAAAGCATCCGAATTACGAATTCATCCGAATTAAAAAAGCATCCGAGTTTGCAAAAAGCATCCGAATTAGGAATACATCCGAATTAGGAAAGCATCCGAGTAGTAAAAACACGTCCGATCTTTTTGACACTGATTCTGCTCCATATTCACCGGCTTCCAGCCCACATCAAAGGAATCCAGTCGACCCTCTATTGGTTATGCTTCAACACACCACCCACCTAATATTACATCTGCTGGGCATGTAGTCCTCGACCTAATAACAGGACTCGAACATAAGGGACATTTCATTTTCATGGACAATTGGTACACTCACAAGCCCAGCTCTCGTCTGCAAGTTACCACAGTTAGAGTTTGGAGCTTGTGGAACTGCACGCTACACCACACTGGGGATTCCAGATTGTGCAAACCCAAACAAGTTACACATGATTACAACCTCATTATAGCTAGCATAGGGAACTGTATGTGTACGTGTACTACACTACACACACACTATGGACTTTGGCACAGAACAAAATAACGACTGAACTATAGGATGTTATACTGAAAGCAAGAATCTAATAATATGAACCAAAAAAGTGGTAATACCAGAGAAATAAGATTAGAATAATATTATATGGATCGAAAAACCATTATTGACCCCAGCTAAGTCAAATTACTAAATTTAACTTTTGTAATACATTTGCATACTCAAATTAAGTAAATCAATCTTAATTCTCCAATTAAGTTCGTCAAAAAGAGAAATCCAGCTGATAAAGAAAAGTCTCTAAAGGGATCGTATAAGTTTGGTAATTACCCCAAAAATTAATGGCAATAAAAACTTACTTGGTAAGAAGTATACAGCAGCTTTGGATAGTATAATGCATTTTTAGAAATTGTTCACTTCGAAGTTCTGTGGTTATTGAAAAAGATATCACTTTTTATCCCAACAAAAATGAATCTGAGAAGCGTTACCGTGCAGTGACGTTTCTCAGATCATTGTGTATTCCAATGCAGATTATTCTTCCTGCGTAGACATAACCGCTCTAGATTATTGGCAATATCTCAAAATCGCTACCACCTTTTGAAATGAAATTTGTACAGGTTAGTTTTATGGTATATATTTATAACTATATGATTGAAACAAATTACCAAATTACCAAATTACCAATTACCAAACGTATACGATCCCTTTAAGTGCACGGGCCATAACTCGATCTACAGAGGATAAATAGATTAACACGTCATGCAGTGATGAATGAACAAACTTACATTTTATACCAAAACCAAAGTAAGTTCTTATGAAGCTAACGTGCAATCTCGATTTGCAGTGAAGTATGTCTGCTCATATATATGGTGAGGGAATTGTAAATAAAGAAAAGGAAAACTTCTCGAAAACGTGACATGATAAAGTTCTTAGGAAGATTTCAAAGGAAACTAAAACGATTGAAGTTGGGATCGAGTCGATTCCGTTGTATCATCAACAATTATATAACAGACATACAGATCCTTGTTATTGATCGGTAGACAAACTAGTGGGTCTATAGTGTGTGCACGCATGGAATAATAAATGGACTAAATTTTAATAAGATGAGGCAAGATGAATAATCAAACATTTTGTTATAAACACTAAAACCATTTTCTACAAATCTCGCATCTCTTTTTACCTGGCCCTACCGTGCCTATAATACAATGTACATGTACATGCACTAACAACTCGCATCCCTTTTCTATAAATCTTGCATCCTTTTTTTACCTAGTCCTACCGGACTCTACCGTGCCTATATACAATGTATATACACTTAAAACTCGCATCCCTTTTTTGACCTGGTCCTACCGGGCTCTACCGTGCCTATATACAATGTATATGCACTTAAAACTCGCATCCCTTTTCTATAAATCTCGCATCCCTTTTTTGACCTGGTCCTATACCGGGCTCTACCGTGCCTATATACAATGTATATGCACTTAAAACTCGCATCCCTTTTTTTACCTGGTCCTACTACCGTGCACTCGCATCCCTTTTCAAAAAATCTCGCATCCCTTTTTTTACCTGGTCCTTCCGGGCTCTATCGTGCCTCCATATACAATGTATATGCACTTAAAACTCGCATCCCTTTTTTAACTTGGTCCTATACCGGGCTCTATCGTTTCTCTATATACAATGTATATGCACTTAAAACTCGCATCCCTTTTCTACAAATCTCGCATCCCTTTTTTTTACCTGGTCCTACTGGGCTCTATCGTGCCTAGGCCTCTATATACAATGTACATGCACTTAAAACTCGCATCCCTTTTCTACAAATCTCGCATCCCTTTTTTTACCTGGTCCTACTGGGCTCTATCGTGCCTAGGCCTCTATATACAATGTACATGCACTTAAAACTCGCATCCCTTTTCTACAAATCTCACATCCCTTTTTTTACCTGGCCCTACCGTGCCTCTACAATGTATATGCAATTAAAACTCGCATCTCTTTTCTACAAATATCGCATTCCTTTTTTTATTTACGTGACATGATAAAGTTCTTAGAAAGATTTCAAAGGAAACTAAAACGATTAAAGTTGGGATCGAGTCGAGTCCGTTGTATCATCAAAAATTATATAACTGACATACAGATCCTTGTTATTGATTGGTGGAACTAACACCACGTGACATTCATTATTGCACATGTACAATAAGTAAAGACAAAACGGCAGAACAAGAGCGAACAGCTAAACAAACACTGGAATAATGCCGACGGAAGTCATGGTACATATATCTTTATCGGTCAATATACTTATATTTACACCGCAAAACTTAGTGCTATACATAATGTTGGCCTTATGCATGTTGAGGACAATTAAACCAATCATACTCAATCTTATTTGTATCCATCTTCATATTTATTGCCACTAAATAAATGTGAACATAACAGATTAAGACAACAATTTCAACAAACAGATGAAACACTCCAAAGTGATGATTCTCCAAGCTTTATAGTGGAGACGCCAATGCTTTGCAACAGTTTGAAAAAAGAAACTATTTATGTCAGGGGACGCCGATTACAAGAGTATTATTAGACACCAACTAGTAGTAAAGTTTTAATTTTTTTGAGAACACGATTACGCTTTTAGGGGTGCACAACCCTAATTCAAGTCCCATTGAAAACAGTGTAAAATCAACAATGTTCACGACCAAGTTTCATGCACACCGACATCACTGGGGTTTCTCAAACAACAATCAGATTATTGTTTTGGTCTTTATCTTTTCATTTTTTTTCATTTTTTAGTAGGTTAGCCAATTACATTTTTTAATATTCACAAACTCACCTCCCGAAAAGTGATACTTCCCGAGCCTGCAAGCAGCCATTGTTCAAATGGCATCCCTCCACGTTCTAGGGCAATTAGGACCCATTTTTCAACCGTAATTTTGTCAAGTCTGCCCTCAGATTGAAGCTCAAACACCAGGGAGTTGATCATATCCTACTGTATATTTACACAATCCCACCATTTATTTCACCAAACGGCATCCTTTTTCAAAAGAAATTGTGGGGGCACATTTCATGCAGATGAGCTCGCGTAGAAATTTTCCTTTCAATTAGGGTGGTGCACCCTTAGTCCAGAAAAAAATACGTTTCGTTTTTGTTCTATTACGAAGCAACTACGTACGAGTTGAGCCACCTGTTGTTTTGACAACAGATTGACTATGGTCTACCCTATCTTTTGACCTGAATTAATAGACAGATTCCATTTTGAAATTAAAGTGTAATTTGTATGAGTTTAGTTATACGCATCCGATATGTAACCATTTGTTTATTATTCATTTTGAATGACATGTGTATTACCTCATTTAATTAAGGTTTAGCCAATTTATTTTGCATTATTCCATGCATGTGCATGTACACTGAAACTCGTCACAAAAAGTACTGAGACACGGTTCGAAATGATATGGATTAATCGAAGCAAAAAAACAATGCATAATTTTGTTCTGCGTATTCTGACACCTCGATTGTTGAGATACGATGTGGCGGAGCGGAGTTATTGTTATTTAAATAGGTCCAGTTTCAAAAGTGACAATCATCCCTATAGAAACAGATCAGACAATAAGATAATCTCTACATATGCCGCCTTTTCTTTTGAATTTAAATCGCTTGTTTGTTGCATACGTTGGATCGATCGAGAGGACCATCGGCGTATCCTCGTCAGGAATTGGCAACAAACAGACTAGGGCCGTATAGTTTGTTATGTTTGCACGAATCATCATTTATCGATGGATGATTACAAGTGTATACACAAACAATGCATTATGATTGTATGAACAATATACTTCACGGGTGGGAGAAGTCTCAATGCCTGAAGCTTGACAAAGTAAAATCTTGCATGTGTGCATAGTTTCTACAGCCGCATGTAAATTGTACATGTACATATAAATTGTACACCATAAGTATATGCACTTATAAGACTGCGGTCAGCAGTCCAAGCCCCAAAAGGTCATCTCGCAGGCTTGCGGCTTGGCTGCTGTCATGGGGGTCGTAAATAACCGCCCGATCAAGCTGGTAAGGTTTGTACACAAAACCCCCGGTGTCGGGGGTTTTGTGCAGAAATATTAAGGTACCAACTTTCACGACAACGTGCTGGTAATGTACACTAAAACTTGGCAAAATGTACTTGGTCACTAACTGGTCATATCATGTAATCACTGTGGTAACCTAAGCATAGTGACAAAATATGCCTTGGTACTGAAAGGGATAAGAGGGACACGCAACAGAGTTATAAACAACAACTCGCATTTGGTTTAATATCACTCCTCTGATTCGACATTACATGAATACAACTAAATAGCGAGGTTTGCTACAAAGAGACCTGAGGGTTACTTCACCTACTTTATGTAAATTAGTAAACTTCCTTTAGTTCCAATTCCCGGAAATACGCCTCACATAGGGTTATTCTCCCTACCAAACCTCTTAATGTAAACCTCAGTAATCGGCTTTATACGCCTATACAATAAAACCCAAGGTTAGTTTATTCCCATTACCCCGAACCAACTTAAGGACCGATAAGGTCAGGAAGCTCTCGATAAACCTCTATAGTCATAGGCAACAGATCACACAGACTTAAACCTCGACACAGAGTTATCCGATTATAGGCAATCGTATCGCATGTCTGACTACTGAGTATCAGCCTAATCTAAACCAACTGTCGAGATACTCATCCCAACGCTATACAATCCCCTGCATTACATCACAGCACAAACTCGGCAATTGCTGAATAAGTTTCTTAAGCCCCAGTCCCACCAAAAGCCGGATACGCTACGGATCACCCCGGATGCACTACGGTTCATATCCGGGGTCATCCGGGAGTGGAACCGTAGTCAAACCGTGATGAACCGTACCAATCCGGGACCATCCGGGGCCATTCGGGACCATCTGGGGACATCCGTAGTACGTCCGGGAAGTCGAGCGTCACCCCGGATCAACATCTAGCATCCAGGCCGATCCGGGCCATCCGGTTAGGGAGAGGGGGGCGGCGGAGAACCGTAGTGAAACCGTAGTGCGACCGTGATGACCCGTAGTGTATCCGGGATAAACCGTAGCGTAACCGTAGTGTAACCGTGTTTATCCGGGATGAAACGGGAGTTGGCCGGTTTACACACGGTTCCACTACGGTTCCACTACGGATGACCCCAGATACACTACGGATCACCACGGATTCACTACGGTGTCACCACGGATGTGCCACGGTTCACCCTAACCCTTTGACCCTATGACTCTGGGCTTTTTTGACCCTAGTACACGTCATGCAATGCGCCACATGGCCATGGATGAATGGAAAACGTAGATGTTAAACAATCAGATTTGAAGACAAAAAAATTCGCAGCCCGGCCGTGCAATGATATTATTGGCCGTTTTCCAAACCTCAGCTTTGTTTCCGTTTTTGCTTCGTTCATGCAGTTTGACAATATGAAGCCACTTACGAACTAAATCTGAGGTTTGAAAAACGGCCATAGTCGAGGCTTTTGCTGCGGCGCTTTTGGTTTCGCCGTGACAGTTGTGGGCCACCGTATACTGCATGGCACGTGAAGGCCGGAGGCGGAAGGAGCAACCGAGCAAGGGTGAATAAAAAAGGCAACACTTTTATTTGTATCCGACTCCGCCTTATTTCATCGAATTTCTTGAGAACGGAAGGTGCTATTTTTGCGGCTGTTGGTGTAAAAAAGCAATATGTATCACTAAAGAGTAAAATGGTAAGACATTTTTGCTGCAAATGACATAGTGTTTTTTATCGGAAAATAGATAGTGTTTGAAATCCATCAAACTCAGTCAAAGCGTGGCGGGCGCCACGGTACGGGCCGGGTCTAGTCTACGGTATCAGGTCAACTCGGCCCCCACTCCCAACTCGGCCCCCACTCCCAACTCGGCCCCCACTCCCAACTCGGCCCCCACTCCCAACTCGGCCCCCACTCCCAACTCGGCCCCCACTCCCAACTCGGCCCCCACTCCCAACTCGGCCCCCACTCCCAACTCGGCCCCCACTCCCAACTCGGCCCCCACTCCCAACTCGGCCCCCACTCCCAACTCGGCCCCCACTCCCAACTCGGCCCCCACTCCCAACTCGGCCCCCACTCCCAACTCGGCATTAGGAAGTTCCATTTACTTTGAAGATTTTGGGTCAACTCGTACCCGAGTCAACTCGTACCCGAGTCAACTCGTACCCGAGTCAACTCGTACCCGAGTCAACTCGTACCCGAGTCAACTCGTACCCGAGTCAACTCGTACCCGAGTCAACTCGTACCCGAGTCAACTCGTACCCGAGTCAACTCGTACCCGAGTCAACTCGTACCCGAGTCAACTCGTACCCGACTCAACTCGTACCCGAGTCAACTCGTACCCGAGTCAACTCGTACCCGAGTCAACTCGTACCCGAGTCAACTCGTACCCGAGTCAACTCGTACCCGAGTCAACTCGTACCCGAGTCAACTCGTACTCCCCTCCCGTTAATTGAATTTCCTTTTTCTTTTTACCATAGTTATAGTAATATTTTCTCAAACAATTTTATAAATGTTTCTTTTTCACTGGCAGTGGATGGCTATCGATACTAATTTACTGTAGTTCATCTAGTTGATATAATTTTTTTTGGATCGATTTTCATTTTAATGATTTGTAATTATTGTCGAAAAATTGAGAATGATATTTTGTTTTTCAATTTTTAGGTAATTGATGCAAGAATTACTGCAAACTCTGTGTTTTACCAATGACCAAGAATATTTAGACAAGAAAGTAGTTGAAGTTGGTTTTCTTTACAATACTGTACACGGCTCAAATCCCTTTGGTGAATATGGGTTGGTTCTAAAAAAGAACCATTTGTTTTAATCTGGTGATTTTAGGTGAGCTGTCTGTCTACAGCGATGGTCCGGTGAGGTGCTTAATACAGGCAGCAAGCAACCCTGATGTTTTCAGCTCCCCCACCAATTATTATTTTCTTTTCGGACGAGACCTCGCTAAAATTAAGTTTTAAATGTACCCTTGATGAAGGCGTGAATGGAGAACAGCTGCACGAATGGATGGCGTACGAGCTTGAACGTGCCATCCAAGTACCATGTCTTGGCCTTGTCCAGAACCGCAATCTGGACATCAGTGAAAAAAAGCAGGCGTCTGGCCTTTCGGACTCGGATGTCCTTCTGCAAGAATTCAGCTGGGATAAAGTCATGGGCCACATCAAAGTCTAGATCTCTTGGCTCTAGGACGTTGACTTTGGCGTACTCGGTTTGCAGTGCGTCTAAGGTAGGACGGGTTGGGGCAGCTGGCGGGGGCAGTGGTGGCCGTCTCGCTCAGGACATGCTCCACTATGACACCTGCTGAGCGGAAAACTTCCTCTCGGGTAGCCTGATCTTCACCGCGGTAACAGTCTGCACAGCGACATCACCTCCAGGACGGGCATTTGTCTCTAGCCAATCAGGTCTCACATATCAGTTTCAAAAGAGAGCCGCTTTTAATTACAGAGCGCAGACTTGACCGCAATGTCTTTTCAAGTGCCGCCACCATGGATCAGAATGTTGCGTTGGGCCGGCGCACTTGAGCTTTTCGCTTCATTGAGCAACAATAGAATGCTAGGATCCTCACATTGCCCATAGAATTTGTATCGCAAGCACTGATGGTAAGGTATACTACGGCCGCAATAATTTCTAAGCCCATTTCTAAGCCCATTTCTTGACGTACATGTAAAACAACCTTTTTAGCCCTCCTAACATGTGTTTATCATATCTGAAGACAAACTAATGTAAAAGGTAAATAAAGTCTACCAAATCTGAAGACAACAATCCTATACACAAAACGTACAAAAATGACACCATAAAAGGCCACACAGACGCCGTTGGTTATCCGGCTGTTTTAACATTTTTTTGTTCAAATTCACCATCAGCTCTCACCAATTTTGGGCCGTGTAAGGAAGGGCCGGTATAAAAGGAAAATCTCATTCAGGGCCGGTATTAAAGGAAAATCTCATTCAGCGCCGGTATAAAAAGAAAATGAGACAAATCAGGTGCACTTTAGTCAACAAGTACATGTACTTTTAATTATATTTAAAGAGTTTCAATAACATTTCAATACTATTAATTTTGTTGATTTATTAACTATGATTTTCTTTCCCTCAAATTTATATAAATTTGAGAACAAATTGAGCCCGAGTCAACTCGTCTGTCATGACGCTGAAATGACAGTTGACTCGTACACGAGTTGACTCGGGTACGACTTGACTCGGGTACGACTTGACTCGGGTACGACTTGACTCGGGTACGACTTGACTCGGGTACGACTTGATTCGGGTACGACTTGACTCGGGTACGACTTGACTCGGGTACGACTTGACTCGGGTACGACTTGACTCGGGTACGACTTGACTCGGGTACGACTTGACTCGGGTACGACTTGACTCGGGTACGACTTGACTCGGGTACGACTTGACTCGGGTACGACTTGACTCGGGTACGACTTGACTTGGGTGTAAAATTTGGGGTACGAGTTGACTTGGGTGTAAAATTTGGGGTACGAGTTGACTTGGGTACGAGTTGACCCATTTCCTTGAGTTCCACATTGAAACAATGTAAAGCTTTTCCTTTTCCTGACAGTTTTCAAGATGAGGTTGAAGAACAAGCACTATCTAGTCATATTGCTGCTGCTTATTTCTATTGGACTCTACGTCTTCGTTTTTGGTAAGTTAACTTACTTATTAACTCTTGCTCTTGGTCATTAATGCACAATATTCAATTAGAAAAAATAAACCTACCGGTACTTTCGCAGTTGTCGAGTTTGATGGACTTGGGGTATTTAGGGTTAAAACTGTGTTTTTGTGTTATTCTTGCGTAGAACGAGTTTTAGGGGTCACTAACTCGAGCTGCTTGGTTGTTGTAGTCGTGATTCCAGCCAGAAAGTGTTCGCCTTTTGCGAACGTGTACGAAACCAAAATTTGTGCATTGTTGCTGTGTGCAATTTATGGGAAACACAACGCGTATCGAACATTGAATGGAAACGACAGGAAAAATATATGCGTACTCCGTCGTGTCCGATGTAAACAACCAAAGTTTTTCCGTCTTTTTGAACAGTAAGACATTAGGTTGGTTTCCTTTCAAGAACCATATCGGTATGTTTGAAATAGGATGAGAAAAGGATCCAAAACATGATATTTTTTGAGATTTCAGGAGATAGTGCCCCTTGTTAATTGTTAAACAACACTCGTAGAGCAAGGGTTAACCCTAGACCCAATAATTGGGGCGTTTTCACTCCTTTTTCGAATTTAGGATTTTGTCTGTCGTTATAACGACAGACAAAATCCAAAATTCGAAAAAGGAGTGAAAACGCCCCAATTATTGGGTCTAGGGTTAACCCCAGTTCATACTTGTACTTGTCGCAAAATCAAATTTATGCGAAGGTGAATTTGTGACAACACAGCAAGTTGTCGTGCTGCGAATTCGCAAAAGTGGAACACATGCATTTCAACTCCGCCGAGTGTTCACAACGACTGTTTTGTGACGTCAAATTTGTATCGTATTCGCTTTCACGTGAAGTATGAACCGGCCTTTAAAGTGGAGTTTCCTGTGCTCTTCAACAAATACTGGATTACAATTAGGCTGTGTCTGTATTAAATGGCTGCGGCTTAAAAATCATGCGAGTCTACGGTAGCAGGTGCAACCACGTCCATACATGCCATGTAGACTAGTGTGTATTTTACAAGCTGTAGTCAAGTAATTTGGACATGGCCTATGTTGTGATTTTGCTGTGACACTGCCTGGAAATGTGTATGATAACACCATCTCATAAAGGGGAAAGAAAAACCCTATCTAATTAACCCAGACTAATTAACCTATCGCCGTTTGTGAGTTAGTCACGCCCCTTAGACAATTTTACACACGTGCAGCACGTGAATACGATGCGCGAAACGAGCACTTAGCGTATTACATGGAATCATTGCATATACACGCTCCATATATCTCTGACTGGATACATTGTCTTGGTTTTCTGAGACACTTTGCCAACGTATATAATGTACATGCAGACCATGTGTGGACACTTATCGCAAAAAGCAGAAAAAAGGCTTTTTCCGTTTTCCGGTCGCTCAATATAACGCGTATACAGTACACCTGATTAAGGAAAAACTTAAGAAATACAATGTATGAACAGAACAAACTACGCTAGATTTACATGTATGGGCTTGGCCAATATGTTGCAAACAAGATTACATGTATTCTGAAAATGTGGTAACGGGCCGGTAGACGTTTGCGTTAAATTTGACGTGCATTCGCGTATTGCTTTTAAGCAAACGGGGCACATACATGATATGTATGCAGCCTAATATTGCGCCAATTTAGAAATGGAATGTTTTTGTGTGTTTTTTTCCAAGATTTGGAATATCATAGTGATGTTTAACAGTGACGCTGCGATTAGATAATGGTAGGGATGTGCATGTACATGTACATGTACATGTACATGTACATGTACATGTACATGTACGGTAGGTACCCGTTAAAGAAATCCTACCCAAACAAATTAAATCTCATAAGTTCATTTTCAGCTGTTTATAAAGATTCACACTAATACTGCCTCATCAGTGAGTACAATGTAGCAAGATAGAAGTGTTTACAGCGAGCTTTGCTTTAACCCTAACTTATAACTACCTACCGGTAGGGTGTGTGCAAAAACATTATGATTTTGGAGGATTGAGGACTGTTTGGGTTTTAAGGTATAAACTGCAAATTCACGAGCCTTATCAATTTTTTATATATTGGTTTCATCTTCAAAGTTCCCAACAAAATGACATTCAAAACCCTTTACTTTCATCTTCTGAAAAGTTACTTTGTAGTTGCTTACGGGTACTCGATTCAATAATCTGGACTCCGTTCATGACATCAACGGTTGAGTCCCTGGTTACGATTGCACAACCCTACATGTACATGTAGATAATGGTCGTGAGCGGCGATATGTCAATTAGAGTCGAGCAAGTAGAACCAGGGGCCGATTTCATGAAACTTGTCTATTTTTACGATTTGTCTTAGAACTATTAGGACGAATCCCCGCTCTAAGATCGATCTTAGCCTAGAAAATTGATTTCACTCATTTTATATTGAAAGACGCATCACAGCTACAAATTTGATGACTGTCTTTATGTTTGTTTTTACCGCTAGAGGAAACAGTCGTTGAAAAGAAACACGCAAACAGAAAACTACTCTGTGCAATACAATCAAGGTAGTTTGCACGTTCTATACAACAGAATCGACTAGTTGTTGGCGTATTCATATTTTATGTTTTTAAAACTATAGAGGGCCTACGTAAATACACATATCGAAAATCTGTTCAACTCTGTTTCTTCTTTAAAACTATAACTCTAGGCCGACATTCGTTAACAAATAGATAATGCACAATGATTTAAAGTCGATATACAGATGAACGCACGTATTAATGAGATAAGATGACCCTCGGACTAATCTTAGGTTAAGACGAGTTCAGCCGAGTTTCTAAGGACGAGTTGAACTCAGCTTAACTTTGGTGAAAGCGATCATAGGGCGAGTCAGGGCCAGTTACTCTTTCTAAAAACTTGTCTTAGCGTTTCGTGAAATGAGCCCCAAGATTGTAAGAATTGTATACGTACATTTTTTTCTTTTTTTCTTTGATTTTACTGCAGGTCAAGACAGCAGTGATGAAGAAGATGTTCCTTGGGAAAGCAGACGGGTTCTTCGCTTTGACCAAATCACACGCGACCCTTCTCGAGTGATCACATATAACTACTCAACCACTGGGAACTATATCCTCAGTAATATCACCATTGACCTGTCCAAGACTGACCCGGAAAGGAGGGAACTAGACCAACGTATGGTAGTTGTGACGGGCTTTAACCAACACTTGGCATACGTTGGGCTGGGCATGGTAGCCTCAGTACAGGCACATATGCCTCTCAAGAAGATCATTGTCTATAACTTGGGCATCCATCCTAAATTGGTCAAATCTGTAAGTATCAATGTTCCATCCAGCACATTTGTGGGTACATTTGTTTTCTCAAAGTATCCAAATTTGTTCATGTACATAAACACTAATGCAATGTGAACGATTTAGAAACTAATAAATGTTTCAAATGAACTACAGTACAATGTACATGTGTACGTACAACTGACTTGACTGGGTTCATTATAATATAATTTTAGTTTGGAATAAAGAAATTGACTGAAGCGGCTTGAACCTGCAACCTCTAGATTACCGTTCCGGTGCTCTTCTAACTGAGCTATCCAGCCCCACATGTACATGCGTGGAGAAATAAGACACAGGGAGTTACAACGACCTATGGATAAAACGTTTAGGCTCTGGTACCGCGGTCGTAAAACAGCACCTGGATAATTGACTGTGAACACCCCGTGGGCAATCTCGCAACTGCAGCCACACGAATGTGCGCCTGCGCATATCGAAATAGTATGTAAGTTTCTAAACAAGTTCGATTTTCTTATGCAAAAAAAAGAAAACGCAACACGCCGCACACCGTTAAGCGATACACGAATGGGCAGACAAAAGCCTCAACGAGCAAATTAACCCTTCCATTTCTGGCCTGCCAAACTCGGCCTTAAGTCGTCAAAATCATAAAAATATGCTACCATATTTCCATGATTGTACCGTTCATATTTTAAAAGGATAACAAACGTAACTTATCATCAGAATGTCGGATTTCGACAAAAGAAATATTGGCTGATTCAGTTTTTCAAGGCGCATCGATTTTCCACAATGGCTCACGTGTTTCGACCGACAGAGAGCTACTGCGCATACGAAAACTGGTTCGTTTGCTTGCTATAACTATTAACTATTGAACGCACAAGCAATTCGTTTCTCCAGTAAGTGGTGGCGAGCGGTACCAAACCCTGAGATGTGAGAGATCTTATCGCTGTCGTAATTAGTGGGCGCACAGCGGGAGGCCTCCATGCCTTTACCACTGGTCAGCCAGGGTCGCTAATTGGTCAGTAAATACCCTGTGGGGGATTAGCGGGCCGTTCAAACTCCCTGTGTCTTATTTCTCCATGGTACATGTATGTGCATGTTGATGGTTTCCCCAAATTTGTCAATATCCCTGTTTCGGGGGGTGTGACTATAGTCACTAGCCACATACCAGCATATGCCGTTTAGCCAGGAATCACGCCCAAGGTCATGGTGTTAAAGTATATTGTACTGAACCTAGTAAGTTTGTCTTTGTGGTTTATTTAAAATGTTGTATTAAAAAAAATCATCTCAAAGTCATCACAGTTTGCTACAGTATTTCCAAGGTTTGCAACATTGTCAGAGATGCCAACCCTCCCGATTTCGCCGGGAGGCTCCCGAAAAATTTGACTAAACTCCCGACCTTACGAGCACATTTATAAGATATCCTCCCGGATTTGCAATATTAATGCGCCTTTTGTTTTTGTATCGGCATTTTTGCAGCGGCATAATGAAAATCCAACTGCATGTTTTGTTAGAATTTGTCAGGATGGGTACTGCACACTTTAGACTGATTGTCCTTTTATACCCCAAACTACCGCAACTGCTGTTTTTTCTAGGTTTTGGCAGGTTTTGGTACCAAACATTAGCAACTTGTAGTTGGAATTTGTTTGACTCGGTACAAAAGGCCATGAGGAGACCCTGTTGAATTATGTGAGGTTCAGGACAGAAAGGCATGAGACTTGTAAACATGGAGCTTTGGGGAATGCACCTAGGCATAAGCTCATGGCTAGTCAAGGCAGATAGTTCCTGGTCAACTGTAATTGTGCGTGTGTGTACACCATTATGTGTCTCCACTCAAACACAGTATAACACACAGAACCAATGGCCAGTCATCGCAGCCCTGATCCTGAACACTGAACAATGCATAGACCAGGCCCGTACGCAGGGGAGGGGGGTGTGACGGGTGCGTACGCACGCACCCCCCCAAACAAATTACCAAAAGGTCCACATTTTTCGGGGTAAATAATGGTATTTTGATGTAGAAATAACTGTACTGGCACACGGAAAATGTTGGTCCCATTTTTAGTCCTACATCAGTACAAATTCGCCTCCCAAATTACCAAAAGGTCCACATTTTCAGGAGTAAATAATGGTATTTTGATGTAGAAGTAACGGCACTGGCACACGGAAATGGTTGTTTCAACTTTTGATCCCATCAGCACAAATTCGCACCCCCCCCCCCCCCATAAAAAATCCTGCGTACAGGCCTGTACACCCATCTGTACCAAGCCAATCAAACTTCAACAAGTTGGAGTTTGGCAGGTTTAGTACTGTTAGGTTCATTACCAATAATTACTGAACCTGTGTGCAGTTGTTGAAGTTTGTTAGGTTTAGTATGCTTTTTTTAGTGCGAGAGCCTACAGGGACTAGTTAGGGTTAATGTTTATTTGTACGGAAATTATGGTTCGATATGTTTCTACTTAACAGATGCAACAGATGTGTAATGTAGAGGTTCGACCATTCAACTTTGACAAGCATCCAAAGCATGTTCGGAAAACCGAAAACCAAGCTTGGAGAGTCTTTGCACTAATGGTAAGGATGTCTACATATGGATTCAGGTTATACATGTACATGTGCATGTACAATGAAGTGAACCTATCACCTTGTACCGGTACGTGTACACATGGTGCGAAATACGGTACCCTCTGGAGACTTGAACACAATGGGAGTGAAAAGGTCTCCAAATGGTAATTTCTATAGATAAATAGGTCTCCATTAGGAATTTCACGAATTAGATTTTTGGATTGTACTTAAATTACTCAAAAACTAGGGTTAGAATGTGGGTTAGGGTTGGTGTTTGGGTTAGGGTATAATATAGGGTATATTGGGTCAAAATTTCAACCCAGGAAAATAATTGTGGTTAAAATGGTAGCCTTTTGAAAAATGTGCTCGACTTTCTAACCATTTTGTACACGAGAACAAAGCCATGTTTCCACAGTGATACAAAAACTTGAATGTATGCAAAATGTCCTATACCTGATAATTTTCTGAGGGTCCATCTACATGTAGCTGTGTCAATTCAACACACTTTTGGAACCAACCCTCGCAGATTGAAATGATAGGGCTATAGATATGAGAAACCCCCCCCCCCCCCCAACTGATATGTTTTTTGGTTATTTATTTGGATTGTTAGTTTTTAAGATACGGGTCAGAGAACATTGAACCAATTAGCATGACTTCCAAACTTTAAATATCTCGAAAAGTATAGCATCTACATGTAAAAGGCCAAATTGTACATGATTTAAGCTCTTTGAATGGTCTATATTCTCTAATGGTATAATTGTCTCGACGTGGGTGCCTTTTGTAGCTAATTTATTAGCTCCCATGCTGAGAGTTTATCAGTCAGATGCATACATGTACATTGTTAAAGTAAACTTTACGCATATCACACAGTTTGCAAATTTGGCACGAAGAGTTGATTGTTCGAATGCCATTATGAGTACATGTAGCATCGATTGACGTTAATTAACCCTAACCCCCTAATGGTTCTCCAGGACTTGCCTGCTAACTCCAACTGAGTCCAGCTGTGACTTATAGGACTTTACTGTTCAATCCAACACAGTCCAACTCGCCATGCTCTTGGCTACCTGAACATATCAAATGACTTGCCTGCTAAATCCAACAGAGTCCAACTCGCCAAGTTGTTGGGTACCTGAACATATCAAATGACTTGCCTGCTAATTCCAACAGAGTCCAACTCGCCAAGTTGTTGGGTACCTGAACATATCAAATGACTTGCCTGCTAAATCCAACAGAGTCCAACTCGCCAAGTTGTTGGGTACCTGAACATATCAAATGACTTGCCTGCTAATTCCAACAGAGTCCAACTCGCCAAGTTGTTGGGTACCTGAACATATCAAATGTCTTGCCTGCTAATTCCAACAGAGTCCAACTCGCCAATTAAGTTTTTGGGTACCTGAACAAATGACTTGCCTGCTAAATCCAACAGAGTCCAACTCGCCAAGTTGTTGGGTACCTGAACATATCAAATGTCTTGCCTGCTAATTCCAACAGAGTCCAACTCGCCAATTATGTTTTTGGGTACCTGAACAAATGACTTGCCTGCTAAATCCAACAGAGTCCAACTCGCCAAGTTGTTGGGTACCTGAACATATCAAATGACTTGCCTGCTAATTCCAACAGAGTCCAACTCGCCAATTAAGTTTTTGGGTACCTGAACAAATGACTTGCCTGCTAATTCCAACAGAGTCCAACTCGCCAAGTTGTTGGGTACCTGAACATATCAAATGACTTGCCTGCTAATTCCAACTGTGTCTTCCTGTTTGCTGCTGGATCCAACAGCCTTATTTACATGTAACCCAACAAAATGCGATTCTGAATGCTTTCCGGGATATGTAAAATTACTTGCCTACTCGATCTAACAGGGCCCAGTTTCTTGGCTCTGCTTACCGTTAGCGAAAAATCCCTGCTTACCGGTACTATATAGCAGAAAGTTTGGTGCTTACGGTAAACATATTTCACGTGTTAGCGAGGAATTTTGGTCTCTGAGCATGCGTACAACCCGTAACTAAGGATTCTATGCTTACATTGTAAGCACATAATTTTTCTGCTAGCGCGGTTATAGCAGAAAATGGTGACCGTAAGCGCGGAATTCTATGGTTAACAGAGCCATAAAATTGGGCGCCGATTCGAACATAAATGTTAACGTGTTGGATTCAGCAGGGTTAATGCCGAGTTTAAAACTTTGCTTTTTAGTAGTTACTGAATTGTATCTCTTTTTCTTTCTTTCTCATTTGTATATGTACATGTGTAGGATGTCCTAAATGAGTATGGTGCGTTCTTCTACGTTGATCCTCACATCCGTTTCCGTGCCCCAATCAATCTTCTCTTTCCCTTCATCGCCCGTCACGAAGGACTCATTGCAAAAGCGGACAAACGGAAAACAACTTTGGAGACTGCCCACCCGTCTTTATATCATCTTTTTGGACTCCAAATTCGTGACTTCAAAGAGCACTTTCCCAACGCCCCCGCTGTATCCCAAGATGTACTGCTCGTCGTCAACAGCTCGGACCTTCATGCGAAATTTTGGAATCCGCTGCTCGCCTGTGCTTCCCAACTGAAATGCATCGTTCCAATCGACGTAACTCCACATGGACGCGCACACACTCATAGATACGACTTCACAGCAGTGACATTGTTGATGTATCGGGTCTTTAGGTCCGAGTGGTACACAGATACTAGCTTGAATAAGATGTTGGATAAAACGTACGATTACATTGAGCCCGAGGGTGTGCACGATTATATTTGGGCGCATTATTGCAACCCACCCAAGAGTGACATTGATTGCAGCGTTCATAAAAATAGGTGCTGATGTGTGTGAAGCAGCCAAAGTGATTGCAATTTTACGGGTACGTGAAAGATTCAGGTTACTTAAAAACTTGTGCAAACTCAACCGGATCGAGTCACAATATTGCCAGTATTGTATTTAACCAGTTCGCGCCGAAAGACGTATCTATACGCAAAGTTTTCCCCAAATTCAAAACGGATGACGCATAAACACGCCAAGTTCAAGTTCGTAAATGTCTGTCAGCAGCGAGCAAGGCCGGAAATGCGTGGGTGTGCTTCCCGGCACTATCGGCCTGAAACCCGCTTCGGATCGAGTTTCGTTAAAAATAATCCTGCCCCTCGGCTCGGTGATGTTAAAATAATCCCGGCGCGAACTGGTTAATAAGAGTGGCATTGTTCACATATTTCCAGAGTTTGTAATAACAGAGTTGATACTAGAGCGTACTGTATCTGGAAAAACAAATTACACCTATATAGACATACATTTTTGTCTCGCCACAAATTGTTCCTGACATCAGCGGTCGGGTACTCTAGACTCTACGGACACACAGCAGTATTGTACAATATAAAGGATTTAGGGCAGATGCACGTACAGCCTTTTGTCAAGGCCACGAAGGCCTTTTCCAACTTGTTTACGGTTTTTTTAATGAATTATTCATAGAGTATGAAACGTGCATTATTCATAACTTGTATTATTCATAACTTGTATTATTCATAACTTGTATGCGAACAATTAAGCAATCATAATTTGTTAATGTATGCTGACCCCGTCGCTTCGGACTTTTTCTACCGTTTGGGTAGCAAAAAACGAGATTATAGAGAAACACATAAGAAACCGCAAACAAGTTGGAAAAAGCCCTCGTTGGCTCCCGTTCCAGTCGGTTAGGATCGCGGCTCTACGAAGCTGTCCAAGCCACGAAGGCCTTGACAAAAGGCTCTGTTCCAATGCTGGTTACAGTGTTCAACGGTACAAAACCTGTTAGGAACATGCATGGTGCCTGTGTTCTTGTGCAAGACACTTGACTACAATTGCCTTTCTTCACCCAGGAGTATAAATTGGTACCTGTGAACGTAGAGACAACATGCGCTGATCTCAAGCTGCTGCAGAAATGGTCTCGTTTCAGACGAATAGGGTTAATAAGCAAAATTCGATCGCTGGCTGTGCTCTGCAGTGACATGGCGGCTATCTACATGATGCCTTATGCTGCGTTCCAATCCCGTTGTGTTTACGAGTTGTATAATGGTGTTCACCAGTGGTGAACTCGAGGTGGATTTTTTTACTCCATGTTCACGACTTCATAAACGAATGAAATACTCGCGCGATAAAGAATGTCCTTACCCCACGACTAACTCGACTGTGCGTCTTGCTGTGTAGCGTTTGGAATGCAACCTACTCAAGAACATTGAGAAATTCACGGTAAACGCGATTGGAACGCAGCCTTAGACTCGACATCGTTGTAGCTGTGTTCTTCTGCTTGTTAGCCTTCAAATTATTATTGACTTTTTAACCAGCAGTACATTGTAACTGTAGTATCATGTGGGACCATTTCTTCTTCAATGCAATATTTGTACATGTAAACTAAATTTTAGAACATTTTTATAATATAGAAAACAAATATTTTATACATGTAAGTCTATATAAAGAGCACCAAGGAAAAGGTAGGAGAAATATATTGTTCAAGTTGAAATGATTGAATTTTTATGAATTGTCAGTGTCACGACAGTCTGAAGTCTACACAAAAAAACCTTGTACATTTGAAACGGGTGATGGTTAATTTTGAAACTGAAAGATTTGCTAATCACGGCATTCCACTTCTTATTTAACGTGTACACTTATTTAAAATAAAATCAGTGTGATGAGTGCCATTTGAAATATCTGTGTTTTCAGTATATTTATAAATATTATATTATTCAGTACTTTGTATACTGTCATAAATAGTACAGTAAATTTGTAAAGTATACAGGGCCCTTTATGATTTTGTTCTATGCCTAAACCCAACTTTAACTTGTTTCTGTTTTAAAAGTAAGATACACCATTTGTAGATATACAAAAAAAATACTATACTTAGTTATTTGCCCGATGGCAGTTAAAAACAAACGCAGTTTGTCTTGCTTTTTCATCGGCCAGGTCATTTAAACGATATTTACTATAATATACAAATCCACCCATTTCTGATAATTAAAGCAATTGGTGTAGATCATACCTTTAAAATATGTTGAAGTCATACAAAGAAACCTATAGGGTTTTTCATTGTGAAAATGTTCATACAGTGTATATCATTTTTGAAAATTCCTTTGGTCATAAACATATTTTTAATTCTATTGAACTCGTTTTTATTACAAGAGGTCAAATATCTGCCAAACAATTGAAGATTTCCCCTTGCTCAACATGTATATTGCAAGAAATCCTTGTTTTCAACACTTGTTTGATAAGGTAGGATGCTTGGATTTGTGGGGTTGTATTTTATAGTGAACATAGTTTAACTGACCTGTCCGAAGTTTTACAATCATGAATGCTGAAAAAAAGCGCGTTCGTTTTCAACTGGCATTGGTTTTTTTTTTTTTTTGTTGAATACAATTTATTTTTCGGAACAATTACAGGATATCTAGGGGAATCATTATTCACTTTAAAATAATCGACATTTTTCGAAATCTGCATCTTACCTTTAAATAAATATTGTGTAACACTTAATTATGTTTTTAAACCAAAAGGAAGACAAATGCTCTTAGTGTAAAGTAATTCAGAGCGATATTATATTTTTTTTTAAATTAAAGCTTAACATTTTGGAAATTAATGAATATTGCACCAGCGATTCTAGATCGAGTATCATACATTATACCCGTACGCGGCAACTTCTGATATATTTAAACATAATTTTGTGTGCCAGCCAATCGGAGTCGACTAACGTCATTTCGAGCAAAGAATAATGGCAACTCGGCTACCGGTATGAATCAAAAGGTCGGCGATTCAAATCCGGCTTTCGTTTATCTTTTTCATGGGTTACCCAAGTGCCTTGAAAAACGGACGAGGTTGCCGATTTGGTCAATTTGTATCAACGAGTAACAGAAGACACGATAATCGTGATGAAAAGCACCTGCTGAATAGACAGAATCTCGAGGTCTTGTTTTCAATAATTAATCACATTTCTGGAAGTCCGATTGTGCTCAAACTTGGTTTACAGGTATTCCGGGATATGCTATAGATATAAATGGAGGTGATGACGTCATCAGGTGTAATGTGGCGTCACCTTAAAGGTGTAGTTGTTAAGACCCTCTATCTCTAGAAGTACAGGTCCGATTGGGGTCAAACTTGGTATGCAAGTATTCCGGGATGTGTTAAAGGTATGCTGACGTAATGATAACGACATCGGGTGTCATGTGACGTCACATTAAAGGTGAGTTTTCAAGACCATTTAAGTCTGATTTGGGTCAAACTTCGTACGCAAGTATTTCGGGATGTGTTATAGGTATTAATTGGGGTCACGTCATGATTATGTCATCGGGTGTAATGAGATGTCACATTAAAGGTGTATTTGTTATAGTTTTAGATCAATGTTTGTGTCACATGTTGTGACGGTGTTATAGAATCATTTAACACTGCCGAAACAGCTAGTGTTTGTCCACAAACACATCTAGTTGTATTTATTTCTGGTAATGAAACTCATTATGATCCCTCAAAAGCGCCCAAGGCACTGTAGCTCGTGAG